>CM017322.1:38599239-38981926 GCA_006937295.1 Carpinus fangiana
TATGTTATTTATATGATTGAATGATTTTATTGATTGCTCTGATAAAGATAAGTCGTTAATCAATTGGTACAGAATTATGGTAGGAAGAAATGATCTCCCTATCGTCGTGGAAGAAGGAGCACCCCACGTCAATAATGAGAATGAGGAAATACCACTTCCACCTCCACCTCTAATATTCCATGATGGTATACACCCAACATTAGCCCAATTTATGGGTGATATTACTAGGCAATTCACGGAAGCAATTTCACGGATGTCTCAACCTGTTGCACCAGTGGAGCGTATCGGTTGCTCAATGCGTGACTTTACTGACCAACAATTTCGTACTTTCAATGGGACTCAAGGACACACAGTAGCCGAAGCTTGGATTTCAGATATCCAACTGCTGCATGACACCCTCAAATGTACGAATGAGGAAAGGTTGAAGTACACTGTATTAAGGCTAACTGGTGAAGCCCTTAAGTGGTGGAAGTCTCAGGTAGAGTTAATAGGACCTGGTGTGGTTATCACATGGGAAAGGTTTGTTGAGGAATTCAACCGACAATATTTTCCAAGGTCTCAAAAGCAGTCAAGAGCTATTGAATTTCAGAACTTGGTGCAAGGTACTATGACAGTGGAACAATACTCAATTAAATTCACTGAGCTAGCCAGGTTTGGTATTAATCTTATCCCTGACGAAGTATCAAAGACGGAACGTTTTGAAAATGGCCTTAACTCCCGCATCAAGGAAAGGGTTGTCTGCCATGAGATCAAAAACTATGCCAGATTGGTGAACGTAGCATCCCTTGCTGAGAGGGCAATTCGTGAGACGTCTGCGGCTTACGAACATAGGAAACGATCAATGCCTCAGGCATCCTACCCCTCCAAACGATTTGTCGTAGGGACTAGTTTCGAACCGGAAGATCACAATAGTCTTCCTCCTCTTGTAGGAAATCAGAAGGCTGCTTGTCCCAAATGCGAAAAGGTACATTTTGGAGATTGCAGGAGTGAAAGTACTGGCTGTTTTCGATGTGGTCAAAAGGGCCATCTTAAAAAGGATTGTCCGATGAATACTACGGGAGGAGCTGGAGTACAAAGGAATGACTTCCAACAAAGAAGGCCTGCTCAAGCGAGAGTATATATGTTGACCCCTGTAGATGATGATGAAAATGATGAAGCAAACAATGATGTAGTGACAGGTACCATTTATCTACTTGGTACTCTTACGTATACTCTCTTTGATTTTGGAGTCACACATTCATTCATTTCTGCATTATACACTAAGATTTGTCACATAAGTACACGACGATTAGGGCAATAGTTGTCGTTACAAACACCAGGAAAAGTCCTTCCGAGGCCATGGAACGCGGAACATTTGAAGAAATATTTTTCTTAAAATGTAATTTCTTTTTGAACCAATCATTACTTTGTCATTTCGAGTATAATTTATTTTCAATAAAAGAACTCTCGGAGTTTGTCTACACAAATGGATGGAACAAATCTCAAGTGTTTGACGTCTCGAGACCCTCTCGAGTATCCGAAGCCACGCTCTCGGATAACTCCAAATGGGATCGAGGCCAAACACTTGGAACATCTCAAGTGTTCGAAGTCTCGAGACCCTCTCGAGTATCCGAGGCCACGTTCTCGGATAACTCCAAATGGGATCGAGGCCTAACACTTGGAACAAATCTCAAGTGTTCGACGTCTCGAGACCCTCTCGAGTATCCGAGGCCACGCTCTCGGATAACTCCAAATGGGATCGAGGCCAAACACTTGGAACATTTCACAAGTGTTCGACGTCTCGAGACCCTCTCGAGTATCCAAGGCCACGCTCTCGGATAACTCCAAATGGGATCGAGGCCTACCACTTGGAACATTCCTCAAGTGTTCGACGTCTCGAGACCCTCTCGAGTATCCAAGGCCACGTTCTCGGATAACTCCAAATGGGATCGAAGCCTACCACTTGGAACATTTCGCAAGTGTTCGACGTCTCGAGACCCTCTCGAGTATCCGAGGCCACGCTCTCGGATAACTCCAAATGGGATCGAGGCCTAACACTTGAAACATTCCACAAGCGTTCGACGTCTCGAGACCCTCTCGAGTATCCGAGGCCACGCTCTCGGATAACTCCAAATGGGATCGAGGCCAAACACTTGGAACATTTCATAAGTGTTCGACGTCTCGAGACCCTCTCGAGTATCCGAGGCCACGCTCTCGGATAACTCCAAATGGGATCGAGGCCTAACACTTGGAACATTCCTCAAGTGTTCGACGTCTCGAGACCCTCTCGAGTATCCGAGGCCACGCTCTCGGATAACTCCAAATGGGATCGAGGCCTAACACTTGGAACATTTCTCAAGTGTTCGACGTCTCGAGACCCTCTCGAGTATCCGAGGCCACGTTCTCGGATAACTCCAAATGGGATCGAGGCTCAACACTTGGAACATTTCACAAGTGTTCAACTCTCGAGACCCTCTCGAGTATCCGAGACCACGTTCTCGGATAACTCCAAATGGGATCGAGGCTCAACACTTGGAACATTTCACAAGTGTTCAACTCTCGAGACCCTCTCGAGTGTCCGAGACCACGTTCTCGGATAACTCCAAATGGGATCGAGGCCTACCACTTGGAACATTTCGCAAGTGTTCGACGTCTCGAGACCCTCTCGAGTATCCGAGGCCACGCTCTCGGATAACTCCAAATGGGATCGAGGCCTAACACTTGGAACATGCCTAACACTAGCAGATATAACAATACAAAAATTGGAAAGAAAGGTATTCATTAACGTTTTATTGATGAATGTCTGTACAAAAGAATAATCGTGGAACTTTACAATATAAAAAAAAAATAAAATCAGTATGTATACTATGCATTATCTACAAATCCCCTTGGGGAGCAACATGGGGGTCTCGTTCAACAGAAGAAGTCTCAGCATTCTCAGATGCCTCCCTAGCTTCTCCCTCCTGAGCAGCCTCGGGCCCAGGGGCTGGCGGTTGATAGTCGAATTCAGTTATACCAGCAGCGTCGGGCATCTCTTCTCTTCCTAGGAAGTTTAGACGAAGCATGGCCTCGGTGGTGCAGGGGATATTCTCAATATTCACAGAGTTCAGATCAACTCTCTGAGCTGGGTCCCTCCACCAAGTCCTGAACTTCTCGAACCCGAGGTAGATCCCGTCGGCCCAGGCGGCATCCCTTATCCTTGAAGAGAAGGACAGCTGATGCAGATAGTTGGCCGCCTTTGCTTGAGCCTCCTTCAGCTCGTGCCTCTGCTTCTTGTGCTTCTCCGAGAAGTACTTGTACCTCTCCTCGGCAACAAGCCTGCCCTTTGTGACCCTCTCAATTAAGGAGCGGCTCTCTTGCAGCTGCTCAAGGGTCTCGGCATGCTTCTCCTCGAGCTGTCCCAACTCCTCCTTTAAAATGGAGTGGTCCTCCTGGAGCTCCGCATTCTCAGCTTGCAGGGCGGCATGGCTTTCTTGGAGAGCCGAATGCCTGACCCTAATGCCCTCGAGCTCCTCGGACATGGAGGCAAGCTCGACTCTGGCTCGGTCCCTGGCCATGGAAGCCTCTGAAGCCTCGCACTCCATTACCTTCGAGTGCTCACCGAGAACTTGGCGACCACCGCCTTAAGCTTGGCGTTCTCCTCTTCAGCGTCCGCCAGCTTTTTCCTCAAGTCTTCTGCCCCACCGTCGTTCGTCGAGACCTTCCTGAAGTAGCAGTACAGGATGGTCGACCTGAGGAAGGCTTGCGAAATAACAAGCATGGTGTTAGATTTAAACAAGAAACAAAAATAAAGTACCATGGCGAAACACTTACCAAGAATTGCATGGTCAGCATCTCCTCTGCCATGCCTCGGGCTGAGACATCACGCCCCTTCAGCTGGAGCTTCTCGTGGTCGACCATGTCCACCACGGCCTTGAAGGGATTTCCCTTCAAGTCTCCTCCCATCTTGGCCAGCTTCCCTTGGAAGGTCCAGTTGGCTCCTTCTGGCTGGATTTCGACCGTGCTCTCAGAGGACTCAGAAGCCTCGGACGCACCTGCAGCTTGAGGCCTCTTCAGTGCAGAGGCCTCCTCAACCTCGTGGAGACTCGGGCACCTTGGCCTTTTTGGAGTCGGAGCTCGAGAAGAGGCCCCTTGCTCAGGGATTGGAGATAAGGGCTCGTGGGGGGTCCTCAAAGCGACCACATGGGAAAGCCCCATGTTATCATCAGTTATTCCAACGGAGTCATCGGACTCTGTATAGATGTCCTCCAGGATGTGCTGGATGTTCGAGCCCAGGGGATGAATCGGCCCGGAAAAGATTGGCCCCTTTGGCACTTGTACCTGCTCTTCAGCTTGTCCCACAATTTTTACTGGGACAGCGAGGACCGGCTCGTTGGACAAGAATGCAGCTACCTCTTCTACCCGAGGCACAGAAGGAGGAGGCACTCGACTCCTTCGAGCTGCTAGAAAACCCGCCACGTTCTTCGTCTGGACGGTTGGAACGGCAGTCTCGGCCGTAGGAGCTGCTGGCTCAACCATTGGGACTGCCGATTCAGCCCCTACCACCAGCTTCCTTTTCCTGACAAGGGGTGCCTCGATCACCTCAATGTCCAACTCCTCCTCGGCAGCAGGGGCGGGCCTCGGGATTACCTTCACAGGCTCTTCACCCTCCGATTCCTCCTCATCGGCCAGCCTCAGGGCCCTGGCCACCTTAGGAGGATCCCTAACATTCTTCTTCTCCACCACCGGGCTCTTCCTGAATGGTTTCGCGATTGGTAGGGTAGGTGGAGTGGGAGGCCTCGACTCCCGAATCTGGAATCGCCCCCCAGTTGTAATGGGGTAGTCGACTTTCTTGGGCTTCTCGGGCTCGACCAGTACGCCCTTGCCCTTGTCGACTCTCTTACTTTTGACCTTCTCGGCCTTTTAGGCTGGGTCTTTACGCGGAGTAGAGCTCCAATTGTTCGCTGCTGGAAGGTTCCGGGGTTCAGGACCCCGCAGGTACTCCACTCTCAGCTCCACCGCCACGTATCCAGCGGGCGCGTAGACCATCTCCATAAGCCTCGGCATCGTGCCGAGCACTGCGTAGTTCAAGTAGGAGACGTGTTTTCGAGTCCACTGAAGGACTTCGTTAACCCGAGCCACCTCATTTGGCGTTAGGTTTGGTTCTTGAGAACCTTTCTCGGAAAGTACGTTCACATCCCGAGGAACTTTGATGTCAGCAGCCTTCTCTGTAAGGGCAAACTCCCACTGCCCCGAGGCGAAGAAATACTTGTTCTTCCAACCTCGATTATTGGATTATTTGGTCTCCAGAAGTATTAGCTTACCCTTACGGGTCTGTATGTTGTAGACTCCGCCTCCTGGGTTTTTATGAACGCGGTGTAGGAAGAGAAACTCCCTCACCGTTAGCTGGCGCTCCTTGCCCAACGCGAGGGGCCACAACACCATGCAGCCGTAGAGATACCTCCATGCATTTGGAGCGAGCTGGTGGGGAGCCAGGTCCAGATAATGGAGCAGCTCTCGGACCATGGGGAGAAAGGGGAGGCGAAAGCCTGCTCGAAACATCGCCTCGTACACACATATCTCGTGGCGGTCCGTATGAGCAATGGCGCCTTCGTTTTTATCATCGAACCGCAGTGAAATGTACGGTGGGATGAAGCACTCCCTCCGAATCCGACGTTCGTCGGCTCGGGATAGTTTGCTATCCCATGTGGCAGGGTGGGAGTCACCGAGCCCGTCGGAATCTTCACCGCCTCTTGTCATTCTGCTGAGAAAAGTTTGCAAAGAAGAAGAAGACAAAGGGAAGTAGAATAGACGCTTCAGAGAAAACGAAGAAACTTGCAACAAAGGAAAGTAAACGAAAAAATTGGGAGGTTGGAAAATTTATAGATGGAGCAGAGAAGACGAGACGTCGGCGCAGTTTAAGAGGAGGCAGCGAAGAGACGTACCTCGAATCCCTAAAAAAACGATTCGAATCCTCAACGGCGATTCAGTTATTAAGACTGACAACTGTTAGCCGCTCGAGCAACCACTCATAGCTCGACACGTGGCACGACCTCGAGAATTGAATCACCGCATTAAATGCTCAGCGCCTCCTCAAGCCTAAGCATCTCGAGCACCTTTGGCGGGAATTTAAAAAAAAAAAAAAAGAGAGTTGATGATTACTTTGAAATTCAACTGTCCCTTGCTTGTGTTGATTCATTCTTTTGAAACTTTTGAATTTTCATAGTCTTCCAGACAAGGAAATTGGGGAGTAACTGTTGGGTCATGAATCAACTCTGCAGAACCAGCCCAACGATTATTAGGCCCATGTCATCAGAGCCCAAGAACGTCTCGAGGCTCGAGAGCCCAAGAGCGTCTCGAGCCTCGAGAACCCAGGCACGCCTCGAGAACCCGAGAACGCCTCGAACCTCGAAGAATGCCTCAGGCCTCGATCATCCGAGAACTGCCTCGGACCTCGACCACCCTATACCTTCGATACTTGGAGCTTAAGGCTTCCGAAGCCCGAAAAGCTAGGGATCAGGAGGTTAAATTCAAAGATCCTATCTTATCCGTCCAATTCAAATGTCAAGTACCTAAAATTACGGAATCAGATATGTTATCTACGAGCATTCAAAATTCAAGACGCCATAACAATCAAATCCTATCTCGATCCCATCAGATCTTGATACGGATGACTACTCAAATCCCTGATAACAAACTGCCTCGCAGAAAATCAGGGAAGAGTCAGTCATTGGTAAGGGAACAATCACTCCATGCCTATATAATGCAAGTCACCTCCACACGTTCTGGTAACTCAACTCTAGCACACTTTAAGCTTCTGTTGTTTTCTCATTATCTTTAGGGCAAACACTGACTTAGGCATCGGAGTGTCCCCGCAGGCTCACTCCCGGTCTCTTCGATCCTATTCCTTTCTTTGTTGTGCAGGCAAAATCAAACTTGGATTACTTTCATCAGGAGATCAGCAAGCGTGCCACGTCACCAATCGGAAACTGTGTATCAACATGTTTGTTTGGCTGTTTACCACTTCTCTAATCTTTTTAGAAAAATGAGATAAATAGTGTAGTGGTGTTGTTTAACAAACAGCACCCAAACCAAACAATGGACTCGAGTTTATCCACTTTCATTTAAGGTGAGTTGAATATAGGCATTGAGCATATGCTAAATGGCAACTTTCCTGGCCTACAAGGAAGGGAAGACTCGACCAGTAAAATGAAAAGTCGCCGACGCGCACAATCTTCTGATTGGTGGCTGTGAGCATTTGCTTTCTTAATGCGGCTATATATGAAGAGGACTTAGGCAACCTCTCTCGCATATCCATATTATATGGATATCTCAATTCTATTCCTCTTTCTGCTGTGGCTCCTGAAAACTCCTTCTCTATCTTCATCCAAAACACTTGACATTCTCAGAGCCTCATCTTTGTCAGTTGAGAAGCCAGCCGACGCATTGGTTTCAGCAAATGGTGAATTCTCTGCCGGCTTTTTCCCCGTTCGGGATAACGCCTTCTGCTTTTCCATATGGTACACGCGCTCCTCGGCTCCCACCGTTGTTTGGATGGCTAACCGAGATTATCCTGTAGACGGAAAAGGTTCCGAGCTTTCCCTTTTGGGAGATGGCAAGCTTATCCTAAGAAACTCCGTCGGCATCAGCGTTTGGACCACGAGAACACCAGTCCCGGCCTCATTAGACGCCTCCAAGCTACAGCTACAACTCCTAAACACAGGCAATCTTGTGCTTCATAATTCTGATCCGAGCGTTATCATCTGGCAAAGCTTTGATTCACCTACGGATACCCTTCTTCCTCAACAAGCTCTGACCAGAATTTCAAGCCTTGTCTCCAAGAAAAGCCAAGCCGACTATTCTTCCGGCTACTACAAGCTCTATTTTGACAACGACAATGTTCTCCGCCTGCTTCATCAAGGCCTGACAATATCTAGCCTCTATTGGCCAGCTCCATGGTTCGACGACCCGGGCCAAGCCGGAAGGTCTAGGTACAACACAAGCAGAGACGGAATATTTAACGTCTCGGGCTATTTCCTATCGTCCGACCATTTTGAATTCCGAGCAGCAGATTTTGGCGAGGTGATTCCCAGACGGTTGACGATTGATTCCGATGGCAACCTGCGACTGTACAGCCTGCAAGTGAATTCTTCTCGGGATTGGGTTGTGACGTGGCAAGCGTTGTCTGGGCCATGCCAAGTTCATGGCGTCTGTGGACCCAATAGCGTGTGTAGTTATGATCATGCCTCCGGCAGGAGATGTGATTGCATACCCGGCTTCAAGATGGAGGATCCAACTGACTGGTCTTTTGGGTGTACGCCGGAATTCAATATCTCTTGTAGTCAAATGAATGGGTCCATCTTTGTCCAACTCGCTCATGTTGAATTCTACGGCTCTGATATAGGGGCCCCATTGAATCGTTCCTTACAAGGCTGCGAACAAGAATGCCAGAAGTCTTGTGATTGCGTAGGGTTCCAATTTAAATTTATAGGCGATGTGGGTCAATACAGTTGTTACCCCAAGTATATGCTACTCAATGGACGACGGACACCAAATTTTGAAGGAGATTTATATTTAAGGCTACCTAAAGGTACTAGTAACAAGACCGCTTCGGATGATGAAGTTTCTAAGCAAGTAAGAAGAACGTATGAGAATAAGACGGTGAAGCTTTTGCTTTGGTTTGCCACTGCAGTCGGAGGTTTAGAGGTTATTTGCGTTTTGCTGGTATTGTTTTTCTTATTCAGGACCGACATACATTCGGATCCGGCTGAACAAGGATACCTCTTGACTTCTCGATTTAGGCGGTTCTCCTTTGCTGAGCTGAGAAAGGCAACGAAGGGATTCAGTGAAGTGGCCGGACGAGGTGCTGGGGGGACAGTGTACAAAGGTGTACTGCCTGATCAGCGAGTATGTGCAATCAAGCGACTCAACGAAGCCAACCAAGGAGAAGCAGAATTCTTAGCAGAAGTGAACACCATTGGGAGGCTTAACCACATGAACTTGATAGAGATATGGGGATTCTGTGCAGAGGGAAAGCACAGGCTTCTGGTGTACGAGTACATGGAGCATGGATCCTTGGCGAAAAATCTTAGTTCCAATATTGCACTTGATTGGGAAAAGAGGTTTGAAATTGCTGTGGGCACAGCAAAAGGCCTTGCTTACTTGCATGAGGAGTGCCTAGAGTGGGTTCTGCATTGTGATGTAAAGCCTCAGAACATACTCTTGTACTCTGATAATTATCTGCCGAAAGTTGCAGATTTTGGGTTGTCTAAATTTCTCAATAGAAGCGAGCTTGATCATTCGAGCTTCTCAAAGATGAGAGGAACTCGAGGTTACATGGCTCCAGAGTGGCTTTACAATCTTCCCATCACATCTAAAGTGGATGTCTACAGTTACGGGATCGTTGTGTTGGAAATGGTCACCGGAAAGTGTCCGACGGGTATGCATAGCTCCGACAGCGGAGGGGCAGGGGAGTACACAAGTGTGGTGAAGTTGGTGAAGGAGAAGATCAACAACATTAATGCAAACAACACTGCAAGGGATTCATGGATTGGAGAGATTATTGATCCCAGGATGGCTGGGAAATATGACTCTGCTAAGATGGAGCTTCTGGTCAAAGTGGCTTTGCAATGTGTGGCAGACGACAAAGATGATAGACCCACCGTGAACCAAGTTGTAGAGATGCTTTTGCGCCATTAGATCAGTTAATATTGTTTAAAAAATAATTTAGAATTTTATGTAATTTAAATTATGATCATTTTTCTTTCTGCAATACCTTTTTTTTTTTTTTTAATGAATATTGGATATTTCTAGACCGTAAATATATAGATTAATTTGACGATTCATCAAACACTTCTAGAAGTTAATTTGCCGGCCAAATGATCTTATCATTCAGAATTGCATACCCATTAGTGACAAGTTAATCATGAGTCTTCCCTGACAAAATAAAGAAAATTAATTATCAATGAGTTAAGTAAATGTTTAAGACAAATAATTAATTAATTAAAACTTGACAGAGATCGAGAGGAATGGTGGGCACATGCATGGTGGGCCTGACCACGACTGAGGATCCCACCAGCCTAACAGGCCGCGTAGAAACAACGACGAAGAAGAAGAAGAAGATCGAGTAGAGGATCGAAGGTTGGTATGAGAGATTTGCGAGTGATTTCTTTTTATTATCTTCATTCTGATGTTAGAGAATATTATTGTGACAATTGAGCTACGTACCGGTTAGAAGACTTTGGTCAAAGTCTAATAATGGTAGATACCACAAATATCGGTTGGAAAAGTATATAAATCCTTAGCACTACCACTCATTATTGTCAATATACTGCAAAGATAATGATTGAGTCGAAATCTTTTTAAATTACCAAAAAAATTATCAATGACCTTCTCAAAGTTAATAAAAAGACAAAAATGGCTTAAATTTTTTTAATAAGACAAAAATATATATGTGTTACAAATTAAGTCTTAAGAAATTATTTATCCTCACCGTAAATGATATATATGCAAGGGCTATCTATGTATTTGAAACCGTCAATCTAGTTCCCTCTCTCCCGTTTTGATTAGAAAAATAATTTGTACGTTAATCTAGGAAACGGATCTCCATTTCAAATGAAATAGAGAGTATTCATTTAGTACATTTAGAAGGGTAAATTTGTCCAAAAAATTTGCTCATAAAAAAATAAGGACAATATTATTAGATACACTAAATAGATATTCTCCATTTCATTTGAAATGGATAGGGGATTCTTTTCCGTTAATCTAACCGTAACACACTCTTTTTTCCATGTGGTCACTTGTGGTGTGTTCGAGCGCACTTACGTACGTGGGTTGCTTTGTGTTCGGTCTCATTAGAAGTGAGCCAGCATTTGAAAAAATTATGTTTTAAGCTTAAAATCAATGTACTTTCTTATATTCTCCCTAAGAATCTGAAAACATGAGAATAACACAAAATAAAAAAGATAATGATGTTAAAGAATTAACATATGTGAGTTAAGGGTTTAAACATGTAACATTCAACGCTTATCAGACTCTTTTGATCATTCAATACTCTTTGATATACCTTCCATTTAAACATTCTCAAATCACAAAATATATAAATATATATATACCTATTAATTTTGAAAATTCTTTAACAAGTTTAAAGAGTTATTTATTTATTTTTTAACGTGTAATACTCATATATATAAACAAATGTCCTCAAGCTTATCTAAACAAGCCATGCACCGTAATCAAAGGTGTTGAGTATGCATGAGGTTAAGTTGGACCATATGAATCAATCGATCGATCGTCTTGTATTTGTTAATTTGTCAAGTCATCATATATACATCATGCACAAAAAGTCTTGTTGGTCTGCGAATGGAAAATAATGGCCATAGTGAGCAACATTTTGTTCATTCATTAACAGGGACGGGTTTGGGGGGACTAGGGATGGCCCTGGCCTACCCCCAAATCCTCAAAAAAGAAAAAAGAAAAAAAAAAAAGAAATTAAAAAGAAAAAAAAATTATCTGAAGACATTTGGCTGTGCCTACAAAATTAAAATGCCCATTTGGTTCCTCCCAATTCAATTTTCTGGATCCGTCTCTATTCATTAACAAGTGCGGTGGGGACTGCTGGACTGGAGAGGGGAAGTTAGCGTTTGCTTAATTTCTTCTTCGACTATATATATATATATATGAATTAGTACGTAGGAAGGAGATTTAGAAAGTACGTACGTTGAAAGATATTGTGCAACGACCTCTCACACACACATATATATATATATATATATATTTAACGGATATCTCAATTTTCTTCCCTCTTCTGTGTCTCCTGCAGCCTGCAACAGTGCAACTGCAAGCTCCTCCTCTCTTATATATATTGACGTAATAATTAATGACGTTTATGCACATACCTGGCAAAAGCCCACTAATATGGTAACGAACGGCCCATGGTTCCCACGATTTGTTAGGCCTATACTCAGTATTATTGCACAACGGAACCGACGTATACATATGAGATGCAATTGCCCACTTTCTCCTAGTGAGTAGTGATGCGCATCCACCGCTATGATCACGACATGCGTAAGCGTTGATGGAAAAGCTTAATTAAGGGCCCTCCACCTTTTTTTTTGGTAGTCATTTGGGTATTTCAAGTAAAGAAAATAGAGTGCATCTTCTATACTTATATGCTCGCTCATTTGTGTCACCACTAAAAAAGGGACAAATCTGCTTTGAAACAAAGTAAGAAAACTTATGAAAAACACTAGATTATTTCTTCCTTATAACCAAACCTCCCACGTATGAAAATATAGACAGAACCCTGCCCGACCATCACCTTAGTTTGTGCATTTGTTTCTGGCTTCTGAATGGTGAGCACAAAACCTTTAGTTTGTAAAATATAGACTGCACCCTTCCCCAGGGCTGGCCCAATGTATTTGGGTGCCTTAGGTAAAATTTTGAAGTTTGGCATTTTTTTTTTAAATATTTAAATATTAATTAAATAATATTTATTATTATTATTATTATTATTTTCGTTCATGTTAGTAATATGTCTCATTATTGTTTCATGACTTCTAAGTTTAGTACTAAGATTTTATCAGTCATTAATTAGCTAGTTGCATTCTATTACATTCTTTTAGGGTCATAAATATTTGTAACAATAGAGTTAGATACATCAATAATATTTTCATTATCTTATAATTATTTTGATGAATTTCTTATTCATTTATTAGTTTTTCACCTAAATTATCCTCAATATTTTGTTTATTGTTAATAACAAATTTATTTAAAACTCCTATTTGAGATTCAATTACTTTTTCTATTTTTGTCTTCTTCTTCTTCTTTTTTTTTTTTTTTTTTTTTAAGTTTTTCATATCCAGATACATATTTTCTAGTAGACATGTTTCATTATGTTAAACAAACACGATTTAAAAAAAAAAAATTCTAACTATAATAAAATAAATTTAAAAAATTGAACAATAAAACTTGATTTGCCAAAGGAATTATGAGCTGAAAAAACAGAACCAACCAAAAAAATTGTCAAAAACTCATTCAAAACTCACCAGAAAAATTATAAGCATGGAAATAAACATTACAAAAAGAAATCGATTTTTTATGAATTCCTACCTCTTTGATACACCTGATTCAAAATATTAACAAATTAAACAAACACAATTTATTAAAAAAAATATTTTGACTATAATAAAATAAATTATAAAAATGAAATAATAGAACCTGATTTGTTAAAGGAACAATGGAACAATTTGAACAATAGAACCTAAGCTAGAGAAAAATTTGAGCACGAAGAATGGAAGATGAAGATTGAAGGTTTTGAAGAGAAAATCTCATTATGCTGATCGTCTTGCCTCATGTACAACAAGTTAACAATCATTATTATCTCTACTCTCTAGAGTTTAGAGTTTTGCTTCTGTTTGTTGTGCGACAACTTGTGCCTATGTCCCTAAATGAATAATAATTTGTTCTCATTGTGCTTGGAAACTTGGAGTCTTGTGCTTGTGGCCTTGTGTAGTGTGTTCTACAGCCAAGAAAGGAATATGCCTTTGTCGGATGGGTGAGTTTATTATATATATATTGTTTTGAATTGTTATTATTTTATCATGGGTCTTATTAAATTGAAGGCCTTTCTAAATTACTTATTTATTTTGATTAGATGCCTTAAATTTTGATGAAAATTTTTTTTAGGCCTTATTAAATTTTTTTTGGGGCCTAAAATTTTGGGGGCCTTAGGTGTTGGCCTAACTCGCCTAGCGGTTGGGCCGACCCTGCCCTTCCCGACCATCACCTTAATTAGTTTGTGCATTTGTTTCCAGCTTCTGAATGGGGAGCACAAAACCTTTAGTTTGTGCAAAGACGGTATTGAAGTACATGTGGGCATCATATGTACCATATATTTGCTGTCCATTTTAACACTAGAAGCAAATGTACCACTTAATTTACAATAAAGTTGTAGTTTGAAGGACTAAATGTTACTTTTTAAAGCTTATTTTTCCTATTCGGGTATCACGTGATTTTTTTTTTTCTTTGGCACCCAAAAAAAAAAAAAAAAAAAAAAAAATCCCACAACGCCTATTAATTCCATTGTTTATGTATTATCAGTTTGATTTAAAACATAAGCCTAAAGCCTAAGAAACAGCCCATCTATACAGAGAATTACTTTGTCCCCCAATTCCCCATCAAACAAGGCATATACTTAAACTCTTTCAAACTTAATTGTTTAAAAATCAGGTATTAAATATGTAGATCAACATGAGACGTTTAGACTTTCTCGTAATTAGTTAAAAGAAAAGTCGGTCCTTACCTGCCGTGGCCGGCGACCACAACCAACGAAATCAAACCATTGACGAAACAACACAACTGTTGCTGAAGTTAAGTTGGTAGAAAATTTATTAAAAAAAAAAACATGTGATTCTTAATGTTATTTAAAATTGTATATGCATCTCACATGCAAATAGATATATGACATTTTTATAGATTGAGTTGAAAAAAATTAGTTACTCCAACCTTATTTGGAGAAAAACTCAGTTTGATCATCTCGATTAATGCAAACAAATTATAAACACCTGACATTTTATACACTGGGTTGGAGGAAGTTTCTCTAATCCAGTTTAATTAGAAGAAGACTCTGTGAGATGCATTTTTAATATAATAAGTTCAAAGCAAAACTACAAAATTTTGAGGAAAAACTAATATGCTCCCTCCAAGTTCCAACTACCTGACCTGGATCCTCTCCATTTCAAACTACTACTTCATTGTCAATGCACCCCCGATATATTACCAAAAAAAAAAAATTGTCAATATCCTCATACTAACAAAAAGACAAAAATGACCCTATAGCTATTATTGTAGGGATGCTAAGTATGTATCCATTACTTACAAATGTGTTTAAAAGAAAGATATGAACCCCATAGAAGTAAATTCATATTGATGCCTAACGTATTAATGGATGCTAAACATAAAATAATCCGTTTTCATTATTTGACCAAGAAAATCATTGAGCAAAACCTCAAAGCACAAAATACTAGTATTGTATATTGGTGGGTGCATGGTCAATTATGTCATTCAAACCTTTTGGAGACATCACATCAAGAATTGGCTTTGATTGTTAAGAGATACGTTCAATTTACCAAATTTAATTACTCTTCAAAAATTGGTTCCCAGTCAATATGTTTTCAAAGGTTTTTTTGTTTAATATAATTGTTTGGATGTAAAATAAAAGGTTTAAATTATTTTATTAGTGTAAGTGTAAGAGTATTTTGTATTCAAGTTGTTTGTTAATATTTTTGTTTAGAAAATAAAAAAGATATATATACTGTGATCATTGAATGTGATCAACATGCAAGAAATTTTTATCTTGGAATCTATGTTTTCCATCAATGTTGTCAAAAATGAAAAAAAAATAAAACCAAACATGTACATATGACTCAACATATATATATCCCATGACAAAGGAGGCAATGATTGAGTTTATGAATTATATGATACTTTGACTAAACTTTGCTGGCGCTGATTTTGCCCAACAATTATTAAAAAGAATAGGCATGCATCCGCATGCATGAAGGTTCTCAGCGCAATGCAGAGGTAATTATTTAAGCTATTTAGGCCATGATTGAGCTTCTTTAAGCAATGTGTATGTATATATATATATATATATATATAGACTACTGTAATCATCAAGGTCGCTATATAGACTACTGTAACCATCAAAGGTCAGCGGTCTGCAAAAGTAGTTAGTTTATCAGGAAGAGGGGATCACAGCCTCTTGTTGCGTGCATTTTCTTTCTAATATAATAATATTATTCATGCTGCAGAATGCTGTATAAAAAAGATTTAGCAATTGTAGAAAGCTCAAGTTACAATCTCTTACGCTTTCAAATGACTACTCCAATTTTTTTCCTTCTTCTGTGTCTGCTGCAATCTCCACCTCTATTTTCATGCAAACCATTTGACATTCTCAAAGGCTCATCTCTATCTGTTGAGAAACCAAGCGACAATTTGGTTTCTGCCGATGGAGATTTCTCAGCTGGGTTTTTCTCTGTTGGGAACAACGCTTTCTGCTTTGCCATATGGTTCACACGACCCTCTGTTGATCCCACCGTTGTTTGGATGGCAAACAGAGATGATCCTGTTGATGGAAGAGGTTCAAAGCTTTCACTTTTGAAAGATGGCAAGCTTATCCTAACAAATTCTGCTGGCAACACCATTTGGAGTACACCTGCAGCCTCGACCTCATCAGAGGCCTCCAATTTGCAACTACAGCTCCTAAACACAGGAAATCTTATTCTTCATAATTCTGATCAGAGTGTTTTCATCTGGCAAAGCTTTGATACACCTACAGACACTCTTCTTCCTCTACAAAAACTAACCAGGGTTTCAGGCCTCATCTCCAAAAAAAGCCAATTTGACTATTCTTCAGGCTACTATAAGCTCCAATTTGACGATGAAAACGTGCTCCGCCTGCTTTACCAAGGTCCAACAGTATCCAGTCTCTACTGGCCTACTCCATGGGTTAATGACCCTGGATCACTCGGAAGGTCCAAGCACAACACTAGTAGAAATGCTGTACTAAACGTCTCTGGCTATTTCCAGTCATCTGATAATTTTGCATTCCAAGCAGCTGATTTTGGTTTGGTGATTCCCAGACGATTGACGGTTGATCCTGACGGCAACCTTCGATTGTACAGCCTGCAAGAGACAGATTGGGTTGTGACATGGCAAGCGTTGTCTCTCCCATGCCAGATTCATGGAATCTGTGGACCCAATAGTCTGTGTAGTTATGATCATACTTCTGGCAGGAGATGTGATTGCTTAAAGGGCTTCAAGATGAAGAATTTAACTGACTGGTCTTATGGGTGTGAGCCAGAGTTCAATATCGCTTGTAATCAAACCGATGGGTCCAGTTTTGTTCAGCTAGCTAGTGTTGAGTTCTATGGCTCTGATATAGAGTTCATGCGTACTCTAAATTTTCAAGGCTGCGAAGAACGATGCTTGATGAGGTGTGATTGCAAAGGGTTCCAATTCAGTTTTATCCCTGATGAAGGTGTCTTTCATTGTTTCCCCAAGTTTATGCTTCTCAATGGACAACGTACACCAAATTTTGGAGGAAACTTCTATTTACGACTACCCAGAGCTGGTCCTTTCCATACCAAGACGCCAGATAAAGAATCAAAGTTGGAATGCTCACGCGAAGTTCCTAAGCAAGTACAAACAATGTATGAAAATGAGAAGGTGAAGCTTTTGCTTTGGTTTGCCACTTCGTTGGGAGGTGCAGAGGTTACCTGCGTTTTGCTAGTGTTGTTTTTCTTGTTCAGGACTAGTAGACATTCAGACCCAGCTGAACAAGGATACCCGCTGACAACTAGATTTAAGCGGTTCTCCTTTGCTGAGCTGAGAAAGGCAACGAAGGGATTCAGTGAAGTGATCGGACGAGGTGCCGGGGGAACAGTATACAAAGGTGTACTGCCTGATGAGCGGGTATGTGCAATCAAGCGACTCAGCGAAGCCAACCAAGGAGAAGCAGAGTTCCTAGCAGAAGTGAACACTATTGGGAGGCTTAACCACATGAACTTGATAGAAATCTGGGGATACTGCGTAGAGGGAAAGCACAGGCTTCTGGTGTATGAGTGCATGGAGCATGGATCCTTGGCGAAAAATCTTAGTTCCAATATTGCACTTGACTGGGAAAAGAAGTTTGAAATTGCAGTGGGCACNACACCATTTGGAGTACACCAGCTTCAATCTCATTAGAGGCCTCCATGTTGCAACTACAACTTCTACACACAGGCAATCTTGTTCTTCATAATTCTGATCAGAGTGTTGTCATCTGGCAAAGCTTTGATTCACCAACAGATACTCTTCTTCCTCAACAAACACTAACCAGGGTTTCAAGCCTCATCTCTAAAAAAAGCCAAGCTGACTATTCTATTGGCTACTATAAGCTCCAATTTGATGATGAAAACGTGCTCCGCCTGCTTTACCAAGGTCCAACAGTATCCAGTCTCTACTGGCCTACTCCATGGGTTAATGACCCTGAATCACTCGGAAGGTCCAAGCACAACACTAGTAGAAATGCTGTACTAAACGTCTCTGGCTATTTCCAGTCATCTGATAATTTTGCATTCCAAGCAGCTGATTTTGGTTTGGTGATTCCAAGACGATTGACGGTTGATCCTGATGGCAACCTTCGATTGTACAGCCTGCAAGAGACAGATTGGGTTGTGACGTGGCAAGTGCTGTCTCTCCCATGCCAGATTCATGGAATCTGTGGACCCAATAGTCTGTGTAGTTATGATCATGCTTCTGGCAGGAGATGTGATTGCTTAAATGGCTTCAAGAGGAAGAATTTAACTGACTGGTCTTATGGGTGTGAGCCAGAGTTCAATATCGCTTGCAATCAAACCGATGGGTCCAGTTTTGTTCAGCTGGCTCATGTTGAGTTCTATGGCTCTGATATAGACTTCATGCGTATAAATTTTACAGGCTGCGAAGAACTATGCTTGATGAGGTGTGATTGCAAAGGGTTCCAATTCAGTTTTATCCCTGATGAACGTGTCTATCATTGTTTCCCCAAGTTTATGCTTCTCAATGGACAACGTACACTAAATTTTGGAGGAGACTTCTATTTACGACTACCCAGAGCTGGTCTTTTCCATACCAAGACGGCAGATAAAGAATCAAAGTTGGAATGTTCACGCGAAGTTCCTAAGCAAGTACAAACAACGTATGAAAATGAGAAGGTGAAGCTTTTGCTTTGGTTTGCCACTTCGTTGGGAGGTGCAGAGGTTACCTGCGTTTTGCTAGTGTTTTTTTTCTTGTTCAGGACTAATAGACATTCAGACCCAGCTGAACAAGGATACCTGCTGACAACTAGATTCAAGCGGTTCTCCTTTGCTGAGCTGAGAAAGGCAACGAAGGGATTCAGTGAAGTGATCGGACGAGGTGCCGGGGGAACAGTATACAAAGGTGTACTGCCTGATGAGCGGGTATGTGCAATCAAGCGACTCAGCGAAGCCAACCAAGGAGAAGCAGAGTTCCTGGCAGAGGTGAACACCATTGGGAGGCTTAACCACATGAACTTGATAGAAATCTGGGGATACTGCGTAGAGGGAAAGCACAGGCTTCTGGTGTACGAGTACATGGAGCATGGATCCTTGGCGGAAAATCTTAGTTCCAATATTGCACTTGACTGGGAAAAGAAGTTTGAAATTGCAGTGGGCACAGCAAAAGGCCTTGCTTACTTGCATGAGGAGTGCCTAGAGTGGGTTTTGCATTGTGATGTAAAGCCTGAGAATATACTCTTAGACTCTGATTATCAACCGAAAGTTGCAGATTTTGGTATGTCTAAACTACTAAATAGAGGTGAGCTTGATCATTCAAGCTTCTCAAAGATGAGAGGGACTAGAGGTTACATGGCTCCAGAATGGCTTTACAATCTTCCTATAACATCTAAAGTGGATGTCTATAGTTATGGGATTGTTGTGCTGGAAATGGTTACTGGAAAGAGTCCGACGGGTATGCGTATCTCTGACAGCGGAGGGGCGGGGGAGCACATGAGAGTGGTGAAGTTGGTGAAGGAGAAGATGATGAGCAATATTGGAAGCAGTAGTGCAAATGAGTCATGGATTGAAGAGCTTATAGATCCGAGCCAGAGGGTGGCTGGGAAATATGACTTTGCTAAGATGGAACTTCTGGTCAAAGTGGCTGTGCAATGTGTGGCAGACGACAAAGATGATAGACCCACCATGAACGAGGTTGTAGAGATGCTTGTGCGCCATTAGATCATTTAATTTTGTTGAAAAAATAATTAGCAAGTTTTTATTTGTGTACTTTAAATTATGGTTATTTTCTTTCTGTACTGCTTTTTTTTTTTTTAATGATACTTAATAAAACATCGACAATTTGGATAGATGACGAATCCAAAATAAGGTTGTTTTCTATAGGAAAATATTAGGGGTTCTTCCTATAGTGTTTTTCTAGCATTCTCTTAGTCTTATGTACAACATGATTTAAGAAAAAATAAAATTGTAGTGGCCTCCATCACTGATTTTTTTAGACATTAGCACCAAATTTGAGGCATTAACATCAAAATTGAGGCATTAGTACTAAATTTAGGATTATCAAATCCATTTTGGGTGATACCATCCCTAAAGGGTTAACCTTCCACCCTTAGATTTTAATTTTGAATCCAAAAACAAGTTTTAAAGCATTAGAACATAAATTTTAACTCATAAAAATTAATCTGTTGGCAAAAAAATGGTTTTACAATTTTTTTTTTAAATCATGTTCTACGTAAGACTGAGAGAACGCTAGGAGAACACTAGGGGGAGAACCCCTAACAAAAACCCTTTTCCATATTCAACAATAGGCCAATAAAATTAATGTCTATTATTGATTGGAGGTCAATAATGCCATTCCAACATTATAACTTCATACATTAACTGTTTGAAATTGAGTTTGAGGGGCTCAAAAGTACTTTTAACACTCAAAAAGTCCGTTTGAAGAAAAAAAATACTCGTTTGGTAAAAAAATTATAAGCAATTTAAAGGTTCAAAAAGCCCAAAATGGTAAAAAACGCACTTTGGGCGAACTTTTGCCCAAAAACTCTTTTTGACTTAAAAGTTATATTTTTCAAATGCAATCTCAAACATGCTAAAAATTATACTAATTAAGAAATCTTGGCGATCACTTTTTAAAGAACCAAATACAAAATATTTTTTAAAAATAAAATATATCATACTTTGCAGAAAAAT
The DNA here is from genome assembly GCA_006937295.1 of Carpinus fangiana. Lineage (NCBI taxonomy): Eukaryota > Viridiplantae > Streptophyta > Magnoliopsida > Fagales > Betulaceae > Carpinus > Carpinus fangiana. The sequence continues at coordinate 38,619,948 of CM017322.1, forward strand.
GTTCACATTTTGTTTTTTTTAATAAGATTAAGACTATTTGAAATGAAATATGTGCAAGAAGGGCCAGTTATTTTTATTTATTTATTTATTTTTATATATTCACACAAGAGGGGGGAGGGGGGATTCGAATTAGTGACCTCCGCTTTATTAGGCATGATCCTAGTCGATTGAACTACCTCTTTGAGATCAATAAGGGCCTGTTTAAGTGTGCAATTTGAGGAGCTTAAAAGTACATTTAACACTCAAAAAGTTCATTTGAAGAGAAAAGTACCCGGTTGGTAAAAATATTTAAAGCGCTTCTAAGAGTCCAAAAACCCTAAAAATAATTAAAACTTAAAACACACTTTTTGCAAAAGCTTAAAAATAAAGTTTTTGCCAAAAAACACTTTGTGACTTAAAAATTTTATTTCTCAAACGCAATACGAAACATGATCTAAATGTGGTGGGTTGTCAACTTCTCATAAAAACTCTTTCATATTAATGTTTAAATTGCTAGCAAATTGCTGAAAATTCGAATACGATAATAACACGACCTTGATGATTGATTGGAATAAAGGAAAAAAAAAAAAAAAAAGAGACATAAATTTCATTTAAACCAATTTAAAGAAATTTTCTTCAATCTACTATAATAAATGTCAAGTATATTTTAATATATTTGATTTCCTCAAAAAATCAAAATTTAGATTGTTAGATTAATAGAAGGTGGTTGGAAGAAATTTCCCAGAAATCAATTTGGAGGAAATTTCATCCAAATTGTCCAAAATCCAAATATAAATCTATTAATTCCATATCAAAGAACTTTACCCGACCCCCGCCGGGGCTCGAATGCCTGCCAGGCTGCCCTGACTGGACCTTATTATAACTTAGAGAGCCCCTACTATGCGGTCTATCTGCAAAAGATGCCTTTTGCAGCATCCAACCACATGGTGACACATCATAAAGCTTATTTTGATAAAAAAAAAAAACTAAAAAACACCAAATAAACCCAAACAAAGAACCAAACCACCCACTTGCTCCGGCAATGTTGAAACAACTGGCGACACGTGACCCATCGGCGAACTCACCGGCGACGGCTGACCCAGGGTCACCATTTCCGGCCAAACCATCTTCGGCGACTTCTTCATTTTCGGCCAAACCCAGCCGGAAAACGCTGAAAAACACAAACTCAACCTCAAAAATCGATTCTAATGCCTCAAAAATTGATTCTAATTCCTAAAAAATCGATTCTAATGTCTCAAAAATCGATTCTATTGCCTTAAAACTTTTTTTTTTTAATTCAAATCTAAAACCTAGAGGGGAAGGTTAACCCTTTTTAGGATTTTTTTATCCTAAAATTGAAGCATTTTATCACCCTAAAAGTCGTTAGAGCCATGTTAAAAACCAAAGAAAAAACCACAAAACCAAACCCAAACCGGAGCAAACCCATCAGAAAAAACCAAAAAATAGACCCAAATGTTGCACAACAGATATGCGCAAATCTTTCAACGTTTAAGAAATCTCGGCGATCACTTTTTAATGAACCAAATACAAAATATTTTTTAAAAATAAAATGTAACATACTTTGCAGAAAAATTTTCTCATTTTTTAAAAAAAAATAAGATTAAGACTATTTTAAATGAAATATGTGCAAGAAGGGCCAGTTTTTTTTTTTTTTTTTAAATGTTCACACAAGAGGGGGGAGGGAGATTCGAACTAGTGACATTCGTTTCATTAGGCACAATCCTAACCGATTGAGTTACCTCTTGGAGACCAATAAGGGCTTGTTTGAGTGTGCAATTTGACAAGCTTAAAAGTACATTTAACACTAAAAAAGTTCATTTGAAGAGAAAAGTACCCGTTTGGTAAAAACATTAAAAGCACTTTTAAGAGTCCAAAAACCCTAAAAATAATTAAAACTTAAAACATACTTTTTGCAAAAGCTTAAAAATGAAGTTTTTATCAAAAAACACTTTGTAACTTAAAATTTTTATTTTTCAAACGCAATATCAAACATGCTCTAAATGTAGGGGTTGTCAACTTCTCATAAAAACTCTTTCATATTTAATGTTTAAATTGCTAGCAAATTGCTGAAAATTTGAATACAATAATAACACGGCCTTGATGATTGATTGGGATAAAGGAAATTAAAAAAAAAAAGACATAAATTTCCTATACACCAATTTAAAGGAAATTTTCTTCGACCCGCCGTACTAAAAATGTCAAGTATGTTTTAATATCTTTGACTTCCTCAAAAAATCAATATTTAGATTGTTAGATTAATAGGAGGAGGTTGGAAGAAATTTCCCGAAAATCAATTCGGAGGAAATTTTATCCAAATTGTCCAAATATCTATTAATTCCATATCAGAGAACTTTTCCCCAACCCCGCCGGGGCTCGAACGTCTGCCAGGCTGCCGTGACTGGGACCTTATTATTAACATAATAGGTTGACTTGACTTTGCTAGCTACCCGCCGATTTATGCTTAAATTTAGGGAGCCTCTATGACGTCCTCCCAGGGCCTGCTCTTATAAAAAAAAAACACACACACACAGAGCATAAAAAAAGAAGAAAAAAGATCTAGTATTTTTTTTAAAAAAAAAAAAATCAAATCAGAGCGGGTTATAGGATTAATCAACCAAAAAAAGGGTGGGCATCCCGACAACAAAACCCAAATGATAAACGCAATACAAATTCAAGAATAAATTTTAATTAAAGTCCAAAAGGACCCAACATCAAGCAATTAATGGTTTTGCTAATGGTCCCAAAAGAACCATAAACAAATCAGACCTTTCCCAAGGCCACACAATGCGGTGACAAATTGCAAAAGATCTTCGTGAAGAGTCGGTTACAGTAAAGGCAACAACCATTGTTAAATAGTTGTTGTTAATTTGATAAATTGTACCTCATAACACCCCCTTCCCAAATATTATTTGCTTCATTTAAAAAAAAAAAAAAAAGTAAAAAAATCAATATCAAAACATTCTCATTTTTATATCACATCATTCATTTTTTATATTACATAATTTATTTTTTTATTACTATTTAAATAAAAAAATTACTATGAAACAAAACTTTTCTAATTTTTAATATTATTTTTTTAGTTTTCGATACTAATTATTTCGTTTTTTTTTTTGTTCCTCACCAAATATAAACAGTGCCGTGGCAATGTAACGGTGTTTGCCAAACAATGCCCTCAAGGTTAACCACTTTAATAAAAGGTGAGGTGAATATAGTCATTGAGCATGTGCTAATTAATGGCAACTTTCCCTACTCGGAAGAGACACGTTAGCCTTTGGGGTGCCACGAAAACCCCAAAGATTTAAATATTTTATTTTGTATTTTTTATTTCTACTCATCACGTAACCCACGGCACCCTAGGCCCAAATACTTTTTTTTAAAAAAAACTTCAATTTGCTCTGCCAAATTTTCAGCCAATTATACAAATTCCTCATAAATTTTCAAAACTTTTACTTAGACCTCCTAAATTTTGATTTGCTCTCACTTTAGATCATTCTGTTAATTTTAATGTTCAAAATAGTGTCGTTTTAAGTTGGGTGGATGTTGAAATTTGGGGCTCAAAACTGTTTAGTTTTACGTAAAGGGTTCTAAGAAGTGAGAGTAAATCAAAGTTCAGAGAGTTTAAGTGAGAGTTTTGAAAATTCAGAGAGGGTTTATACAATGGACTGGAAGTTCAGAGGGGCAAACTGAAGTTTGCCCTTTCTTTCTATCTCAGTTCTCAGACGACATATGCTCGTCAGTTTTTCTTTCATTTTCCTTTTGTTTACTCCCTCTTCCACGTTCTTGTTCCCCATTTTTTTTTTTTTTTTTATTCTTTCTTTTCTTTTCTTGTTTGTACTCTTTCTCATTTCTCACATGCTCCCCTTAGGCCTTAGTGGTACCTATTATAAATAGTTAAATTTGTTCTGTAACGTATATTGGTCATCTATCTTGTAAACTTTAATTTTCTCTTATAAGGTTGTGATTTAATTTAAAAATTTTAAGTTCATAAATCATGTCAAAGTTGAAAATTATTGATTTATTTTTCAAAAGGAAAGAAGCTGACCAAAGTAATACACTATTGAATTCCAAGGGTTGAAGATGAAGAATATCATTTTGAATCTTTAATTAAAAAATTATAAAAAATTACAAATTAAAAAAAAAGAAGAAAAAAAAGAGGTTTGAAATTGCAGTGGGCACAGCAAAAGGCCTTGCTTACTTGCATGAGGAGTGCCTAGAGTGGGTTCTGCATTGCGATGTAAAGCCTCAGAACATACTCTTGTACTCTGATAATTATCTGCCGAAAGTTGCAGATTTTGGGTTGTCCAAACTTCTCAATAGAAGCGAGCTTGATCACTCAGGGTTCTCAAAGATGAGAGGAACTAGAGGTGTTACATAGCTCCAGAGTGGCTTTACAATCTTCCCATCACATCTAAAGTGGATGTCTACAGTTATGGGATTGTTGTGCTGAAAATGGTCACCGTAAAGAGTCCGATGGGTGTGCATAGCTCCGACAGTAGAGGGGCGGGGGAGTACATGAGTGTGGTGAAGTTGGTGAAGGAGAAGATCACCATTGCAAACAACACTGCAAGGGAGTCACGGATTGGAGAGATTGTTTATAAGGGGACATTGCTATTTCTTTTTAAAAAACATAGGTAGTTTGAACATTTTGACAAAAATTAATGGGAAATCCTAATGGAATTGCGTAATTGAAAGAAATTGAAAGTTCGATACCCTTAATTAACAGTTTTTAAACTTTGAAGTAGTGTCAAAACGATTAAAAGTTGAATGAAGTTTTCCCTATTATATGCTATATAGTTAAGCATTTCAAGAATATATTAAATAAACAATTGTAAGCATTTGAGACGGCCACTTGTTGCAATTTTGACATATTCTCTTGAGGTTTCAACTTTTATATATGGATATGTATTTATTAGTTAGGTTAGTACAAACCAATAATTTTAGGCAAAGTTACAGGTGTGCGGGACCGTCTAGTATTTTTGTTTCTCCAGTCAAACATCATGCACAAAAAGTCTTCGTCTGCGAAAGGAAATTAATGCATGGATTAATAGTGAGCAACATTTTGTTCATTCATTAACAAGTGGGGAGGGGAAAGTGAGCGTTTGCTTAATTTCTTTGACTATTTATGAATTGTAGGAAGGAGATTTAGAATGTAGAAAGATATCGTGCCTCTCACACATCTAATGGATGCCTCAATTTTCTTCCTTCTTCTGTGTCTGCTGCAAGCTCCTCCTCTACTTTCATCTAAAGCATTTGACATTCTCAGAGGCTCATCTCTATCTGTTGAGAAACCGAGCGACAATTTGGTTTCTGCCAATGGAGATTTCTCAGCCGGGTTTTTTCCCGTTGGGGATAACGCTTTCAGCTTTGCCATATGGTTCAAAAAATCATCAGTTCCCACCATTGTTTGGATGGCAAACCGAGATGATCCTGTTGATGGAAGAGGTTCAAAGCTTTCACTTTTGAGAGATGGCAGCCTTATCCTAACAAATTCTGCTAGAAACACCATTTGGAGTACACCAGCTTCCATCTCATTAGAGGCCTCCATGTTGCAACTACAACTTCTAAACACAGGCAATCTTGTTCTTCATAATTCTGATCAGAGTGTTGTCATCTGGCAAAGCTTTGATTCACCAACAGATACTCTTCTTCCTCAACAAACACTAACCAGGGTTTCAAGCCTCATCTCTAAAAAAAGCCAAGCTGACTATTCTATTGGCTACTATAAGCTCCAATTTGATGATGAAAACGTGCTCCGCCTGCTTTACCAAGGTCCAACAGTATCCAGTCTCTACTGGCCTACTCCATGGGTTAATGACCCTGAATCACTCGGAAGGTCCAAGCACAACACTAGTAGAAATGCTGTACTAAACGTCTCTGGCTATTTCCAGTCATCTGATAATTTTGCATTCCAAGCAGCTGATTTTGGTTTGGTGATTCCAAGACGATTGACGGTTGATCCTGATGGCAACCTTCGATTGTACAGCCTGCAAGAGACAGATTGGGTTGTGACGTGGCAAGTGCTGTCTCTCCCATGCCAGATTCATGGAATCTGTGGACCCAATAGTCTGTGTAGTTATGATCATGCTTCTGGCAGGAGATGTGATTGCTTAAATGGCTTCAAGAGGAAGAATTTAACTGACTGGTCTTATGGGTGTGAGCCAGAGTTCAATATCGCTTGCAATCAAACCGATGGGTCCAGTTTTGTTCAGCTGGCTCATGTTGAGTTCTATGGCTCTGATATAGACTTCATGCGTATAAATTTTACAGGCTGCGAAGAACTATGCTTGATGAGGTGTGATTGCAAAGGGTTCCAATTCAGTTTTATCCCTGATGAAGGTGTCTATCATTGTTTCCCCAAGTTTATGCTTCTCAATGGACAACGTACACTAAATTTTGGAGGAGACTTCTATTTACGACTACCCAGAGCTGGTCTTTTCCATACCAAGACGGCAGATAAAGAATCAAAGTTGGAATGTTCACGCGAAGTTCCTAAGCAAGTACAAACAACGTATGAAAATGAGAAGGTGAAGCTTTTGCTTTGGTTTGCCACTTCGTTGGGAGGTGCAGAGGTTACCTGCGTTTTGCTAGTGTTTTTTTTCTTGTTCAGGACTAATAGACATTCAGACCCAGCTGAACAAGGATACCTGCTGACAACTAGATTCAAGCGGTTCTCCTTTGCTGAGCTGAGAAAGGCAACGAAGGGATTCAGTGAAGTGATCGGACGAGGTGCCGGGGGAACAGTATACAAAGGTGTACTGCCTGATGAGCGGGTATGTGCAATCAAGCGACTCAGCGAAGCCAACCAAGGAGAAGCAGAGTTCCTGGCAGAGGTGAACACCATTGGGAGGCTTAACCACATGAACTTGATAGAAATCTGGGGATACTGCGTAGAGGGAAAGCACAGGCTTCTGGTGTATGAGTACATGGAGCATGGATCCTTGGCGGAAAATCTTAGTTCCAATATTGCACTTGACTGGGAAAAGAAGTTTGAAATTGCAGTGGGCACAGCAAAAGGCCTTGCTTACTTGCATGAGGAGTGCCTAGAGTGGGTTTTGCATTGTGATGTAAAGCCTGAGAATATACTCTTAGACTCTGATTATCAACCGAAAGTTGCAGATTTTGGTATGTCTAAACTACTAAATAGAGGTGAGCTTGATCATTCAAGCTTCTCAAAGATGAGAGGGACTAGAGGTTACATGGCTCCAGAATGGCTTTACAATCTTCCTATAACATCTAAAGTGGATGTCTATAGTTATGGGATTGTTGTGCTGGAAATGGTTACTGGAAAGAGTCCGACGGGTATGCGTATCTCTGACAGCGAAGGGGCGGGGGAGCACATGAGAGTGGTGAAGTTGGTGAAGGAGAAGATGATGAGCAATATTGGAAGCAGTAGTGCAAATGACTCATGGATTGAAGAGCTTATAGGTCCGAGCCAGAGGGTGGCTGGGAAATATGACTCTGCTAAGATGGAACTTCTGGTCAAAGTGGCTTTGCAATGTGTGGCAGACGACAAAGATGATAGACCCACCATGAACCAGGTTGTAGAGATGCTTGTGCGCCATTAGATCATTTAATTTTGTTGAAAAAATAATTAGCAAGTTTTTATTTGTGTACTTTAAATTAAGGTGATTTTCTTTCTGTACTGCTTTTTTTTTTAATGACACTTAATAAAACATCGACAATTTGGATGGATGACGAATCCAAAATAAGGTTGTTTTCCACATGAAAATACTAGGGGTTCTCCTCATAGTGTTTTTCTAACGTTATCCCAGTCTTACGTAGAACATGATTTAAGAAAAAATAAAATTGTAATGACTTTCACCATCGATTTTTTTAGGCATTAGCACTAAATTTGAGGCATTAACACTAAATTTAGGATGATCAAATTCATTTTGGGTGATACCATCCCTAAAAGGGTTAACCTTCCACCCTTAGGTTTTAATTTTGAATTCAAAAACAAGTTTTTAAGCATTAGAACCTAAATTTGAACTCATAAAAATTAATTTGTTGGCAAAAAAACGGTATTACAATTTTATTTTTTCTTAAATCATGTTCTACGTAAGACTGGGAGAACGCTAGAAGAACACTAGGGGGAGAACCCCTAACAAACCCCTTTTCCATATTCAACAATAGGCCAATAAAATTAATGTCTATTATTGATTGGAGGTCAATAATGCCATTCCAACATTAGAGCTTCATACATTAATTGTTTGAAATTGTGTTTGAGGGGCTCAAAAGTACTTTTAACACTAAAAAAGTCTGTTTGAAGAAAAAAAAAATACTCATTTGGTAAAAAAATTATAAGCACTTTAAAGGTTCAAAAAGCCCAAAATGGTCAAAAACGCACTTTGGGCAAAACTTTTGTTCAAAAACTCTTTTTGACTTAAAAACTATATTTTTCAAATGCAATCTCAAACATGCTATAAAATAATACTAATTAAGAAATCTCGGTGATCACTTTTTAAAGAACCAAATACAAAATATTTTTTAAAAATAAAATATATCATACTTTGCAGAAAAATTTTCACATTTTTTTTTAATAAGATTAGGACTATTTTAAATGAAATTTGTGCAAGAAGGGCCAGTTATTTTTATTTATTTATTTATTTTTACATATCCACACAAGAGGGAGGAGGGGGGATTCGAACTAGTGACCTTCGCTTCATTAGGCATGGTCCCAGCCGATTGAGCTACCTTTTGGAGATCAATAAGGGCCTGTTTGAGTGTGCAATTTGAGGAACTTAAAAGTACATTTAACACTCAAAAAGTCTATTTGAAGAGAAAAATACCCGTTTGGTAAAAACATTAAAAGCGCTTTTAAGAGTCCAAAATCCCTAAAAATAATTAAAACTTAAAACGCATTTTTTGCAAAAGCTTAAAAATAAAGTTTTTGCCAAAAAACACTTTGTGACTTAAAAATTTTATTTCTCAAACGCAATACGAAACATGCTCTAAATGTGGTGGGTTGTCAACTTCTCATAAAAACTCTTTCATAATAATGTTTAAATTGCTAGCAAATTGCTGAAAATTCGAATACGATAATAACATGACCTTGATGATTGATTGGGATAAAGGAAAAAAGAAAAAAAAGAGACATAAATTTCCTTTAAACCAATTTAAAGGAAATTTTCTTCAATCTACTGTAATAAATGTCAAGTATATTTTAATATATTTGATTTCCTCAAAAAATAAAAATTTAGATTGTTAGATTAATAGAAGGTGGTTGGTAGAAATTTCCCGGAAATCAATTTGGAGGAAATTTCATCCAAATTGTCCAAATATAAATCTATTAATTCCATGTCAGAGAACTTTACCCCACCCCCGCCGGGGCTCGAATGCCTGCCAGGCTGCCCTAACTGGACCTTATTATAACTTAGAGAGCCCCTACTATGTGGTCCATCTACAAAAGAGGCATTTTGCAGTATCCAACCACATTGTGACACATCATCAAGCTTATTTTGACAAAATAAACTCAAACACACCAAATAAACCCAAACAAAGAACCAAACCACTCACCCGCTCCGGCAACGTCGAAACAACCGGCGACACGTGACCCACTGGTGAACTCATCGGCAACGGTTGACCCAAGGTTACCATTTCCGGCCAAACCATCTCCGGCGATTTCTTCATTTCCTACCAAACCCAACCGGAAAACACTGAAAAACACAAACTCAACCTCAAAAATCGATTTAATGCCTCAAAAATCGATTCTAATGGCTCAAAACTTTTTTTTTATTCAAATCTAAAACATAGAGGGGAAGGTTAACCCTTTTTAAGATTTTTTTCATCATAAAATCGGAGTATTTTATCACCCTAAAAGTTGTCAAAGCCATGTTAAAAACCAAAGAAAAAACCAAATCCAAACCGGAGCAAACCCATCAGAAAAAACCAAAAAATAGACCCAAATGTTGCACAGCAGATATGCGCAAATCTTTCAACGTTTCAGTAATGGCAAACCTTCCACAATTGCTGTTTAGGTCAGATCCGCCGTTGTTGTAGTCTTCGTCGTCGTCAGGAGCAGCGGTTCCGAGCACTTCCGAAACCAACTCGTTAAAACCCATGGTGCAGACCCACAGCCGGCGAGACCCAGCCGTGGGTCTTGATGGCCGGCCGTGGGTCTGCAAACCAGAGGCTGGGTCTGGTTTTTTCCTCCTTCGTTCCTTCTTCTCCTTTCCCTTTTCTTCATTCTCTAAATGGGAAAATCAGCTGCAGCACCCACTAGTTTTTTTGTGTGCAATTTGTTCCCTTTATGTGAGGTGTCATTCTCTTAGTGGGTGCTGCAAAACCTACCTTTTGCAGATGGACCGCATAGTAGGTTTTTCCTATAACTTAATAGGTTGACTCGACTTTGCTACCTACCCGCCGATTTATGCTTAAATTTAGGGAGCCTCAGTGACGTCCTCCCAGGGCCTGCTCTTAAAAAGAAAAACACACACACAGAGCAAAAAAAGAGAAGAAAAAAAGATCTAGTCTTCTTTTATTTTTTTTATTTTTATTTTTATAATCAAATCAGAGAAAGCGGTAGGGGTGTCAAAAAAAACCAGGGAACTAGAATCGGAACTGGAAAACTGGGAAACCGGGAAACCAGTGCCCCGGTTTCGGTTCCGGTTTGGAAAAACAAAAAACCGGATACCCCGGTTCCGGTACCCGATTTTTACAAGGTTACCGGGAACCGGGTTAAATATTTATTTTTTTTTATTTTTTTTAGTTAGGGCTTTACATTTTAGTTTTTTTGTTTGTTTACATACCTGTTTTTACTTTTTATTGTTTTAAAGTTTTCTTTATGTACCTAATTTAAAATGATTTTTAGGGTATTTTAAAAAATTGAATTTTTATTTCTAAGGCCCATATAGGCAAAAACATTGATTTTTTTAGGATTTTTGGGCTTTTTTAGGTTTATTTTTCAATTATTTGGAACAATTACAACAAAGCCCCTTTAATTTGGACAAAAATACTAGATTTTTTTTAAAATTAACCAACTTATGAAAAAAAAAAGGGCTTATTTTAGGCCCAACACCTAAAATAAGCCCAAAAAGTAATTTTTTTTTAAAAAACCGGCCGGTAACAGGGATCCCGTTTTTACCAAGGTGCCGGTTCCGATTTTCCAAAACAAGGAACCGGGGTACCCCGATTTTCGGTTCCCGGTTTTGGCCAAAAACCGGGATACCGGACCGGGTTGACACCCCTAGAAAGCGGGTTATAGAATTAATCGACCACAAAAAGGGTGGACATTCCGACAACAAAACCCAAATGATAAACACAATACAAATTCAGAAATAAATTTTAGATCAGGTCCAAAAGAACCCAACACCAAGCAATGGTTTTGCTAATGGTCCTAAAAGATCCATAAACAAGTCGAACCTTTTTCAGGGCCACACAATGTGGTGACAATTGACAAATTGCAAAAGATCTTCCTGAAAAGTCCGTTGCGATAAAAGCTACAAGTAACAACCATTGTTAAATAGTACGTTGTTGTTTGCTAAACAATACCTCATAACACCCCCTTCCCAAATATTATTCGCTTCATTTTAAAAAAAAAAAAAAAAAATTAACATCAAAACATTCTCGCTTTTATATAACATCATTTACTTTTTATATTATATAATTTACTTTTTTTAATACTATTTAAATAAAAAAAATTACTACCAAACAAAACTTTTCTAATTTTTAATAATACTATTTTTTTTAGTTTTTGATACTAATTATTGCCTTTTTTTTTTTTAATTTTTTTCCTCACCAAATATAATCTGTGCAGTTGTAATGTAACGATGTTTGCCATATGGTTGACGGTTGATTCCGATGGCAACCTACGACTGTACAGCTTGCAAGTGAATTCGTCTTGGGATTGGGTTGTGACGTGGCAAGCGTTGTCTGGGCCTTGCCAAATTCATGGCGTCTGTGGACCCAATAGCGTGTGTAGTTGTGATCATGCCTCCGACAGGAGATGTGATTGCATACCCGGCTTCAAGATGGAGGATCCAACTGACTGGTCTTTTGGGTGTACGCCGGAATTCAATATCTCTTGTAGTTTATTAGAATACAGTATCTCGAGGATGATGTGGCTGTCTTTTATTGGTCGGGTTTGATGGTTGGATGTTTGTGTATGGATTAGTTTCGCTGCAAAAGAAGGAAATAGGATAAGAGCAGCCGGTGGTGTCTAGACAAGGATAATTTTGATGCCTAAGTCAGTGATATGAACTCCAAAGAGATTTAAACAACTTAGAGAGATAATGAACTAGGAGAAATATATATTGGATACCTGAGAAATGGAGGTGGAGCTTTCCTTTTATAGGCACCTGGCCGGAGACGTCTGCCTGGCTGGCAGAAAAATACTCGGTGTAGCCGAAGATTTGGTAATAAATGTGCAGCTAGCAAAGCTGATCCTCGGATATTCCTGGGATCCAATAGTAGGCATAATTCTCGGATATTCTTGAGGATTCAATCCTTCGAAAGACCATAATCATATAGATTGAGGATTATTTCAGGATATGGACCAGACCCGTTTAGTGCTTAATGGGCCTCTTCTTCGGGCCTGATCTTTCGGAGGGCCTGAGAGCCCATATAGATAAATCTGGGCCCTACATAGTCAAATGAATGAGTCCAGCTTTGTCCAACTCGCTCACGTTGAATTCTACGGCTCTGATATAGAGGCCCCATTAAATCTTTCCTTACAAGGCTACGAACAAGATTGCCAGAAGTCTTGTGCTTGCAAAGGGTTCCAATTTAAGTTTATAGCCGATGCGGGTCAATACAATTGTTACCCCAAGTATATGCTACTCAATGGACGACGGACACCAAATTTTGAAGGAGATTTATATTTAAGACTACCTAAAGGTACTAGTCTTTTTGATGACGAATCAGAGTTGAGGTGTTTAGGCGAAGTTCCTAAGCAAGTACATGAAAATGAGAAGGTGAAACTTTTTGCTTTGGTTTGCCACTGCGGTGGGAGGTGCAGAGGTTACTTGCGCTTTGCTAATGTTGTTTTTTCTTGTTGAGGACTAATAGACATTCAGACTCAGCTCAACAAAGATACCTGCTGACAACAAGATTTAAGCGGTTCTCCTTTGCTGAGCTGAGAAAGGCAACGAAGGGATTTAGTGATCGGACGAGGTGCTGGGGGAACAGTATACAAAGGTGTACTTCCTGATGAGCGGGTATGTGCAATCAAGTGACTCAGCGAAGCCAACCAAGGAGAAGCAGAGTTCCTAGCAGAAGTGAACACCATTGGGAGGCATAACCACATGAACTTGATAGAAATATGGGGATACTGCGTAGAGGGAAAGCACATGCTTCTAGTATATGAGTACATGGAGCATAGATCCTTGGCGGAAAATCTTAGTTCTAATATTGCACTTGATTGGGAAAAGAAGTTCGAAATTGCTGTGGGCACAGCAAAAGGCCTTGCTTACTTGCATGATGAGTGCCTAGAGTGGGTTTTGCATTGTGATGTGAAGCCTCAGAACAGACTCTTACATTCTGATTATCAACCGAAAGTTGCAGATTTTGGCCTCTCTAAACTACGAAATAGAGGTGAGCTTAATCACTCAAGCTTCTCAAAGATGAGAGGAACTAGAGGATACATGGCTCCAGAGTGGCTTTATAATCTTCCTATAACATCTAAAGTGGATGTCTACAGTTACTGGAAAGAGTCCGACGGGTATGCATAGCGGAGAGGCGGGGGAGCACATGAGAGTGGTGAAGTTGGTGAAGGAGAAGATGATGAGCAACATTGGAAGCGGTAGTGCAAAGGAGTCATGGATTGAAGAGCTTATAGATCCGAGCCAGAGGGTGGCTAGGAAATGACTATGCTAAGATGGAACTTCTCGTCAAGTGGCTTTGTAATGTGTGGCAGAAGACAAAGATGATAGACCCACCATGAACCAAGTTGTAGAGATGCTTGTGCGCCATTAGATCATTTAATTTTGCCTCCATGAACTACAACGCGTAGGCACTTTCCCCCCATGAATTGTCAACTGTGCTACTTTGCCCCCATGAACTACCATTTTATGCCCAAAAACCCCTTACGTCAGTCAAAGCCGTTAACTCAAACGATCAATTCGTCACTTTGCATCACTTTGCCCCCATGAATTACAACTCATTGTCACTTTGCCCCTACGAACTACAACTCATTGTCACTTTGCCCCTACGAACTACAACGTATTGTCACTTTGATCGTTTGAGTTAATAGCTTTGACTGACGGAAGAGATTTTTGGGCACAAAATGATAGTTCATAGGGGCAAAGTAGCACGGTTGACAGTTCATGGGAGGAAAGTGCCAACGTGTTGTAGTTCATGGGGGCAAAAGGTAGTTTCCTCAAAAATAATTAACAAGTTTTAATTTGTGTACTTTAAATTACAGTTATTTTCTTTCTTACTGCTTTTTCTTTTTTTTTAAATGATACTTGGATGTTTATAGACCATAATAAATGGATTAATTTGACGATTGTACTTTTGTTTCTTTTACATTTTGCAAATATCATTAAATTCGGATCAACCCCTTGATTTGTACATTAATTTTTTTTTTTACTAAAACAAATGGGGTATTTTTGGAAAATTAATGGAATGATGAGATTGCAAACAATTAAAAGACGGATTCACTAACTAAATTGAAAAAAAAAAAAAAATTGAACTTTATCGAAAACATTGCAAAAATGATAACAATTCAGAAGATTAATTGCAAAAATGATAACAATTCAGGAGATTAAGTGAAGTTAATTATATATCTTTCTTTTTTCTTTTTTTGGCAACGAAATCTACATCAGTGGTCTAAAACATAAGCCTATGAAACAGCCCATCTACAGAGAGCTTTGCCCCCCCAATTCCCCTTCAAACAAGGCCTATACTTAAAACTTATTATATTGTAACTTGACTAGACTTTTTGTTTTCTTAAAAAAAAAAAAATTGTCTTTTGGATGAATGAGTATTTATACTTGGACCAGACTTTGCTAGCGCTGATTTAGCAGCAAATTAGGCAGCCTCCATGATCCTCACAGGAATTGCTCAGTGTTCAGAGAAAGAAAGAAGAAAAAAGACCTTAAAATTCTACTCTCTCTAGATAAAGTATAAACAAATTTCCTCAAGCTTGTCTAAACAAGCCACTGTAATCGATCGTCTTTGATTTTTGTTTCCCCAGTCATGCCAAAAAGACTTGGACTGCACATGGGATAGGGACCAAACCTTTTTGTTAATTCATTAACTATATATACTCTGTGGGAAGAAGAATTAGAAAGTAGAAAGATATCGTGCAACCTCTCACATATCTAATGGATATCTCAATTTTCTTCCTCCTTCTGTGTCTGCTGCAAGCTCCTCTATTTTCATCTAAAACATTTGACATTCTCAGAGGCTCATCACTATCTGTTGAGAAACCAAGCGACAATTTGGTTTCTGCAAATGGAGATTTCTCAGCTGGGTTTTTCTCTGTTGGGGACAACGCTTTCAGCTTTGCCATATGGTTCACAAAATCCTCAGTTCCCACCATTGTTTGGATGGCAAACCGAGATGACCCTGTTGATGGAAGAGGTTCAAAGCTTTCACTTTTGAGAGATGGCAGCCTTATCCTAACAAATTCTGCTGGCAACACCATTTGGAGTACACCAGCTTCAATCTCATTAGAGGCCTCCATGTTGCAACTACAACTTCTAAACACAGGCAATCTTGTTCTTCATAATTCTGATCAGAGTGTTGTCATCTGGCAAAGCTTTGATTCACCAACAGATACTCTTCTTCCTCAACAAACACTAACCAGGGTTTCAAGCCTTATCTCCAAAAAAAGCCAAGCTGACTATTCTATTGGCCACTATAAGCTCCATTTTGATGATGAAAATGTGCTCCGCCTGCTTTACCAAGGTCCAACAGTATCCAGTCTCTACTGGCCTACTCCATGGGTTAATGACCCTGGATTACTTGGGAGGTCCAAGCACAACACTAGTAGAGATGCTGTACTAAATGTCTCTGGCAATTTCCAGTCATCTGAAAATTGCAACCGTCTGGTGATTCCCAGACGGTTGACGGTTGATCCTGACGGCAACCTTCGATTATACAGCCTGCAAGAGACAGATTGGGTTGTGACACGGAAACTGTTGTCTGTCCCATGCCAGATTCATGGAATCTGTGGACCCAATAGTGTTTGTCATTATGATCATGCTTCTGGCAGGAGATGTGGTTGCTTAAAGGGCTTCAAGATGAAGAATTTAACTGACTTGTCTTATGGGTGTGAGCCAGAATTCAGTGTCTCTTGCAATCAAACCGATGGGTCCAGTTTTNCATTGCAAAAATGATAACAATTTGAGAGATTAAGTGAAGTTATATATATATATATATATATATTTTGGTAACGAAATTTACATCAATGGTCTAAAACATTATCCTATGAAACATCCCATCTACAGAGAGCTTTGCCCTCCAATTCCTCTTCAAACAAGGTCATGCAGATCACACAAAGTTTCGGAGCCTCTCTGTTACTGCGCTCGGTCCTACTATCGAGGGCACGATCGAGCGCAGGTGGGCGCTCGATCGCACCAATGACCGTGATCGATCGCACTAGTTCGAAGACTTTCTGTTAGAGCGACCATTGAAGGCAATCACGTGCATGATCGAGAGCTCACCTGCGCTCGATCGCACTCGTGTCTGCACTCGAGCGCACATGGGCCTTATGTTAATTTTCTGCGTTTTAGTTATTAATCACGATTCTATTTCCTTGTTTTAGTAGTATTAGGGTTTTTGGAGTCTTTATTTCATTATTTTATTAGGTTTAGGGTTATAGGGGTATTTATGTAATATTTTAAATAGGTTTAGGGTTTTTGGCTATAAATATGTGGTTATAGCCTCCAAACAATTCAATTTATGTTAATTATCAGTTTTCTCTAAATAAGAATCTCAGAATTGAGTTTTCTTCATTTTTCCTTTGATTTATAGATAGACTCTATATTTTGAAGAAGAATTCCCAGGTTTTGAGAGATTTAAATCCTAGGAAATTTATCTTTCTTCTTGTACTGTTTTATTGGCTTTCACTTCGTCAGGCTGCATCAGTTGGTATCAGAGCCAGGTTACTTTCCATGAATGGGGAAGAGCAACCGGTTTGCAGACATGAACGAGGTGTACGCACACACGAAGACAGCACATAAGGAGCAATCGGCAATTCACTTGCCGCACATGAGTAGTGGGCCGAACGGTTGTCATCGCTAACCAAGACCATGACTCGCGGAGGCGGAAGGCAAATTTAACGTTGAACCGTGGCAATACAAGGAGGATCAATTTCGGGCATTGGATGATCAACTTGAAACCTCGCCTACCCGAATATCCAACTCGTGTCGTCACAATGAGAATGGATCCAGAAACCTTTCTGCGGAGCATTGAACGCACGGAGGTCAGCACCATGCGCAAGCTCATGCCACTCGGTGGGTGGACGGGCTCAGACTCGATACACCAGAATTCCAAAGTTGCTTGCAACCCAAATAGTTCATGGTGGCAGGAAAAAATTTAAAAAAAAAATTCCACAAAAAGAAGTACCAAGGAAGATGGCGAAGATGGTGCCTAAGGAGGGGGTGGAGATCAAGCATAAATAGGTGTCCAGATACATTGGAGGTACATGCAGAAAATTTCAACGTACTTGCATCTTGGGAGGCAAGGTGGCAGAGCTTGTCATTGATCCAATGAGTGGTATGAATGTCGTCTCGTAAGAAGCGGTTCGGAAGCTAGGGCTTGAGACCAAGAGGCACCCTAATTCCTATCAATTGGAGTGGCTCACGACAGGAAACGAGGTAAGGATATCTAAATATTGCCAAGTGCCTTTTTCCATTGGAACTAAATATGTGGATCAGGTGTGGTGTGACGTGGTCGACATGACTGTGTCACTTGTTATTGGGCAAACCGTGGCAAGATGATAAAGTTGTCATCTATGATGAAACAAAGAATAAGTACAGCTTCATGTTGGGTAAAACCAAGTTGACGTTGCTACAAAGCCCATGGCCGGAGCCAAAACCTTCACAAGGAGATGGCCAATCCGTTATAGCTAAGCAAAAGTTGATGAGCAAGGAAGGCGACATCAATGGAGTGGTATCGGGGCCGATAAAGAAGCTGTTGAAAAGATTTGTCGACGTGGTCCAAGCAGAACTACCGAAAGAAGTCAACCATTGCAAGATATTCAACCTCCACGTGGGATGGTGTTGGGGTCAAATGTTCCTAATCATCCGCACAAAATCACGAGTCCTAAAAAGCTTGCAGAATTGGGGAAACAAGTGGAAGAGGTAAACCTTTTAGAGAGTATCACAATTTTTCATGAAGAAGAGGAACCCTCGGAAGAGGTAAGTCTTTTGGAGAGTTTTGCAATTTTTCATGAAGAAGAGGAACCGTTGGAAGAGGTAAATCTCTTGGATAGTCTTGCGATTCTTTATGACAATTCTGTACATTATGTGGTTGATAAGAGCTCCGAGGATAAAATTCGTGATTTTAATGTCGAGATAATTGATTATGTTGATTTCCTTGGGATAGATAACATTTTGTTCAATTTTCATAACAATGATGGGTTTGGTGCGGTTGGCAATAATTATATGTTCAAGAAAGAAGTACCAGCTGACCCATTCTTGGGTATTTTCATGGCGCGTGGAAAGGAAACGGAGCGAGAGAAGTACGGCAAATCCAAAGTATTGCCAAATAATGTGTAGGGCCGGCACAACAACCGCCAAAGTACTTCAGTAATGAAGAACATTATGTTTATTATGGGGGTGTGGCCTTGTTGTAAAGTTGAGAAGAGGAGAATGGAATGGGTTAACTACGCATCCGAAGGACCGTGGAAAGGACCGGCCGAATTCGAGGACGAATTCTCTCCAACATGGGGAGAATGATGCAGATCAGACAAAGTTTCGGAGCTTCTCTGTTACTACGCTCGATCTTGCGATTGAGCGCCCACCTACGCTCGATTGCACCAATGACCGTGATTGATCGCACCAGTTCGAAGACTCTCTGTTAAAGCGACTGTTGAAGGCGATCGCGCGCATGCGCTCGATCGCACTCGTGTCTGCGCTCAAGCGCATAGGGGCCTTATGTTAATTTTCTACGTTTTAGTTATTAATTACGACTCTATTTCCTTGTTTTAGTAGTATTAGGGTTTTTGGAGTCTTTATTTTGTTATTTTATTAGGTTTAGGGTTATGGGGGTATTTATGTAATATTTTAAATAGGTTTAAGGTTTTTGGCTATAAATATATGCTTATAGCCACCAAACAATTCAGTTTATGTTGATTATCAGTTTTCTCTAAATAAGAATCTCGGAGTTGAATTTTCTTATTTTTTCTTTTGATTTATAGATAGGCTCTATATTTTGAAAAAGAATTCTCAGGTTTTGAGAGATTCAAATCCTAAGAATTATTTATCTTTCTTCTTGTACTATTTTATTGGCTTCAGCTTCGTCAGGCTGCATCACAAGGCCTATACAAAAACTTATTATATTGTAACTTGACTAGACTTTTTTCTGTCTTTAAAAAAAAAAAAATCGTCTTTTGGATGAATGAGTACTTATACTTGGACCAGACTTTGCTAGCGTTGATTTAGAAGCAAATTAGGCAGCCTCCATGATCCTCACAAGAATTGCTCAGTGTTCAGAGAAAGAAAAAGAAGAAAAAAGACCTTAAAATTCTAGTCTCTCTATATAAAGTATAAACAAATTTCCTCAAGCTTGTCTAAACAAGCCACTGTAATCGATCGTCTTTGATTTTTGTTTCCCCAGTCATGCCAAAAAGACTTGGACTGCACATGGGATAGGGACCAAACCTTTTTGTTAATTCATTAACTATATATACTCTGTGGGAAGAAGAATTAGAAAGTAGAAAGATATCGTGCAACCTCTCACATATCTAATGGATATCTCAATTTTCTTCCTTCTTCTGTGTCTGCTGCAAGCTCCTCCTCTATTTTCATCTAAAACATTTGACATTCTCAGAGGCTCATCACTATCTGTTGAGAAACCAAGCGACAATTTGGTTTCTGCAAATGGAGATTTCTCAGCTGGGTTTTTCTCTGTTGGGGACAACGCTTTCAGCTTTGCCATATGGTTCACAAAATCCTCAGTTCCCACCATTGTTTGGATGGCAAACCGAGATGACCCTGTTGATGGAAGAGGTTCAAAGCTTTCACTTTTGAGAGATGGCAGCCTTATCCTAACAAATTCTGCTGGCAACACCATTTGGAGTACACAAGCTTCAATCTCATTAGAGGCCTCCATGTTGCAACTACAACTTCTACACACAGGCAATCTTGTTCTTCATAATTCTGATCAGAGTGTTGTCATCTGGCAAAGCTTTGATTCACCAACAGATACTCTTCTTCCTCAACAAACACTAACCAGGGTTTCAAGCCTTATCTCCAAAAAAAGCCAAGCTGACTATTCTATTGGCCACTATAAGCTCCATTTTGATGATGAAAATGTGCTCCGCCTGCTTTACCAAGGTCCAACAGTATCCAGTCTCTACTGGCCTACTCCATGGGTTAATGACCCTGGATTACTTGGGAGGTCCAAGCACAACACTAGTAGAGATGCTGTACTAAATGTCTCTGGCAATTTCCAGTCATCTGAAAATTGCAACCGTCTGGTGATTCCCAGACGGTTGACGGTTGATCCTGACGGCAACCTTCGATTATACAGCCTGCAAGAGACAGATTGGGTTGTGCATGGAAACTGTTGTCTGTCCCATGCCAGATTCATGGAATCTGTGGACCCAATAGTGTTTGTCATTATGATCATGCTTCTGGCAGGAGATGTGGTTGCTTAAAGGGCTTCAAGATGAAGAATTTAACTGACTTGTCTTATGGGTGTGAGCCAGAATTCAGTGTCTCTTGCAATCAAACCGATGGGTCCAGTTTTGTTCAGCTAGCTGATGTTCAGTTCTATGGCTCTGATATAGAGTTCATGCGTACTCTAAATTTTCAAGGCTGCGAAGAACGATGCTTGATGAGGTGTGATTGCAAAGGGTTCCAGTTCAGTTTTAACCCTGATGAAGGTGTCTATCATTGTTTCCCCAAGTTTATGCTTCTCAATGGACAACGTACACCAAATTTTGGAGGAAACTTCTATTTACGACTACCCAGAGCTGTTCCTTTCCATACCAAGACGCCAGATAAAGAATCAAAGTTGGAATGTTCACGCGAAGTTCCTATGCAAGTACAAACAACGTATGAAAATGAGAAGGTGAAGCTTTTGCTTTGGTTTGCCTCTGCAGTGGGAGGTGCATAGGTTACCTGCGTTTTGCTGGTGGTGTTTTTCTTGTTCAAGACCGACAAACATTCAAACCCGGCTGAACAAAGATACCTCCTGACATCTCGATTTAGGCGGTTCTCCTTTGCTGAGCTAAGAAAGGCAACGAAGGGATTCAGTGAAGTGATCGGACGAGGTGCTGTGGGGACAGTATACAAAGGTGTACTGCCAGATCAGCGGGTATGTGCAATCAAGCGACTCAACGAAGCCAACCAAGGAGAAGCAGAATTCCTAGCAGAAGTGAACACCATTGGGAGGCTTAACCACATGAACTTAATAGACATCTGGGGATTTTGTGCAGAGGGAAAGCACAGGCTTCTGGTGTACGAGTACATGGAGCATGGATCCTTCGCGAAAAATCTTAGTTCTAATATTGCACTTGATTGGGAAAAGAAGTTCGAAATTGCTGTGGGCACAGCAAAAGGCCTTGCTTACTTGCATGATGAGTGCCTAGAGTGGGTTCTGCATTGTGTTGTAAAGCCCGAGAACATACTCTTAGACTCTGATTATCAACCGAAAGTTGCAGATTTTGGTCTATCTAAACTACTAAATAGAGGTGAGCTTGATCATTTAAGCTTCTCAAAGATGAGAGGGGCTAGAGGGTACATGGCTCCCGAGTGTGCTTACAATCTTCCCATCACTTCTAAAGTGGATGTCTACAGTTACGGGATCGTTGTGTTGGAGATGGTTACCGGAAAGAGCCCGACAATTATGCATAGCTTTGACAGCGGAGGGGCAAGGGAGCATACAAGATTGGTCACATTGGTGAGGGAGCAGATCGGCAACATTGGAAACACTGCAAATTTTACAGATTGAAGACATTATAGATCTCAATATGGCTGGCGAATATGCTGCTAAGATGGAACTTCTGGTCAAAGTGGCTTTGCAGTGTGTAGCAGAGGACAAGGATTATAGACCCACCATGAACCAGGTTGTAGAGATGCTTCTGTGCCATGAGATTAATTAATGTCGTTGGCAAATAACTTGTGAGGGCTTTCTTTTTTTTACCTACGATGTGGTGAAGACTTGCTTTTTTGGGCTATTAAAAAAGAAAAAAAAATTATTTTGTTGAGAAAAATCATGATATTTAATAGTAATTCAGTAGGAGTGTGTGTAACATTACTATTCAATTTTCTTGATTAATCTAAGTAAAATTCTAAGTTGTTATCTTCTACTCAATCATGCAGCCTCTTCAAATTGATGAGACTTGGCTACTAAGGCATGTCCTTGATCAGGAACACAATATTGTATTATTGTCAAAACCCAGCTCTCAGTGGCTTCCTCCCCTTCTGTTTCTGCTACAGAAAGCATAATCGAACCCACCATCACAAGTTTACCCATCTCATATCCCAACTCCAGAATCCGTCGAAATTCCAAGTGGGTGCGACATGCAATATTATCTCCGACCAATTCGCCTGGAATAATAGTTTCATCATCGATCAGGACCGCATTCTACAGTTTTATGCTCATGCCAATGCCATGAACGATATCTGGGTTTGTCACTCCACGTAGCAAAGTACCTGACCGTTGCGTCATCTCTCATCCTTTGCCTTGTTGCAGTCTGTGGTCATGTCTCTTTTTCGTGCAATGATGCTTAACTCAACCTTGTCGCCCAACATTACAATTCATTTTTGTAAGAGTGGACATAAGCAAGTTTGATGTCCAAGTTTGAGAACCAGAACAAGACCCTTTTCCAACTTCGAGCAAATATGAGAATCACATGTTCTGATCTTCTATATCTTTTTCAGCTTTTAATACCTTTACTTACCCATAAGAAATGATGAGAACTTCCAATCCGACGGAGCCATGTAATGCTGATATTACTGTGGGAAACAAGAACACGACACCAAAGTTATACATGCCCTTTTGGTCCCCAATACAGAATGGATAGTGTTCGAAGTAGATGACACCCTCAATATCTCCTCAGCAAACCACAATTGGACTGTACTTCATCACATGAAAATAAAATAATTTAGAACATGGCCGCTAAACCCACCTATCATTCTCACAAAAATAGAAATAAAGGATTGAAATACATACCAGTAAACTCCTACTTCTCTTGCCTTTAAAACTTGGGGACGGTAAAACCAAAATAACCAAAATACTTGATGTTTACATCAGCAAGGTGACTCCAACTTGTATAAACCTTTCAAACAACCCTAAGACATTCTTTTCATATCATTATGTCATGGTTGGTAAAAGTCATTTAAACTAGCAAAGATTGAAGTTAGAAAAGACAGAAAGAACAAAAAGAGAAACTACCGTCACATACATCTCATGACTTGGTTATTTAAAACTAAATTACAGGTTTATCTTTCAGCCCTTCCGATAGAGTTGTTAAATGTACAAGATTGTGACGCCCGTTGTCCTTCTGTGCAATCCTATTAACAGAACACAAGGAGATTGATTAATTAAATGTGAGATAAAGAAGTTAAAACAGGGAAGAGGGAGAGAGAGAGAGAGAGAGAGAGAGAGATCCTGCAGAGTCATTGCATCTAGGGAACTCTGTTGGCTCATCTAAAATGTTCGGTGCTAGAGCTACATATCAGCATGTGATCAACATCAATCAACATTGTCCATCAATATTTGGTGTGCAACAGCACATGCATAGACAAAAGAGTCACCAACTGATTGCAAAAAATGGCATGATCAGTCTGTTGACAAGTTGAAATGTCAATGGGTAATTTCTATACTCATGTTTACATTGACATCTGGGTAATGCATGCGCATGATTAAATGAACAACAAAGGAGAGCAAGGGAGGCCATACCAACAAATGCACATGTATACGTAACACACAGTCTCGCACAAGCAATATATACGGTCATCAGCAAAACCAGTGAAGATTATACACGAGATGGAATGCAGATATATACTCCTAAGGACAACAGAGTGCAAAGAGAGCCATACCCAAGGATGCAAATGAATACTTACGGAATGGGGTGTGCACATGCAAAATATAAATACATCCAGAAGATAAGCTCATCACCCAAACCAGTGAAGATAACGACATTAAATGGGTATAAAGTTGCATTATAAATGGGTATAAAGATGCATTATAAACAAGAAGCTGATGCTTACAATGTCTATCACTCTAAATGCGCTCTCTGCAAGTGGACTTGTTGTGCCCTAGACCCTTGCACCTGCTGCACTGGAGTTGACGTTTCACTACCTCTTGTGGTCCATACCGCTTTGTAGTGGGCCGGCCTGGTGGACGACGGGTGGGAGGAGGGGTTACAGTTACTGTGACCTGAGAAGAATCTCTCTGCACAGGCATGTCCACATTTGGAATAGGATGTACAGACTCTGAATAAGTTAATCTGTAGCTCTCAGTTGTGAAGTATCTGGAACAATAATCATAAGGGCTCCGACCAAGGCAACTAATAACAGCAATTGCATGGCAGCACGGTAAACCAGTTAACTGCCACCTTTTGCAACTACAATCCCAGTTATCAATATCAACCACTTCAATGGAGTCACCACGAACCTCAAATGTGCTACCAGCTGACAGTAGCACTTGAAGGGAATGGACTTTATGGCTTTCTTTTTTCAGTTTGTCCTCCATGGATGGACTTAGTCTTGTCAACCATTGGTTCGACTCTGCTCGCCGTGTGTAGATCAACTCCATAATCTTGCCCCTTATAACATCAACCATCTGTGTTATTGGTAATTCATGTGCATCTGACGCCCAACTATAAAATAGCTCCCCAAAGTTTGATGCCATATGGTCATATCTGGAACCCTGAAAATATGAATTTGCCCAGTTCTGGGGCTCACTTTGTATGATCCAATTGTAAGCTTCTGTAGAAATACTTTTAATGCTTTCAATACATCTTTGAAAGCTTTCTGCAGTAGGTGCATAAGCAGCAGCATAAAAATCCTCAACCATGAGTCGCTTCACCTCATGAGAAAACTGCCCTTTCAAGTCTCTAAGAAGTTGCTCGGTCAAGTATCTTAGGCAGTAGCCATGGTACGAACCCGTAAACACATCAGCAATGGACTCCCTTAACCCCTTTTGTCTGTCAGCCACAAATGTTATAGGACAAGATGTTGACAGAGCAGATTTCAGTTGTAGCAAAAACCAATTCCAGTTATCATCAGATTCAGAATCAACTACAGCAAAAGCAACAGGAAAAACACCATCATCCCCATCTGCTGCTGTTGCAGCTAACAAGGTGCCTTGATATTTTGACTTTAAGGGTATACTATCAAGAAAAAGGAGAGGCCGGCAAGCTTGTTGGAAACCATATAATGAGGCATGGAACGACACAAAGAGACGATGGAAACTTGAGTCTTCCTTGGTGGTGAAAGTAGCAAGACTTCCTGGATTGGTCTCCATTATCTTCCCACAAAAAAAAGGTAACTGATTATATGCCTCTTTGTATGAACCCTGAAGCTGCTCCTTTGCAATTTCTTTCCCGCGCCATGCCTGAAAATAGTTCAGTTGTATTCCATATTCTTGCTTGATGTCATTGACAATATCCTTGGGCTTATAATTTGGGAAAACTTTCAACTTCTCCTTGATAATACTAGCCACCCAACTCCTAGTCGCCTGATGTCCTGTTGTTGCAACAGCACCTTCACATGTATGTGTTGGATTCATCTTTTTAATACATATTAATTGAGTCGTTGACAACCTTGATGCGTGGATTCTCCAAGGGCAGCCTTCTGCTTTGCATTTGACAGTCACACGATGACTATCATTCTTCTTGTACCTGAATGCAAACTGGTGCGCAATGGCATATTTACGCAACGATTCACGAAATTCATGAACACTGCTGAACCTTTGCCCCACACCTGTAATAGTATTCTGCCACTGCTGTGCACCTTTAGCATGCTTCTCATCATTGGAACCAGTGATAGTGAAAATGGGAGAAATTTCAGAGGGTATATCAATATGGGCATCAACATGGTTGGTATCATCTACAACATCAAGAGCATTAAGGGGGATTTCTGGCTTCATGGTATCATCCACAATATCATCAACAACAGCAAGGGGGGCATCAACTGGAAGAACAGTTTCTGACAAAGTCGTTCTGCTTGACCTACAAAATCCAGGAATTTCTAGATCCAAACCAAAAAAAAATCCAAATTAACAATTAAATAATAGCTAAGACATCAAGAAGACTACCTACTGGCAGGAAAGTTCGACACATCGGGGGCAACAATTTCTTCCATAATGACATAAACATCAGCAGTGACAGAGTCCCCATGGAATTTTATCATGCGCTTTAGATCCTTGTCATTGGAAATTGTAATGAGAGTCTTTTTGTTGCCGGGAAGGAAGTATTTGATATACATGGTATCAATGCTACAATTAAACATTTCTGCTACTTCAATCTTAAACTCATTAAACTTCATTTGGTCATCAATGTCAATAGCATGAGCGTCACCACCCCTATACAATAATGAACCATCTCTATCTGTCTCAAATTCTCCCCCTGACTGACATATCGCTATAATCTTCTTCCCCGCCATGATCTGGATCAGTTAGAAATAACTTACATACTTTTCTTTTTTTTTATAAGTAATAAAAGATTTTATTAAAGAAAAAAGCGTGAGGCGCCCCTAAATACACATGAAGTATAGGAAAACCAAAGCAAGCCCACAAAA
This sequence comes from Carpinus fangiana, assembly GCA_006937295.1. NCBI lineage: Eukaryota > Viridiplantae > Streptophyta > Magnoliopsida > Fagales > Betulaceae > Carpinus > Carpinus fangiana. The sequence continues at coordinate 38,646,809 of CM017322.1, forward strand.
GAAACCCAACAAACAAACTTACATACTTATTTGAAATCATTAAAAATGCAAATGAACAAGGCTATTTATTTCATACTTTAAGAACTTTCAAAATGAAAAATAAATGAAGCCATTGGTTTCTGATACGGTGAATTGGATTGCACACAAGTTCACTATGATCGTAAACCCTCTACATTCAAGGAAGGCATGAAATTAACCACCACCACCCCCAACCAAAAAAAAAAAAGTTGTTAAGAAAATGTTGGAAACATGTTGAAAGGATTAAAAATAATAATATTTAAAGTATTTCACTTGAATTGAGGGGGCCGTTTATAAACTAACATGTGAATAAGATTCAAAATTTATCTTGAATAATCCTCCTCCGTTTTCTAGCCAAAAAATTTGATCTTTTAAATCACAATTTTTTACCAAGTATTTCCCATAAAGAAAATACATACTGAATCAGGTGCAGCTATTAGGCAATTGATGGGGACTCTCATAAACACAGAATAATACACGGACATATCATCCAATGTCCCCAAAAAGTGCAATAAAGAAAAACAAAAAGGAGTTCAGAAGAACCAGATGGGCACGCAAAAAATCAGTAAAACAATAACCCAGAAGAACACCCAATTCGCCGTAAATACCAAAAATTATCAAAATTTTAGATATCCAACCCCTGAAAGCGTCAAATTCAGCAGAAACCTCAAAATTGCGTAGAGGGTCAATCCAAAACCTCAGATTAAGTGTAAAAACTAAAAATATATATATATATACATACTTTAAACGATTGGGATAGGAACTTTGTACCTGAGAGGCAATGAGAAAGCGAAAACAGAGGTGTTCGGTGCAGTACCCAAATCGAATTGGGCTCTCTCACCCACAGTTCGCTACTAGACTCTCACACATACGTAACATGTTCCGCAAAAACACACACAGAAAGAGAGAGAGAGAGAGATATGGATAAATTGGGGTTTATTATTATTATTTTTTAAAATTGGGATTCTTGAAGTTGTATAATTTTGATTGGATACGTGACCAATCACGAAGTTTGCTTATGGTCGACCTCTTTTTATTTTTTATTGTCGGATTAAAAAGTAAAAAGCTACTACCAACGAGGTAACGATATTACCATACCAGGTTTATTTATTTATTCTATTAAATATTATCATACCAGTTGGTATTTACACCTTCCCACCCCACCCACCCACCATGTTTGAATAAACCCCCCCCTTTTTTTCTTTTTTTTTTTCCTGGGTAAGTAGTGAACAACAAGAACGAACAGAAAACAAGAGAAACCAGCCAAAAAAAAAAAAAAAAACAAGAGAAACAAAGCAAAAGAGAAAGCAGAAAGAGGGGACAGGCAAGGACGAAATTGGAATGCTCTTTATAGATATGGCCGACGAAATGGGGATGTTTCTTCTATGGCGGGCGGCCCATGCCCGTCTATCAGATTATGCGCATGAATGCTAATGGTATGATTGTATTTGACACAACTCAATATTGAAGTAAATATGGTACCTTCTTTCTTTTCTTTTTTTTTTCCTCTCTCAGGAAGTTGACTCCAGTTGAAAAATAAAATTGATTCCTATGGCTATGGAGTCGAGGGGCAAGCAAGAAGATAGAGAATAAGCTTCGATTTTTTAAGACTTTTGTTCTTTGTCTTCTATTTTATGTTCTCAAAATAAATACATTAATAAACAATTTGAAACATAAAACACTCCTCAAGATACATAAAATACTCTTCAAGACACGGGAAAAAAAATGTTGGCTTATCAAATTATCTATTGAGGACATAGTTTTGACTTTTATATTACATTATAATATTTTTAAAAAAAAAAAAAAAGAAAAAGAAAAAGAAAAGAAGAAGCCCCTACAAAACGCATTAATAAACAGAACATGTGACAATTACTTTAAAAATGACAAGTACACAAAAAGTTACTTCTCCGCCCTCAAGTGATTTTGCAAGGTAAACTCCTTCGGAAGTTTAGCACTCACAAGTGGTCCAATCACCCCCTACCTGAATCAGGCTTATTACAACACCTATGTTGTAGTTCTTTTAAGGGTTAAGATACGATGTTTGCTTCTCTCTTTTTCTCATCGAATATTGAAAATTGAATCTCAACCCTTAAAAGAACTACAACATAGATGCTAAAAAAAATTTATTTAAAAAATTACAGCACCTAAGTCAAATCTACCCTCAAAAGGATCGGTATTGTGCTATGCTTTGTTGAGTCAATAAATTCTATTAAAAGGGTTGGGTTCAAGTTTTATCCACAAAAATTAAGATCCTCTCCAATTCAAATGAACTGGATAATATCCAGTTAGTTATATTAAAAAAAGTATTTTTATCAATATAATTAACAGCATATTATCCAGTTTAATGAAATGGGCAATCCTGTTCATTTGGAGAATTTACTCACTTTTGGATTTTGATTATAATATGTTTTAAGCTCTGATGTCCATGACTGTGTATCGCAGCTCTCTTTGCGAGAGAAGATTAGATCAACACACACAGCGGATGGCACAAACAAGCAACTAAGGTAAACTCAGAGTTCAATTGACAACTAAAAAGTTAAAAAGCAGTCAGAAAACTAAAAACAAATAGCTCTAGAGCCCAACAGATAGATAGCTGTATCGCAGATCTCTTCTACGAATTCATATCACAAAAGCTATCTTTATCTGCTCTGTTATTAGCACCACTGCAGCTTCTTTCTCCAATTTTGGGAGTTCATGGTACCAAAACCATGAGAAGTAGCCAAAACCCCGCAAGCCACCCAGAGAACTACGGCTGTTATTCATAAAAAAGACTTATTTAGTGCCTCATTGAGGTAAAGACAAAAAGAAAACATGGCAGAAACAACTAAGAAGTAGCATCTTTCAGATTCTTATTCTCTTCAGTTATAACGAATTCACCAAGCACCTAATAGACATATTGCTCACCTAGTTATGTTTACGGAATATATCGAAGAACCACGGAAGGTTTCCTCTGTGCATGTCACTAGCTCCATGCCAACAAGGGCATTTCTAATAATCACCACAAACTTTTCATACAACTACTTTTCACAGATACAAGCACACATGAAATATTTCAAACCATACTATCATAATCACCACAAACTTCATAACAAACAATTTGAATACTAAAGCAAGAAAACTTACTTTCTTAGTTGAACCAAATGACAACAATATTGAGCTTTTATACATAGCAAGATTGAAAGAAGTTTCAATCTCAGTTATTGGAAATGACAAAACACGATTCTTGAAACTGAGCCTTAGGAAGTTGAAAGGGAACAGAAACTGATGACAGCTTTAAGTTAAGAACAGCAAAACAGGCACTAAGAACATAATAAATTCTACTTGCAAAAAAAAAAAAGAAAAGAACATAATAAATTCAAGAAATGAGAAAACACCTACACAATAAGATAACAAAAAGAGTTTTTGGACTTAAAAAGACATGGTGACATCAAAATCTACCAGCAAGTTGGAAAGATATTACCGAGGTAAAATACGAGAGGAGGCAAAGTGGCGACGGAAGAAAGACAAGAGTGGTGCTTAAAAAGGTTGTCAATTTAAACATTTAATGAGATGAATCAGAGTTGTTTGTAGATGAAAAACAATTTTACCACGTCTATGGTTTCAAATAACATATACAAATTCTGCAACGACACTCAAAACAATTTCTGACACAAGAAATTGGAATCTGTAGGACAATATAAACGTCTTACAAAATACAAACAATTAGAATGGATAAAAGAAATGAAAACATGCCTCTTCATTTAGAAAGCAGTGCGCAAGTGAACCCATCGCAAACAAGTTGGTTAACTGCATCCTTGAACTTGATGTATTCCTCGACTTTGTTATATACTTGATACGAAATTCGTGCATACCCAGTAATCACCCCAACCTCCTCATCTTTTGGTGCCCGGTAATATATCGGTACTTCCACACCGAAATTATCCCTCAGATGTGTCCTGAGCTTCATTGTATCCAACTCACTTGAGATCCCCAAAGAAGCCGGCAACCCAACCATGATCATGCTCGCGCACATCTCCGGAGGACACCCGAGATTGGTCCCCCACGCTTTGGCCAACATCTGCCCCATCTCCACAACGTTATCATGATTCCTCTTCTTGATCCCATCAATACCGCCTTCGAACCTATTCGCAAACTCCAAAACCTTTGGAACCACCAACTGAGCACTATAGTCCCTAGTCCCAATCCAGGCACTTTCCACGGCCAACCCATTTCCATACTCATGGGACACAACGAGATGGTGCAAGTCTAAGCAACTGGGTGACCTCCTACAGTACAAAAACGCAACGGAAGGCGGGCAAAAGAACCACTTGTGCAGATTGCTCGTATAGAAATCGGCCCCAATGTCTTGCATATCAACATCAGTGCACCCAATTCCATGGGCTGCGTCAACAAACACCTGGTCCACACCTTCCTCCCTACAAATCCCAACCAATTCCTTTACAGGAATCACCACGGAAGGCATGGACGCGATGTGATCAATTACAGCCAACCTAACTCTCCTTCTCCCATTCTCTTTCCCTCTCTCTAAGGCCTTCCTAAACTCATGGACAATCTCATCATTGGAATTCACAGGAAAAGGCAACTGTACCTCGATGACGCAGCCGCCGGCGCGGGTCACGTAGGCCTCGATGGACTTCTTGACGGCGCCGTAGGCGTAGTGGAGCATGATGGCAACGTCGCCCTTATCGAAGCGGCCCTCGGCGAAGGCCCAGGCGGTGCGCTGGAGGACTATGGCGGCGGCGGTGGTGGCGTTGTCAACGATAGAGACCTCGTCGACGTGGTGGGCGTTGATGAGCTGTTTGATGAAAGTTCTCGACTCGAGAATACCGGGCTTGAGGTTGTTAAAGTAGAAGTGGTCGGGCTGGCGGAGGAATTGGAGCTGGAGGAGCTGCTGGGCCTTCACGATGGAGGCCGGACAGGACCCGAAGCTGCCGTTGTTGATGCGGGCGACAGAGGGGTCGTGGTGGGAGAATTCTGATTGGATTTCGGAGGCGGTGATGAAGGAAGAGGAAGAAGAGAGTTTGGGTTTTTTGGCGAGGTTGTTATTGGTGTCACCGTTGAGGTGGTGGTCGTGGGTGGCCATGGTGTGGGGTTAGGGTTTGGAGGGGTGTGGCTCTGCCCTTGAGACTGAAGAGAAAGAAAGGGTAAAGGAGAAAGGGTCAGAACTCAGAAGTGATGGGGAGAGAGAAATATTATGAGTGGGGATGGGGACAAGTGGGGAGCCATGGGAGCTCCTCTCCCATTAAACTACTCATCTCGCACCAGTGACACCACCATTATCCTTAGTAGAATACACAATCATACTTTTTTTGTTTCTCTCACTCGCTCACTCACACACGTGACATCGGCGTGCAAAGCAATGACTCTAGTACAGGTATTTACTAAGGTCAACGTTAATTTTCCAATTTTATTATTATTTTTAAACAACTTTCTCTTTTTATAAATAGTGATATAAAAAGGCCAAAAGAAAAGAGTTTTAATTATAAACTAAAATAAAAAGGCCATAATAAGTTTTTGTTTTCATAAATGAAATAACTCTAAAAATAAATATTCTAAAAAAATCATTGGTCACTTTTACAAAGTTAATGCACTCCTTCAACTTTCACACTCTTGACAGGGTTGTATGGCACTCCAACCCAACCTTTAAGAGAGGTCGCCCCATGATTTAAGGGTGGTTCAACCACCTTTGTTCCACATGGTGATTGGGGGTAGAGTTGACTAAGAGGAATGAGTGCAAATTTTATAAATAGTGATATTTTATAAATTTTGGTTAAATTGTTGTAGCATACCATACGAAGGGTTCTCTTCCTATGTTGTCACCAAACGAATAAGTAGAAATGATCATTCCATTGTATTTTTGGTAATATTCATTCATATTCTCAAATAATTATCATTCCAGTATATGAAATGCACCCTTAGTTTTAGTGAGTTTTCATTTGAGACTAGAATGACAACTGGCAAGAAACTCAGCGCCACAATCGGTCGAGGTTGTATGCCCATTTAGCAGGCGACACCTGGTTAAGAGCACACCCTACTAAAAGATACAGATTAGACCCTATGCCCGGTCAAGGCTACACCTTATCACCCGATGACACATAGCCAACCCCATACAATGTCCCTCAACCCACCGCACAAAAGGAGCCATGCCACCTTTGTAAGCAGTACACGCTCCTTATTCTTGTTGACTTAGGCATTGAAGCCACCCGACTGGCACCCTCACAAGTCTTCCATGCACCCTATCATATTTCTCTTTTGCATATGGTCGTGCAATCCACTATACCATCAATATGGATAGTGAGTATGCAGTGTGTTTTTAGTGCTTTGTTTAGTGGCTTATAAACTAAAAAGGATGCGAAATTGAAGCAAATGAGTATGGTGACTTTGACTCCATTTGCTTGCAACGTGACATTCGTGACCCATCTGCCTGAGGAGTCAACAGTCATGCAGCACTTCTACGGAGAATCTCTCATTAGAATTGATTGTGACGGTTTGTTCATCACTCAAAGCATCAAATACAACACAAGATGATGTTCGTATCAAATAAGAATCCATGTTTCCATGATGATATTTGAACAAATAAATAAACAAAAAATATGTTAACTCCACTAGGCATTTAACCAATCTAATGTATTTTGGTCCTTCGTTGTAAGGAAGAGACAAGAATCAAATGAAAATGGTGGTCCAAACACACGTACTACAAGGCAACCGAATCCTATTTTATGAGTTAAAAAATTCCATAAAAATTAAGGACGGTGTTTATTTCTTTTAGTTATGGGGTTTTGATGTTGACCCTTCGTCTGCTTACTTTGGCTTTTCTCATACAGTTGATATTTACAATGGCATAAAGCCAATCTCATTTTCCCCATTGTATCCATCACTTCTGCCGTTGGCATATCATTTGGCTTTTTCAAACATCCACACGAGAAACTGGACAGGTAACAGGTTGCATCCAGGTTGGTCACTTGGTCCCTTTTCTCATTTTATGGATGAAATTTGGGACAATGATGTAGATGGCAGTGATTATGCATGCCTAAAAAGAAAAACTATGACAACGAGAAAAAAAATAAAATAAAAAATAAAGGTCTTAGATTGGGGTGAGAAAACTCTTATGGGCTCTACGTGCTCCAACACGTAAGCTGTTCAAAATTGGGACAGGCGAGAGGTCAACCCCATAAAGCTTTCTTACATTTACGGTCCAAATTACTAGCTATCTAAATAACAAAATTGTTAAGAATCTGTCAACTTTCTTCCCTTGGACCACTCATCCACTAGCCTACAGTTTTTTTTTACCAAAGCGGGAAGCTTAACAAAGGGTTTTTGTGTATGCAATTGTTAAAGCACCTTTAAATGTGAGCAATCGCTGCTTGAAGTCCATGATAGAGGATGCAGTGTGCAAGATCAGGGGATTTTTTTTTTTTTTTTTTTAATAACAGAAGCCAACAGAGAATAATATGCATAACCAAATTCTACGGGGTTATACTAAATTAAAGACAACAACTTTTTCATTTCATTTGAGACAAACATTTTATAAACCTGTTTATAATGTAATTAACAGATGCACTTCTAGACAAACAACCTAGCATTCCATGAATTTAAATCTTGGTAGGTTATCTTGGGAAAGGGTAATAAGATTGGTCCTACATAAGAGACTCAGAAAATAGATTAAGACAAGCTTTAACCTTCATGAACAACCTATAGCACTACTTTCCCTTGTCATAAGCTGCTATGTTCTGGGGTTCACATTCAGGACTAAATAAGCGAACGAGTAAAGCAGAGGTTGAGCTAACAGATACTGCTCCACAAGCTGCCCACCTAAGAGTCCTAGGAACCGTAATTCTGGGACCTGCATGAGCACAAAAACCAAATATTGTGATTTTTATCAAACATTACAAGAGAGAAGAAAGAAATGAAAAGCATAAGAAAGTCCCCTTCAAATGCATTTGATCTTAGAAGTTAATGTAGATCATATTGGACTAATCTTGTTAGATGGAATTTCATAGTAAGAGTAATCCAGACTCATTGCCTTACTGCAAAATCATAAATGGTCCCTTGGGTTATAAACAACTCTCCAGAAGCAAGATAATACGTTCAGATCATTTGTAATTTCTTTTGGTTGTGATGTATTCAGTTTTGAACAACCTTTTATGCAAAGGTTAGAGATTCCATACCAAAATTTAGCACGAGTAAACAGGTTATCCACCTAGATTGCCAATTGAAGACCAATCACTAATCAAACTGTCAAACTTGGTGCAGACCAGAAAATGAAAAGAGCAGTGTTAACATCATCAAACAAAAATAACACCATTCATATTTTCCTCCTAGGTAGTGTTCAAGAATCCTATTAGACAACATAATTGGGCATTCAAGATCAACGATTGAAGTATAAATAAAAAAGCAGAAAATGTAGGACAGACCATAGTGCAATCTACAAAGAATCCAAAATGCTAATCCTCCTCCAACGGTAAAAATCCCAGCAGTCTGTCTTGTCAATCTGGAACAAGGTTTTGCATCCGACCGCATCAGTTCCCCATCTGAAAACCCAAAGAACCGCCTCAATGCCATCTAGCACTTTCCTGATGCAATCCAAAGCGTATATCACACCAACAACATGCCCAAACTTGAATTTGAATTCTTTTAAGACGGAATGGAAAACTTACACAAACCCAGATGAAAGTACACTAAAGGGTCATGTTATGTGCAATTAATATCAACTTAGTTGAATATGCTCCTCATTATTGATTTTTCTACTTATTCACAAACACACAGTCATAAATTGGAAAACCTGTAAATTGTAATATTCAATGGTTTACAAGCATGGTCGAAACAAAATAAAAACGGTTTTTAATTTTAAGTTCGAGTCAAAATCTATTCTTGAGTTTTGCTCACTACGGCATTTTCTCAAACATTTGGATGGCGACTTCAGTTTCACAGCTTCACTCGGGCGACATATTTTGAACAAAATAAATAAACAAAGAAAAATTAAAAATTGCACGAGTAGAAACTTTTATACCTTGTAGGGCTTTGATCGATTCTGTGGATGGCTTTATACCAAGTTACAGATTGAGTTCTCAGTACAAGAATGGGAAGATGTAGTATGCCAAAGGGGCATAGAGCTGTTGGCCGGGTCAAAGACTATCCGACTTGAAGATGTTTCGTCTTTAGTAGTGAGGTTGCAAATGGGCCCGACTATGGGCCAGGCCTGATAGCCTTGTGGATTTCACTCTTTTATTGTCCATTTCTGCCATTCAAATGAAAATGATTGCCCGTCATCCGGCCTTAATTCTTCAAATTACTTCAACCCTTATCATTTTCTTTTTTCTTTTTCTCTTTTTCATAGATGAGCTGAACAGTGAAGTACAACAAACACAGAAAAAACAAAAAAGAATTCTATTGTTGATATTAATCTAAAGGTCCTTTCTACAGTAGTCCTGGTAGGAATTTTCGTTGATGGAGGTAGTGGCTCATGGTTGATGTTGTTACAAGACCTAGCGTTTTTTCTTAGGTCGTTGCAAGACCAATGAATGGTGAAGTGAAAACTAATGAGTGTGGAAAAAAAAACGTGTGAATAAAAGAGATGAAGATATTGCAATAAATCTAACCTTCAAAAACTCATAATTCTTTATCTAAAGTCAATCTTCTTTTTAATTTTTTTTTCAATTTATCATTAAATTTATAAAATCCTTATGTAGATGAAAAAAGACGGAATATATTGCATTACTTCATAGGATTTGTGGAAGCTGACTTTGATTACGATAAACATTTGACAGTTTGTTACCACAAACAAGAAAGAAATATTATGTCCTGATTTCCAAGAGTACAATCATGATTGAGCAACTTTTCTCAAAGAAGTTCGCTTTCAATTTCATAGCTAGGAGAGGACTGAGGAGAGGAGGAGCTTCATTATTTTGAATGCCACCCCGCTCCTCTTTTGTCCAAATCTTCACATCTAGTGGAAACTTCTACGTAAATTCGGTTGTCAGGATATAACTATTGGTTATCGTGTATTCATTGTTTCTTCCCTCGAAAATTAGGAAGGATTAATACACCAATGGGCCAATGGCAGTCAAAACAAATGGCAAAACTTTGATTAATATTTCTCAAAATTCATGGCAATATATATTTTTAAGATCTACTAGGTGTAATATTACTTGATGGGTAAAGTTTTTATCCAAATTGTGGGCAGAAAAATTATTCTAATTCAATTTATTAAACTAACATCAGTTCAAAATACTAATACAAGTAAGACTCGTATGGTTAATCAGTAAGAAAAGCCTTGCTAAGTACATACTACATAGCCTTATGTTTGTCATGAAGATACTCGTGGGGTTGAAGACAAAAGCGAGGCGTGTGCTATCTTCCTCCTTCATTAAGGGGCTTTCCTATATATGCGTATAGAGTGCCTAGAAAATACTCAAACTTGTTATCTCAGCTTCAGCAGCATCTTTACTTGCTTCAAGCTTAGTAAGGTTTGACTTCTACCAACATATGGGCAAAGAGATTATAAAATCATCTATTTTTTTTTTATGTTCTGATAGATTTTTTTCTGACCCTTTTTCTTCTTTTGTCTTTGTCTTGGTTGTGACGCTCTAATTCATATACTGAGCTTCAGCAAGTAGTTTCCCTCGCAGCATAATTTTCTTTCTCCCTTTCTTTTCCACTTGTTATAGAATTTTCGCAGGTTTGGGTTGGGTATATCTATAGTTGTTTTAGTACCCAAAATTATCTTCTTCTTTTTGAATAATTTGTACCCAATATTATCTTCAACCAGGTTGATATGCCATAGTGATTGGGTTTTTTTTTTTTTTTTATTTGTCAAATCTGGATAACGGTGGGTGTATTTCTGTGTAATATTTCAGAGTTGTTTGGCAGTCTCTGGGAATTTCTGTTTGTAATTTAAAGGTTCATTCTTGATTTTCACCAAGGCACTGCTAGAAATATGATCTTCTAAAAATCCTCTGTTCTGATAGGGCTCCTTGAGGATTGATTATGGCTCCTATTGTTGTGGATTATCAAGTTTTATTCAGTATGAAATTGCTTCCTAATTCTTTCAACCGGTCTCTTCCCTTTTTTCTTCCCTATATGGCCTTTTCTTCCTAAAGTTTTCTGATTTCATGGAGCTCAGTTGATGATCATAAATTGCAGCACTGTATTGATGCCCTTATTTCAAAAATTGAAGAACAAAGAAATTGTCAACCGATCTCTTTTGTGATGCTTGTTTACTTGCTCGAAGTCGAAAATATAGTATCAAAGATTCAAAAAAGTAACTTTAAATGGGATTTTCTGGTGTTATCCTGTTCTTCTTATTTCTTGGTTGCATTTTCTTATGACAGGGATTTAACTGAACATGGGGCATAAGTATCTCTCTGTGGCTTTCTTTTTATGGGCTTTAACATGCTCACTTCTTCCTTCTTCTTCCGATGGCCTTGTGAGGATTGGTTTGAAGAAGCGCCGCCTGGACCTTCACAGAATCAATGCTGCAAGAGTGGCAAGAGCTGAGGGGAAATCCGGAGAGGGTGTAATTGGCATGCATCATTCGAATGAAGATATAGTACCTCTGAATAACTATTTGGATGCTCAATATTTCGGAGAGATTGGAATTGGCACTCCCCCTCAGACGTTCACAGTCATATTTGATACCGGTAGTTCCAATCTATGGGTTCCATCATCAAAATGCTATTTTTCTGTAAGTTTTGCTTCATCTGTCATCTTCCAGAATCAGCTAATACAGAAGAGTATGTATTGACCCATAACAATTTTCAGATTGCATGCTATTTCCATTCTAGGTACAGGTCAAGCCAGTCCAGTACATACGAAAAGAATGGTAACTAATCAGTTTGTTTGATGCTGCTTATAGTTTTCAGACACAATTTCTAATATGAAATTGAAGATATACTTTGTTGACCCATTATCCAGGAAAATCCTGCGAAATAAATTATGGGTCTGGATCGATTTCGGGTTTCTTCAGTCAAGACAATGTTGAAGTTGGAGATTTTGTTGTCAAGGATCAAGTTGGTTATTCTTTTTTCCTTTTTGAGTTTTTCTCGAACTTCTTTTTCATATGGCTGCAGTAATGGCACACATGTAATCCTCTTTCTCTTTTCCTTCTTCAATTCAGGAATTCATTGAAGCTACGAGAGAAGGCAGTCTCGCATTTGTGTTAGCGAGGTTTGATGGGATACTAGGGCTTGGGTTCCAGGAGATTTCGGTTGGGAATGCTGTGCCAGTGTGGTAAAGTTCTGTGTACTTTGACGTGAGATTTTGCAATCAAATTTGGTTTCCTCAGAATAAAGAACTGTGCATTTTTCTCTTTTCAAAATCTCTGGTGCTTTGGCTTGGTTAGACTGATTCATGATTTGAAAACAGGTACAATATGGTGCAGCAAGGTCTTGTAAAGGAGGAGGTTTTCTCATTCTGGCTTAACCGTGATCCGGATGCAGAAGAGGGAGGTGAAATTGTCTTTGGTGGTGTTGATCCGATGCACTTTAAAGGAAATCATACTTATATTCCAGTCACCATAAAGGGCTACTGGCAGGTAAGTAAATGTTAGGTAAAGTTGTCCCTTTTCATGTGCTTGCTTCCCCGGAAATGATGATTTTTTTTTTCAAAATTTCTTTGCTTTGATTTCAGTTTGAAATGGGAGATGTTCTCGTTGGGAACCATTCAACAGGTGACTTTGTAGCACCTTATTCATAAGGGTGTATGTTTTATTTACTTGAGCATTGAAAATCTTTATATAAATAAGTACTTGAGGAGATATCATGTGTAGAGAAACTGCAGAACATCCTAGCTGCGGGAAATTGGTGCTTAAACTTGCAGAGAAAATTTCTCATTTAGATTGGCTTCTTATTTAAACAAACCAGCACTTGTTCCTAATGTCTGCTTTTCTTGTGTACATCTAAACGCCTTAACGCAGCATTGATAAATTCTGAAAATTGTTAATTTCACTTCAGGCGTTTGCAAGGGGGGCTGTGCTGCTATTGTGGATTCAGGAACTTCCTTACTTGCTGGTCCAACTGTATGTTGTTCCATCTTCTGAAAATCACATTATTTTCAGAAGTACCTTCAGGCTTGATTCATCATCTTTTTCTTTTCTTTTCTTTTTAATTTTTTTTTTTTGATCTTTCTTCTAAGTTACTTTTGGGATTAAATCCTTATTTACTGACTGTGATTTCTAGTCTGTTGTGACTGAAATCAACCACGCTATTGGAGCTGAAGGAATTGTGAGCGCCCAATGTAAGGAAGTTGTAACTCAGTATGGAGACTTAATTTGGGATCTCTTGATATCTGGGGTGGGTGGTTTTTATATTACCTACTTTTTTGCTCTATATGTACGTAGAGTAATGTTATTTACTAAGTTTTACTGTCACATTATTCAGTTAGTTTTATGGCAGTTGTACAAAAGTTTACTAAATAGAATTACTCATGTATGTTTCTAGTTTTAGATCTCAACATATTTATTTCCGTGATTTGCAGGTACGTCCCGACAAAATATGTTCACAGCTCGGTTTATGTCTTTTTAATGGGGCTCAGTATGCCAGGTCAGGGAGTTTATATTCTTCATATGTTATTTCTTCTCCATATTTGCCTCTAGACTCCATATTACAGTCTACATCCTTGGGAAATGCTTCCTACTTCATAGTAAAGCAATTTCATGGAGAGTTAATGCATGGAAAATGATAGCTTGTGAGGATGGAAAGTTATTTTTATAAGGTTAAGCATGGCAAATATTCGTCTCCTGCTGCAGTTGGGATTCCACCCAAACAGTCCATGATCTAACTGACAGTCAAACCCAATTCTATGCAGCTCTGGAATTGAAACAGTGGTTGAGAAGGAAAACAGGAAGGTATCGTCGCCTGGGGATGATATTTCGTGCACTCTTTGTGAGATGGCTGTTATTTGGATCCAGAATCAGCTAAGAGAAAAGGGAACAAAGGAAAAAGTACTCAAATATGTGGATGAGGTGACTTATTCTAAAACCATAGACACCGTTTAGAAGCACAAACCAGCTATAAATTTGTTAGTAGTAGTGTAAAGCATTGGTTTTGATCTTTTTCAGCTCTGTGAGAGCCTGCCAAGTCCATCAGGTGAATCAGTAATAGACTGTGATAGCATTTTCATCATGCCAAACATCACGTTAACCATCGGGAACAAACCTTTTACCCTCACTCCAGAGCAGGTTAGAATTCAATATTACAAATGTGTACATTGATGTGCTTGTTAGATCGATTTGTTGAGTTGTTTGCCTTGTTCTGTACGTACTTGTCTGACTTTCAGTATATTCTGAGAACTGGAGATGGGCTTGCTACCGTCTGCATCAGCGGATTTATGGCTATAGATATCCCTTCTCCACAGGGTCCTCTGTGGTATCTTATCTTGACCATTGCTAATGCTCATATATAGTCTCAATGCATGTTAATGTTCATGCTCATTAGCATTCTCTCATGCTGAAACCAACATCGCTTGCAGGATTCTTGGAGATGTTTTTATGGGAGTGTACCACACAGTGTTTGACTTCGGTAATCTTCGGCTGGGTTTTGCTGAGGCTGCTTAGCGACCCGTCCGTCTGTCCTGTCCAGTGATAATACTTCCAAGAAATCTACATGTATCCTAGTTTGTGGTTAAATAATGTTAATTTATGTAACTCCATAACGGTTAACAGATAATGATTATGAATATGTTGAGGTTCCTGTGTATATATGTGCAATGAAGTGCAAGTTATCCTATGCGTTATACACCGAACAATTTTCCTTGGATATATTGCGAGGGATTAATGTATCTAGCAAAAATATGGCCTTCGCACCTCAACCATCGAAGATATTAACTCCTGCAAATATAAGGGTGCTAACGCCAGATGGCACCTATACGGATGAGGGAAATGCCTTTGCTGTATGCAGCAATTCTGATTTACATGTAAGCTTATACAAAGATGGGATATATCATAAATCATTGCATGGATAAATATTTTTCTCATTCATTGAAAAAATCCAGTAAGGATTTACCCTACCCAAGACAATTCTATAAAAGAACTCTGGGCATGGCTCACATAGACATTAAACAGAAGGCTATGCGAGCAATACAATCACATAAACTACATAAACATTAAAAGGCAAGGCAAGGCCAGCAATACGAAAGGTACACTAATGCTGATGCTCAGCTGCAAGGGTAACTTTTTCACTTTTCTTCATCGCTATCATTGCCAAAAACTGAGGCGACAGCCACTTTCGGCTTCTTCGCAGCAATGCTAGAAGAGTTCTGCACAATGAGAAAGAAAAGCAACGAGTTAGTCAGAAGACTCTTCATTAACCAGAATTAGAACTAGATTCAATCATTTTTACATCGTCAAACACCATGGGGCTAGAAAGGAGCAAACGAAGTCAGAAAAAGAGAGTGGTAACAGATGGCCCTTCATATTTACCCTAAGGAATGGTCTGATCGTACATCCTAGTTATCGTTTAACATATTAAGGATATGTTTGGTACTTTGAATGAAAATGAATAGTTTTCATTGGGAATTGAAGAAAATAAAATAAAATAAAATAGCTTTGGAATAGCCACTCCCATGGGAATGAACTATTCCAAGTGTTAGAGCATATGATAAATATTCTATCCTTATAATATACTGTAACACCAAGACAATTCTATTCCACCTTATTTTATTCTTAATAAAAGCTATTCATTTTTTTCTAATGGAATAATTATTCTGCATACCAAACATACCCTAAATCTACCCCACTGTTCAAATGGGTCCCAAATAGTAATCTAAAACCCTACATGCATTTATAACAGTTTATTTTCTCACACTAAGCCAAAAGCCACATATATCAATACTTAACCAGAAACAGCAAATTGGGCACCCCTTAGTAACCCCCTTTTGAAAAGGCAAAAAATTATATATATATATATATATATATATATGGAATACAACACCCGGCCAACATTAGGTTATCTGCACCAATATACTCAAAAGGTGAGAAAAGAATCAATTGTCATTTATTACTGTGTATATAATAAACATGTTCACCTCAAAAGCAGGAAATCATTTTAAGCATGCATTACAATAGTAGGAAATGTTGCTGGTGATTTTAGCCATAACAATGATCATGGTGAATAAGGTGGTAGATATGGTGCAGTAAGTCAAAACAGTCATATCAAGCATAATAAATGATGATCGGTACTCAAGAGATTTGTTTTTCCTAATTTTGTTTTGCTTCTCCCAGTCATCAAGCCAACTCGACCCTTTTCCCTGCCCCTGGCCTCTCACTTTGTTTGGTTCTTCTGTATCATTGCTTCAATGAAGATGCTATAAGTTGAAATAAAAAAAATACCTTCTAATACAAAGGCACTAAAGGTTATATGTATATTCAATGCTAAGAGTCAGTAGGATGTTCATAACTTGCACAGTTCCTGCAGGTAATGAAAACGAGAAGGACAAGGAAAAAAAGAAGTGCTCCAGTAGAATTCAAAGTTGATATGGGCCCATATGGATGCTGTTTGACACAACTGAAGAGATGCGCCCGAGAAAACAAGTAGAGAGCAGAAACCAAGTCAATTTTAGGGCTGATAAATTGGTTATACATTATTAACCAGAAAATCAGGGATTAAATGAATCTGGCACACAATTACAGTTATATATATATGTATATAACGAGGAACCCCTTAAAGGCAGGGCCACTTCGTGTGCCCACCCAATTACAGTTTTATATACCTGTGTATGAACATTATGTATGTACATGTGCATGGGAAGTCATCCTTCTTTCCATTCACCTTAGCATAAAGGACAACTAAAACTACAAGGTTACAGTAATACAAATCCAAGATCCAGAGAGAGAGAGAGAGGGTAGGCATACCTTGGAGGTTCCACCTTTAGAAGAAAAACCAAACTTTAATGCCTTCCGCTGATCCTGAACTGCAAGTGCTGTAGCACCTCTCACTTCAGTAGGAACTGGAGAAGACACAGACTCTTCCTGCTTCTGTTGCAGCTTACGAGCATCTGCCCTGCTTGGCCAAAAGGAGAAAAACAAAAGGGCAATTAGGAAACTAACGTGTAACTTCCCTATCCAACATCCCCCCAAACCGTTCCCAAAATCAAAAGAGAAGAGAATATGCCCACAAAAAAAAAAAAAAAAAAAGAAAAGAAAAGAAAAGAGGCATAGCATAAGAGTACTAATATATGTAACTCATGGAAAGCGAATGAGAATGGATACATTTGAGCAAACTTAGCCATCTCCTTCTCCTGACGTTGCTGCTCTCGTTTTTGCCGATCATCCCGACTGCTAGAGCCATGCATTTCTCTCATTTCTTTAAATCGCTGAAAATCTCATCGAGGGTATTCCAAATCAGACAAAATTAAAAAGTATGCCACAAGCAACAAGATTGAGTGTCAAAAGTAAGCGTAAAAGGTCAAAACAAACCATTTACCTTTCTGTGATTGTGATCATATGAGCTCAGGTGAGCTTCAAATTCCATAGCCAACTTGTATTGCTTGTTGCATAGATCACAATAGAACACCTTGCGTATTTCTTTCACCTCAGTTTGAATTTTCTGCTCACGCTCTGCTAACACCTGGATTTTCATAATGTGCACGAAGCAGGCAGTAGAAGCCACCAGGTAATAAAAACTGCAGAAATTCTCAAGACCCTCCAAACTTGACGGTCCCCTATGATATACCATTCCCGTCAAAAGACACACACATATGCTATATGCAGCCTCTGCTAATTGGTGTGGGTTCCAGGAAAAGTAAAGCATCAACCTCAATACTATCTAATAATTGAAAACTTTATACTAACTACAGTTCAAAGGCATACCTCCCGCTTCTTTGCATGCTCCTCAGTCTCGTCTACCTCAACTTCGAGCTTTCTTCGCTGGATATTTTCTTCTGCAGTAAAAAAATCATCTTCTTCTTGTTTTCCAACCCCTAATTTTGGATCTCTGATACCAGATTTTATTGGCTCAACTATTCCTGCATATTAACACAACCCCCCAAAAAGAAAGAACAACTGTCAAATATAGAATAACATAGCTATAATAACTAAAAACTAAGACCTGTGGATAGCTTATCTTTGATGCTCCTATATCATCCAAACAAAAAATGGACTTGTCATAAAGAGAGTTACGAGTAGATTGCTGTGATGAAACAGCTATTGCATATAAAAAGCACTCAACTAAGAGACGGAATCCTAGACTCAAAACCGTCAATAGATATAAAACCATTAGGAGTACTGAAAAGAGATGGGAAACTAGTAAAATGAAATCTCAGACTCTAGCATTCAGCTGCAAGACACAAAGCAAACTGAGCAACACTATCTTTAAGAGCTCTAAGGTCTTAACATATAATTTCTTATCAAGGGTCAGTATTTAATTTTGATTATAAACATTCATCTTCTGTCATGACTACTACCCTACACACCTAAATCCAACCAAATGAGAAAAGAACCTTGAGGAAGGCAAAAATTCTATTCATCACACTTGACTATAAAAAAGATGTGAGTTGGAAAGAAAGGAGATGAATGAAAATAACACTCATTCTGAAACTGAGAGGCAGCAATATTAGGTTAACAAAAAACAGCCATTAAGCAGACAATATCAACACCAGAAATGAGTAGCAGTAAAAAAAGTTAAATTTAGAAGCATGTGCAATGAAGACTAAATCAATAATATGAACAAGGGCAATGGTTTAGTTTAAGGCATTGCAAGAAGTTCAGAAAGATGTTTGTTGCTAAAAATATATTAAAAGGTTTTAATAACCAATGATTCAGAATAAAATAAGATTACATAGTGCAGGATGTAAATATACCACAATTATTCGCATCTCCCTAGTAGCATACCTTGCTCATTCTTCCCAAGACCCTTCCCCTTCCATCCCATTTTTTGGAGAAGCCTAAAACCAATATTAGATGATGTCAACTGTGTGTCCAACGAAGCTTGTTCCACATTATCCAGATCAACATTTTCTGTTGGCTTGTGATAGATTGGCAAGCGAAAATCATCTGCCAAATCATCAATAAGGGTGTCCTGATAAATCTGTACCACAAAAAATGAAGATAATGGACCTCAACAACTGGGGTTAACAAAATTATTGTGAATGCTCTTGGCAAATAAGTAAATAGTTATGTCATTGCAAACAAGATTTAGCACTGAAAAAGGGAAATTCACCACCAGGTCCCTAAATTTTAACCTTTCACCATATCAGGTCCCCATTTTTTTTTTCACTAATTAAGGACCTCAGTAATCACCAAATGCTAAATTGGTCATTCTGTTCAATTATTAACAAGGTTTCTGCCAAGTGATATTTCTTTCGCATCAGACCAAATGAGAGGCCGCATGCAAAGAACAACATTCAGATTTTAAAAAAGTTTATTTATCCTAAAAAAGACACAAAAAGAATTTTACTTAAAAAAAAAAAATGGGGAGGGTGGCTATGGGGAGGGGGTGAAGATCTACCCTGTACTGCCTCCTCTAAAGTGGTGGATCTCCACCCCTCTCCACCCACACTCGTCCCCTTCTTGTTTCTTTTACAAAATTATTTGTATATCTTTTTTTTTAACATAAGTAAAATTATTTTCAAATTTTGTTTTACATCTGAAATGTTACTCTTTACACATGGCCTCTCATCATTGGACTGACGTTGAAAAAAGGCCACCTGACAGATGCCCACTTAAAAATTGAACAGAATTAACAAAGCCGAGGTTCTTAATTGGCAAAAAAAAAAAAAAACTAGGGTCTTGCTTTAGAAGGGCCAAAAACTCAAGGACTTCGTGGTGGTGAATTTCCCTTTAAAAAAAAAAAAGGGGGTTTAATGAGCGATTTAAATGTCAGGAAGTACACATGTAGAAATAATTTCCTTTAAAAACACAATTTTTTCACTTGGGAAAGAAATCTAATGAATCCATAAACTGATGACCTACATGCTCCTTTTCCAGTCGACGTTTATCTCGTGCAGCCATTTCTTGTCTACCATTAACCCATTGATGGTCCATTTTGAGTCACCTAAATGATGAGCATACAAAAGGTTCAATATTCAAGAAGTGATTGAATTAGTCCAAAATTTGGCAGAAAAATGGCCAATTTAATTTCACGAATGATACTTACAAAAAAATAAATAAATAAATAAAATCACGAATGCTAATATTCAATAGCACCAAAAGCAAGCAAATAGAGTTACCAAAAAATTTATGTAATCAATCTTTAGTTTGAAAATGGAACAAATGGCAGAAGAGTAAACAACAGACAAGAATTCAAGAGTAAGGAAAAATCTGTAGTTTACCAAACCCTCTTCCCAGTTGCCATGAAAACCAAGGACAAAAAGAAAATACATGACTGCGTAGGCTCCATTTTAGATTGATACTTGTTCTGATCAGACTCAAGGTAATGAAAAATCTAAGATTTTTTCAAGTATTAACTGAAAACATATAAGGCCATGAAACCCATATCTCAAAATCTTACAAAATAGTCATTGTGACATATCATCAAGTTCACAGATTGCTCCAAACATCAACAAGATCGTTTTTTTATATAAAACTTTCAACAGTTTGTGACCAACTCAAAAAATGGGTTTACAGGACATCAAAATTCCCAACAAGGAAACGAATTACTGGTAAAGATAAACTCAGCTTAAACCATACTAATAAAAAAATATACAGTTCAAATCCACCGCTATTTTTTTTGGATAAGTAGTTCGAAGCCACCGCTATTTCCAAGGGTTTTTGTTCAAATTCAGAATTGGGTCTCCAGAAAAACCTGGTTTTTCCAACTGGGAAGATAAACATTCAACAAACGCATAAACTAGGCCCAGACTAAAGAATGCGTCTTTCAAATTCTTCACCAGCCCCAACATATACAAGCTCAGAATTATCAAAAATCAAACTAATTCAATTAAAAAGAAAAAAAAAAGAAAAAAAGAGAAGCATCTTTCATGAAAGTAAACAAAAAACCATTACAACATAATGAATATTGAAAAAAATAAGGAACAAGAAACTGAATCGTAGTAACAAAAAAAAAAAACCTAGATTAATAAGTCCACAAAGGCCACTATAGCAGGTACAGTAACTTCCAATTGGTAGTCATCATTGATTAGAGAATAAATAGATCACAAAGCCTAACACAGGGTTTCGAATTAGATGAAATACTTTACCTTAGTTTTAAGAGAAACATAGAAGTTTCGGTCAAGGAGCAAAACGACTCTGCTTCGGAACTCGACCTTGCTCTGTTTCGGCGTGTGGATGATCTTAATATATGGAATGAAGGAAATTTGGGCTCATTGGGCCCAGTTATTAATGGGCCAGCCTGAAACCATTGGGCTTATCTAAACTTGATGTGTGGCTTCGGCTCCAGTTCAAATTCGACTGCTGAAGCTCAACCCGTTAGCTTGCTCTGTTTTTATCCTTTATTCCTTTTTGCTCTGTTTATCCAATTTAAAGACACTTTGAGGGGATTATGGAAGAAAGAAAGTCTTGAAGCATCTGATTCTCCTTTCTATTATTGTTATACGAATGTATTATTTGAACTTTAAAGTGTATAAAAGAGAGTGATGTTACAGTTATTTATCACATTTATGTCAGAATGTCTAACATAACGTGTTTTAAATAGCTTACACTTTTAATTTTTTAAGCAGTTGATATTATATAGGTCACTTAAAACACGTAAGTTGGGACATTGGTGTGATAAATTAACGTAAATAGTAGCATTATTCAAAATTAGAACGGTCTGAGTATCCTATTAAAACTAGGTTTTTGGTTTTTGGTTTTTGGTTTTTTTTTTAAAAAAAAAAACCTTGTAATGTGCAAAGATAATAAACATATTAAGTAATACCTGATAGGTCAGGCTGCACTTGGTGAACACTATGGAATTAAATGTGAATACCTTTGGAAAGAAAAACAATAAAGGAAATTGCTAGAATGATCTCTTACCCAAGAGTGATTTCCCCTCACTCTTATATTGCGAGTGATATCTGGAGTCAGATAATTGTTTGGCCAAGTGCCACCTTTCGATTGGGCGAGCTTTGACGGTACGAGACATGTTGTGTAGTGGTGCGCTTGCCCACACATTGCTTGCCAGCCGTGTGTACTAGTGAGAGGGCAAAAAAAAAAAAAAAAAAAGAGAAAAATCATTTCCATTAATTGAGAAGTTGAAATAAATGCCTGGGATTCTAAGTAATAAGTATGCTCCTTAGTGGTGTCTCATGTTTGAAACTTGAGGGTGCTACCTACTAGGCTGCTATTGGGGTTAGCCACCCAAGCTGAAGGCTTGCGACTCAACGCTCAATATTCTTAGTGGCATGGGGGTATTGAACTAGAAATTAGTTTAGTGGATCCTGACTGGGCCTCTATTCTGGGTAAAAATTCTCACTTTAGTGGGGGGAAAAGTTCAATGAATCTATATGTGAACCGGGATACCCTCATTAAAAAAAGAAAAAAAAAAGATATATATCTTGGGGTGATGTTTATCATCACTTTCATCTCACTTTTGATTCGATTGGGAAAGTGTCATAAAAAAAACTCTACCAAATGCTACCTAACAACATAGCATTACTCTTTTTTCTACCCTTTTCTTTCCTATTATTGAAAGGCCAAGACCCCAAGTCTATCTCTATCTCATATGAGATATATTATGCATATGATTGGCTCATAATCTTGTAGCTGCATATCATTTATCCATGGTGTCATCCCTGCTTACCCACTACTCATCAAATTCAAGATATACATCACAATTAAATTAACACATAAATCCCTACTATTCTAGAACCCTTTCTCTCTATATATATATGGGACCTAACTTTTTATCAATAATGTACCAAACTTACTACTTTTATATGGATTAGTTATAGATATTGTAGAATAATTAATTAAGAAGTAACCAATTAATGCGTTTGAATTTAACCAATCACAAAAGAATAATTTGCAGGCCCACTTCAATCATATCAAACAAATAGCTATGCATGCACTTGTAATTTCACACATGATTCGTTTTCGAGAAGAAATACATGAGCTTTAATGATCAATGTTGTGTCGTATACAGCTAGCAAGAAAACATTTTCTTAGTGACTTGAATAGAACTTGATAATTAATGGCAAGAAGGAATAAAATTAAGGTTCCGTGCATAAGGAGTGCAAATTCTAGCCCTAGCTCAAATGTTTAGGGTTTCAAAGATATATATATATATATATATATATATATACCTTATAAAAAAGGCTTAAAGTGATCGACACAGCTTGCAAGCAATGTTGGGGGTAGATGGAAATTCCAACCACCTTTGAATGCTACAATCAGCTGTCAACACCTCTCAAGAATTCCAAAGTTGTTTGATTTATATGTGCTAGACCGTCACTTTGTGAGAATCTTAGTTCTAGTTTATTCATTTCGTGGCACCCTCTTTTGGAGACGGGTTTCTTCTACGAAATCTCCTATATATATAAACTAACAAATTTGGTAAGAAAATGAAGAGAAGATTAATATTTGTTTTTAGGGTTCTAATCTCCATGTATATGAACAACAACCTTTCTCTTGATCTGTATGAAAATTGTGACTCAAAAGACCTATATATAGGGTAGGGTACTTGGGTTTAATAATGTAGCTAGGTCGGTGGAAGAAATTAAAAAACATTATGCCGCATCAATTGAGTACTGATCCAACTATCTAGGGTTTTAAGATTGCATATGTTTGATTGGTCATTAATCGATTGAACTCTCTAAAAAAAATCAATGGGAATCTTCTGCTCTATTTTGATTGATCATATGCTATGATCAAAGTGTCAATTGAACTAAAGTGAATTTGTTTGGAGCTTGGTGCACTGGTTCGGTTGATTGGGAGTTGATTGTGCATCAATCGAAGTCTTGAATTTTCTTGAAATCTTTTATGTCTTGAACTACTTTTTCGATAGTCAGATCGACGACAGTGCACCTGAAAAATAGAAAAAAATTGTCATTGAAAATCTATCGACCTTCGAGGGATCAGGAATACTCTGATGCTTAAGTTAGTACATTGTTGGAAAAAATAACTGAATGAACAAAAAAAAAAAAATTATAGAGAGAACGTATCATATAGCATCCTCTCCATTTTTAAAGAGAATGGCTATTTTTAATGTAACAAACTCCTGAATATGGTCTCTGAATACTTGCCACAAAGAAGTTTTTTGATCAATTGTACATTTATTTTCCATGTAATTTTTTTTTTTAGTGAGGTCACATGATTTATTTCTCTAATTAACATATATCAACAGTAGCTTAATTAACTCAAAACATAATTAAACATTGCAACCCGGCCAAATACCATGTTTTGACACATGAATTTACAATGCTCTGAAAACCTAGCAACATCAAAAATAATTTTTCAAACCTAAACTAAAACCCACCTTTTAAGATCATTATAAAAACATAAGAGAAGCTTCTTGAGAGGAAAAGTCCCCTAACCTCACCAAATCCTGAAAGAACCCCTAACGGGCCTAACCTAAGCCTTCTTTAGATTATATATATACCATCTTCATTCTTTTGTTTAATTAATTAATAACACATTCTATTCTCGCATTAAAATATGTTCATCTTCCAAATCTTTTACGGTGGGGTGGAAGCTAGGCACGTGCTAATTAGTTTAATTGCTCAGAAGACGTGGTTTAATTATCATTAAAAACNCATATATCGACAGTAGCTTAATTAACTCAAAACATAATTAAACATTGCAACCCGGCCAAATACCATGTTTTGACACATGAATTTACAATGCTCTTAAAACCTAACAACATCAAAAATAATTTTTCAAACCTAAACTAAAACCCGCCTTTTAAGATCATTATCAAAACATAAGAGAAGCTTCTTGAGAGGAAAAGTCCCCTAACCTCACCAAATCCTGAAAGAACCCCTAACGGGCCTAACCTAAGCCTTCTTTAGATTATATATATACCATCTTCATTCTTTTGTTTAATTAATTAATAACACATTCTATTCTCGCATTAAAATATGTTCATCTTCCAAATCTTTTACGGTGGGGTGGAAGCTAGGCACGTGCTAATTAGTTTAATTGCTCAGAAGACGTGGTTTAATTATCATTAAAAACATTAGTGGCTACTTAATTATATATTAATTCAGTGAAATTTGTAGCTCTATCATTAATTTGTATTTAATTAAACACTAATTCACATGCATGTTGATTTCCATAATGTCAAAATCACAGTAGCATCTAGTAAATTAAACACTTCGTAAAATAAACGCTAATCCAGCATCCATATATATCGTTTTATAATATTATAGATTATAGGGACAGGTAGTTATATATATATGTTGATCGTTCATGTTCCTCGATCGTATCTGGTTTTTTATATATATGTAGAAAATCTATTATTGTTTTTTTTAAAAAATTTATTTCTCTTACATGCAGCACCTAATTAAGCCAAATCATATTCTAACATGCACTCTCATCACATATGGTTCAAACAGTACTACTTCTTCAACAAGCTAAACCCAACACCTAAAATATTTTAATCAAAATGAAGGTAAATTTATGTCAATTAATGTCTCCAAAGTTTATTAAAGTACCATTGAAAATGTTAAATTTAAGTAGGAGAGAAAAAGTGCATGTCAATGACTTAGCCTGTAGCCTAAGGAGGAGAAATTGCGTGGAAGTTAAGACCAAACAGTAACAATATTGAACACGACACAAGCCCATTCAGTCAATTATTATTATCAAAGCAGCGGACCACATACGATATGCTTCTACCAAATTATATGGTTTTGTTTCTTACTGTGCCATATACGGATATACCCATTTGATCTCAACGTAACCATTCATGTGGGTCTGGTGGTCTTGAATTCTCCAGATCGATTCTCCACCCTTGGATCAATATTACAACAAGGGGTGCCTTCCGCTTCTATAAATACAGAAGCTTCTCTGCACTGAAAACCCAACAAGCAATCACACACAAACACAATATTCACATACTTGTAAGCTCTGCCTCTAGTACTGCTATCTCTGAAGAGTAGTCATGGGCGGCAACAGGCAGAAAAAATCTCTCTTCTCAGTCTTCAACGTCTTCAAACCTAGGAGGCCTCGGGGAGGTGAAGATTCCTGGCCAGATCAGGATTCAGTGAGAAAGGTGTTTCCAAGCGATTACGACAACATCAGCTTTGGTTGTGTAGCTGACCACAAAGTTGACACCAAAGCTGGAGAGTTCATCAAAAGAGTCCATAACAAAAACTATGCCATGGAGTTTGAATTGTCTCAAAGCCATGTCATGGCGTCTGAATTGTCTCATGGTCAACGACAAACTGTCACTGTTTATCCCCTGTAATGGCTTCATCATTTATTGTTTCTTCTTCTTAATACAGTACTGAATTTGATTTCGAGTGTTGCTTCAAGTTTGTGATTAAAATAGTTTGAATCAATAATGTGAGAAATTTGTTTAGCTACAAGCTAGCTAGGCTTCTGTATTCTCCACAATACAGATTGTAATTGATGACTAACATGTAATATATATATATATATATATATCTTCATGGTTTGGATATGGTTTTATAATCTGATCTATAGAGATTATAATGACCCTGATTGCTATCAGGGTCTTTAGCAGCTGCTAATTATCTGCTGCTATAAGTTTTCTTGCATAGAAAGATACTGGTTAGTAGCTATAGAGTAGAATTTGAAATCTTTTACATGATTCCACGAAGATGGGCTGCAGTTTCTTCTGTATAATTAATTGTTGTACGTGGCAAATGTTTTTGTTCTCCGTCATTTTTTACTTTTGGGCCTTCAGCTCCAACAAAGCCCCACCTTTCTCCTTTCTTTTAGGCTTTTATTCCTCCGTTGCATTAGTTTTGAAATATCAGCTGAATAGCATCATTTAGTGAGAATTAATCATGCAAAAGAATGTGAAGTTGGCATGCATATATCGTACAAGCCGCAAACAAGGGACTTTGGAATGTCTCGGTCTTATCAGACCCCTAAAACGAATCATGCTATGTTTTTCAGTATTCTTGTGAAATGTTTGATAGTTGATATTGTCGTATCGGTGAAAGGACAAAGCACTTTACTTAACCCCCATTGATCAATGTGTCTATGTCTTTAATCACTACACAATTAATTAATGACCAATTATTTGAGCTTGCTTGGCTTCTATGTATAATTTTTTATACCATCAAATTTCAATTTAAATTTAATCCACACTATCACTAAATGATCTTTCAACCTAAAGAATGTGGAATTTTAAAGAAGGAAAATTTTCACTTTCCCTACATATAGTTCTAATGGAGTTTGAAAGATTGTACTGATATTGCTATATGTATATGTTTGATTTACTTTTTGGAACACAAGATTTACACATGAAACGTTTTACAATTTCGAATAGTAATTAAATGATGTGATTACATATCTAATTAATTAACATTTTTAAAAAGAAATAGTAGAAACCATATACTAATTTTCAGCAAAATTGAGAGATTAATTATTCCTTTGTCTTTCATTTTACTTGTACTTTGAAAGGTTCCTCCAACAAAAAAAAAATCATGGTTCCCCCACCTTTTGGACGTCCACTGAACACAAAGTATAACAAAGTGAAGCAATTCATGAGGGGTGTCATACTTGTAGTGGGACAGTGCCCCTCTTGTATACCTCTATGGAACGGTGGCCATCGAAATCAGAAAAAGTTGCACTTTATTTTTCTGAGTTCCATTCAACAGCTGATCGTTTAGAACCCTCCAAAGTACTCCACTAACATACTTGTTCTCATGCCCTCTTTACAGAATCCGAATCTCACTTCTCTTTATCATGATGTTACTACTGCTTAAAATAAATCTGAAGAATTAAACATGTTTCTGAGAGCCTAAGAACAGTTGTTTATTTTGTCCTCTTCTGCAGATATCATCATTATAATCTGCAGATATCATTTGAAATTAACAATATTAATTTCAGATTCTTACACTAAAAATATGTTATAAATTTATGTGAGTGGGAAAAATATCTTGCTCACCAGCTAAGGAGCTTTGCTTTTTATACAACTAAAACAATCAATGGTCCTTGATTGATTAATATAATTAAGGATCACACCCACTTCACTAATTTAAGCTAAAGCTAGAAAGAGTACTACTTCACGTGTACGTATGACTGATTATATTTTTTAAGAAGATAATTCAATGGTGAATGGTGATTTATTTTCATTTTGTTTAATTATTTATTTTAATGACTTCTCAAAACGTACCATGCCTTCCAAAGCCATGATCATGACACAGATCTAGCATGCACCAGCCACCAGTCATAGTGCAAATTAAAAGACACGGACATAATTCTCACATAAAGCATCTCCAAAAATATGGGTTGGCGTATATATATATATAGTTGATGGATCTTCTGAAAAGCTATTAAAAATGTCTCAGACCAAACGTCCTCCACAAGGAAGGAGGGGTTCTGTCTTGAAGATTCAAAGCTTTAAATGTAAAAATTGATGAGAGCCAGCCACTAAATTGAAAATCCAACCAAATAAAGTGGTATATTATATGGTGATATATATTTCCTCCTTTTTTACTGCTTTAATTATGTCAATGGGAATCTTGTTGAATTTGAATTCAAGCCACAAAATGAGACCAATTTTACACCCTACAACTTCTAATTCCCCTGCATCTTTGAACGAGTATATGCAGATTTCATTCTATAACTTATAAATTTATATCGATTTTATATTATATTAATCACTTACTCATCAAACAATTTTTAAATTCGGGACTTAATTTTTTTCTTTCTTCTTCTTCTTCTTTCTTATTTTTTTTATTTTATATTTTATATTTTATTTTTTAAAGTAACTTATATTAATCGATCAAAAATAGAGCATGTTCCTCCATCAAATTCGGGTCTTAATTACTTATGCTTACATGTTTTAAACTTACTCACGATTCTAATGCAACCATGTACCCACAAAGAAATGGCCAAGACCCCAAGTATATCTCTATCTCATATGAGATATATTGTGCATATGATTGGCTCACAATCTTGTACGTAGTTGCATATCATTTATCCATGTTGTCCAATTCAAGATATACATCACAATTAACACATAAAGCCCCACTGTTCTAGAAGACTAGAACCCTTTCCTATATATATATATATATATATATATGGGACCTAATTACTTTTTATCAATAATGTACCAAACTTACTACTTTTATATGGATTAGTTATAGATATTGGAGATTAATTAATTAAGAACTAACCAATTAATGCGTTTGAATTTAACTAATCACAAAAGTATTATTTGCATGCCCACTTCAATGATATCAAACAAAGAGCTATGCATGCACTTGTAATTTCAGACATTATTCGTTTTTGAGAATAAACACATGAGCTTAATTTAATGATCAATGTTGTGTATACAGCTAGCAAGAAAACATTAATTTTCTTAGTGACTTGAATAAAACTTGATAATTAAAGGCAAGAAGGAATAAAATTAAGGTTCCGTGCATAGGGAGTGCAAATTCTAGCCCTGAAATATTTAGGATTTCAAAGACAACTTATAAAGGCTTAAAGCGACACAGCTTGCAAGCAATGTTGGGGGTAGATGGAAAATTCAAACCACCCTCCTTTGGTCACGGGTTTGAATAAAAAATTGAAGGACAATCTCTGGAATTTGTATTGGAAACTTTTGCACTACTACTTGGATTGATCATGCATGCTACAATCCAAGGGTTTATTTAACTCTTAGGAATTTGTTTAGAGCTTAGTGCATTGTTTCGGTTGATCGGAAGTTGATCGTACATCGATCAAAGTCTTGAATTTTGTTGAAATCTTTATCTCTTGAGCTAACTTTTATCATTGTTGATGCAATTTTTTCAACGGCCAGGTCGGTGACGAGCCATATGCAAAATAGAGAAAATGGTCATTGAAAATCTATTGGCCTTCAAGGGACCGGAACACTCTAATACCTAAGTCAGTACATTGTTGGATACAATACTTGAATGGAAATATATATATATATATATATATATAGAGAGAGAGAGAGAACATATTCCAACACTAGTTGTCCTCAAGGGGTAGCTCAATCGGCTTTGGGTCATACCTTATGAAGCGGAGGTCACTAGTTTGAATCCCCTATTACCCTTCTCTTGTGTGGACATGTTAAAAAAAAAAAAACAAACAAACAAACAAACTAGCTTAACTCATAATCTAGTTAAGCAATACAATCTAGCTAGATACCATGTTTTGACACATGAATTTACAAACACTCTTAAAACCTAACAACATCAAAACAAATATTCAAACAAAAACTAAAAACCACTTTTAAAAATCATTATCAAACATATATAAGAGAAGCTTCTAGAGAGGAAAAGTCCCCTAATTAACCTCACCAACGAGTGGATGCACAAACCAAATCCGGAAAGAACCCCCTAACAGGCCTAACCTAATCCTTCTTTAGATTATATACATACACCATCTTCATTCTTTTCTTTAATTAATAACACCTTCTTTCCAAAATATTAAAATATGTTCCCTCTTCCTAATCTTTTACGGTGGGGGTGGAAGGGACGTGCTAATTAGTTTAATTGCTCAGAAGACGTGGCTTAATTAATATTATCATAAAAAACACAAATTAAACATGTTAAAAAACATTAATAGTGGCTACTTAATTATATATTAATTCAGTAAAATTTGCACATGATGTAGCTCTATCTTTAATTTGTATTTAATTAAACACTAATTAACATATTGATTAATTTCCCTAATGTCAAAATCATATATAGTATCATCTAGTAAATTAAACACTAGCTTCGTGAAATAAACGCTAATCCAGCATCCATCGTTTTAATTATAATATTATAGATTATAGGGACAGGTAGTTCTCTATGGATTGTTCATGTGTTGCTTGTATCTGGTATTCGATCTAGAGGATGCTCTCAGTAAAATTATATATTTTAATATATAGTAGAGTAACAAAAATAAATTCCATTATCCACTTGGCCTAATATATATAATTGAAAAAAATATATGAAGAAAACGCGTACGATTGTTAAACTACCACTTATGAAGTTCATTATTTGATTAAAATTCTAATGGATTAATTTGACTTAGATATATACTGTAAAAAATAAAATTTAAAAAAAAAAAAAAAAAACTACAAGAGATATTCTAATATAATTTCTTCAATGACCCAGATTTAATTTCACTCTTTTTTTTCTCATGAAAAACTTGGTATTAAATATGAACCATTAAAAAAACTACACTACTTCTTCAACAAGCCAAACCCAACACATAAAATATTTTAATTAAAATGAAGGCAAATTATGTAGTCAATATTTTAACCTAAAATAATTGTTCTAATTCTTTTTTTTTTTTAAAAAAAAAAAGTAATAATATTATGTCAATTGTCTCCAAAGTTTTTTAAATCATTGAAAATTTTAATAATCAAATTAGTATCTCTTAGTAGGCTAAAAATTAATGAGGAATAACTAAAAATGAGGTAACTTCATGGAGGTAAAGCCTAGGAGAGAAAAA
The DNA here is from genome assembly GCA_006937295.1 of Carpinus fangiana. Classification (NCBI taxonomy): domain Eukaryota; kingdom Viridiplantae; phylum Streptophyta; class Magnoliopsida; order Fagales; family Betulaceae; genus Carpinus; species Carpinus fangiana. The sequence continues at coordinate 38,678,283 of CM017322.1, forward strand.
GTGCATGTCAATGACTTGAAGGCTAAGGAGGAGAAATTGCGTGGAAATTAAGACCAAACAGTAACAATATTGAACAGTACCCTCGACAAGCCCATTCAGTCAATTATTATCAAAGTAGCGGACCACATAAGATATGCCATATATATACCCATTTGATTTGATCTCAACCATTCATATGGTCTAGCAGATTCTCCACCGTACCCTTGGATCATTACAACAAGGGGTCCCTTCCACGCCTATAAATACAGAAGCTTCTCAGCACTGAAAACCCAACAAGCAATCACACACTATATTCATATACTTGTAAGCTCTGCCTCTAGTACTGCTATCTCTGAAGAGTAGTCATGGGCGGCAACAGGCAGAAGAAATCTCTCTTCTCAGTCTTCAACGTCTTCAAGCCAAGGAGGCCTCGGGGAGGGGAAGATTCTTGGCCAGATCAGGATTCAGTGAGAAAGGTGTTTCCAAGCGATTACGACAACATCAGCTTTGGTTGTGTAGCTGACCGCAAAGTTGACACCAAAGCTGGAGAGTTCATCAAAAGAGTCCATAATAAAAACTATGCCATGGAGTCTGAATTGTCTCAAAGCCATGTCATGGCGTCTGAATTGTCTCATGGTCAACGACAAACTGTCACTGTTTATCCGCTGTAAAGGCTTCATCATTAATTATTGTTTCTTCTTCTTTATACAGTACTTAATTAATTTGTTTTCGAGTGTTGCTTCAAGTTTGTGATTAAGGTAGTTTCAATCAATAATGTGAGAACTATGTTTAGCTACATAGCTAGCTAGGTTTCTGTATTCTCCACTATACAGATTGTAATTGATGAGTAACATGTAATATATATAAATATATCTTCATGCATGCTTTTGATAGTTTTTAATCTCTATCAGCTGGGTCTTTAGCAGCTGCTAATTATCTGCTGCTATAAGTTTTATTAAATAGAAAGATACTGGTTAATTAGTAGCTATAGAATAGAATAGAATTTGGAATCTCTTACATAATTCCACGAAGGAGGGTTGCAGTTTCTTCTGTACATGCAATTGTTGTACGCGGCTCATGTTTTTGTTCTCCGTCATTTTTTACTTTTGGGGCCTTCAGTTCCAATAAAGCCACCTTTCAACCTAGCTATGATACCATGTGAAAATATAGAATAAGAGAAGAAAGATTGTAATGAAAGAAGAAGAAAGGGAAGAAGTAGAAGAACACCAATATAAAATATAGGACTACATTTTCATTCAGTGATTTGAATGTTACAAGAGAGAACAATATACAGGCCTATGAAGGGAACACATCCCATAAATCATGGAGTGAATCATGAGTTGAGAGGCTGCTATAGATGGAAAGTACTATACAATCCCATAAAATATAGAAGAGGAAATCATGGGATTATTGCCTTACTTATATATGTTTGACTTGATTAAATTTTATCTTCTAACACTCCCCTTACTATCAGTTTGATAAACAAAACAAATAATTGGCCGTTTGTCGGTTGAATCTTGACATAAACCACCGAGGGCGGTCGGATCACGCCGTAAAAACACCAAAGGGCGGTCGGATCTTGCCATAAAACACCAATGGGCACTTGGATCTTGCTGCAAATTACCAAGGGACGGTCGGATCTCGCTGCAAATACCAAAGGCCGATCAAATCTTGCCGCAAAACCACTAATGGATGGTCAGATTTCACTGCAAACTACCAAAAACCGAAAAATACTAGATATATGATTTTGATTTTTTTTTTTTTTTTTTGAGTTGGGTTTGAGATGAAGGTGAGAGAGAGAAAAAATGGGATGACTAAGAGAGACAGCGGGCAAGGTGTTTGAAGAAATCACTAAGAGGGACAGCAAAAAAGGAACAAGAATGACGTTAGTTGATTTATGCTCTGATACCATGTGAAAATATAAATAAGAGAAGAAAGTTTATAATGAAAGAAGAATAAAGGGAAGAAGGAGAAGAACACCAATATAAAATATAGGACTACATTTTTATTTAGTGATTTGAAATTACAAGAGATAACAATATATAGGCATATGAAGGGAACACATCCCATAAATTATGGAGTGAATCATGGGTTAAGGGGCTGCTATAGACGAAGAGTAATATGCAATCCCATGAAACATGGAGGAGGAAATCATAGGATTGTTGTCTTGCTTGCATATGTTTGACTCGATTAGATTCTATCTTCTAACACTTTCTATTAGGCTTTAATTTATTCCTTGGTTGCATTCATTTTCTTTCTTTTTATTCCTTGGTATCCCCACGTGCACTTTGTATTAATATTGTTGTTGAACATAACCATACACAAGTTAATGCAAGCAAAGAGTTGTGGCTCCAGAATTATTTTTTATGAAACAAAAGTGAATAAAGATTAATCTCAACCAGCTGAGCAGGGAAGGGGACGAACATTATGGGATTAAATGTGAATACCTTAGGAAAGAAAGAAAAACGACTTAAACAATAAAGAAAATTACTAGAATGATCACATATGTTGGGCGTGGCATCTTGAGTTAGATAATCGCTTGATTATGTGTCATATTTTGATTGTGTGAACTATATATAACTGTACGAGACTTGTCGTGTTGTGGGACGCCTACCCATGCATTGCTTGCTAGGAGTAATGCTATAAGGCTTTTTAGAATATTCCTAAAGTCATCTCAAATGTGATATACCTTTTAAAATTACCGTTGAATTTGAGATATAATTTATTGAGTTTGGATATATTGGTGATTTTAATAGCCACATCACATTTGAGATGACTCTAGGAAGACTTATAGTTAGCATTACTCGCTTGCTACTCGCCTGTACTAGTGAGAGGGTAACAAAAACTCCATTTGTTACTTGACGTGCAATATATGTCAAATTCAAATCCCTTCAAATTTTCTAAAATTTGAGATTCTTTAATCGATCTTATAGTACAAAATGACTGTTCATAATTTGATGGGGTCACATCTGAGTAACAAATCAAGAATAGAGTTGGGCTAACAAGAAAACCATTGGCGAGGGTTGTTTTGAAATATCAGCTGAATAGTATCATTAAGTGCATGCGAATCAATCATGCAAAAGAATATGAAGTTGGCATGCAGATATCGTACATACCAATATTCAACAAGGGACTTTGGAATGTATAGGTCTTATTAGAGAGTACCCTTGAAACGAATCATGCTATATATGTTTGCCAGCATTCATGTGATATGTTTGATAGCAGAATATTGTCCTATAGGAAAGGACAAACTACTTAACCTAACCCCTATTCAATGTGTCTATGTCGTTAATCACTACACAAATAATTAATTAATGTCCAACTATTTGAACTTGCTAATTGGCTTCTATGTATAATTTTTTATACCATCAAACTTCAATTTAAATTTAATCATGGGTTTGGCTTAATAATATTGTACATATATATATATTGTTGGCTCCTATTAGCTTAAGATCAACTCACAGCCGCACGCTCTATCACTAAATGATCTTTCAACCTAGCTAAAGTAAGTTCTAATGGAGTTTGACTTAAATAGTAATTGAATGGTGTACATGATTACATATGTAATTAATAAAAAAGAAGTACAGTAGAAACCATATATATACTAATTTTCAGCTAAAAATGGGAGATTATTCCTTTGTCTTTCACTTTACTTGTAATCTAGAAGGTTCCCCCAACAACAAAAACCATGGCTCCCCCACCTTTTGGACGTCCATTGAACACAAAGTATAACAAAGTGAAGAAATTCGATCATGAGGGCTGTCATACTTGTAGTGGGACAATGCCTCTCTTGTATAGCTGTATGGAACGGTGGCCATCGAAATCAGCAAAAGTATCACTTTATTTTCTGAGTACGTTCCGTTCCATTTGATGTGCTGCCTTCAACAACGGATCGTTAATTTAGAACCCTCCAAACTACTCCACTAACATATATATTTGTTCTCCTCTTTACAGAATCTGAATCTCTCTTCGATCTCTTTAATTATCATGATGTAATTAATTACTACTACTGCTTAAGATAAAGCTGAGTAGCATATTTCTGAGAGCCTAAGAACTGTTGTTTAAGTTGTCCTTTTTCTGCAGATATCATATGAAATTTTGATTTAAAGAACAATATTATTTCAGATTCTTACACTAAAAATATGTTATAAACATATGTGAGTGGGAAAAATATCTTGCTCACACCAGCTAAGGAGAGCTTTGTTTTATATATATACAACTAAAACATTAATCAATGATCCTTGATTAATATAATTAAGGATCACACACTTCACTAATTTAAGCTAAAGCTAGAAAGAGTACTAGCACTTCATGCGTACGCATAACTGATTATATTTAAGAAGATACTTTTTTGATGCCATCCTTTCTTATTTACCAACTATGGTTATTTATTTTCATTTTCACTACCAAAAAAAAAAAAAAAAGGAAAAAAAAAAAAGAACCTCAATTAATAGTGACATTTGGGATAATGACGTTTTGACCATTAACACTATTTAAATGTCACTAAAATGCGATGTTTTACTGTTTAAACATTAATTATACCATTCATAAAGTAGTGACGTTTGAATGGTGTATGTTATTGTTTAAACAATACTATTCACACGCTAGAAGATGATGTGTTAACATTGTTCAAATGTCACTATTTACGCACCAAAATGAGTCGTTTGAATAGCTAGTATCATTGTTTAAAGTTTAAACGTCACGTGTCGTTTGAATAGTAATACTATTCATTCAAAAGACACTATTCACACGTTGAAATGTGTTATTTGAACAATATTACTATTCAAACATTAAACAATTTTTGAATTTTTTAGCGCTCAAAATTGACACTTAAAACAATATTCTAACACACCCAAAAACTTCAAAATTTCTCCATCTATCTCTCACATTTAGAGGAGGTGGCTGCCAAACCTTGGGGGAGGGGGTGGCTCGTGGGCCACCCCTCTTAATTTTATTCTATTTTTTAAAAAAATAATTTGAATATTTTTTAGTTTTATTTGCATTTTTTTCCATATATATAAATAATTTTTGGTATAAGTTAGTTTTTTTGCTTTATAAAAGAAAAAGTGACATTTGAATAGTAAAAGGTGACATTAATTTTACTATTCAAATGTCACATTTCAAACAACTTAAAATAATTAATAGCATTTCAACATTAAACATCATTATTCTAGAATTCTTGATCCTATTTTTTCAATGTTTTCGAAGTATTACTATTCAAATATCACTATTTAAATAATAACATTTTATGACAAAAATATAACTATTCATGCATAACTAATTGAGGTGTTTTTTTTAAAAAAAAATTAATATAACAAAGTGATCATGCCTTCTAAGCCATATAAAATTTAAGCCATATAAAATTCATGACACGGAGCATTTATGGCGTACTGTAGGTGCGAATGCACCACTCATAATGCAAAAGACACAGAATTCTCAGATAAAGCATCTCAAATTATATATATAGTTGATGGATCTTCTGAAAACGTCCTCCGCCGCCCACAGATATACTTTAAATTTCGTGCAGCCAATATTGCCATGGAATCTGGAAATCCTTTTATTTATTTGTTTTATTTTTACCGTTCTTTTTTGAACAACGAAATCTTCCCACTTCAAGTGCAAGGAAGATTCTCAGTGGCGAACAGAAAATTGGCGTTGGGGCATTTTTTTTAGGGGTGTCAATCCGGTCCGGTTTCCTGATTTTTGGCCAAAATCGGGAACCGGAACCAGGGTACCCCGGTTCCTTGTTTTGGGAAACCGGAACCGGAACCGGGACCCCGGTAAAACCGGGGTCTCGGTTACCGGCCGGTTCCGATTGTACCCAGTCCGGCAACCGGTTTTTTTTTTTTTTTTTTAAATACTTTTTGGGCTTATATATAGGTTCTTTTTAAATATTTTACATTCTTTTCTAAATAATCTTACAGCTTTTTCAACAGTACATTTATGTGGCCAAATTTAATTAATTGAAATTTGGTAATTAATTTAATTAATATGCAATTCTTGAATTTGTTCAAGCAACCACATGTCCTTAACTACACTGCCGAAGTAGGTTTGAAGTTGATTTTCAAGTTCACTCCTCCATTCTTCAAGGTCAAATATTAGGAAACATTCAATAATGAAGCTGATGGCCTGACGGAGCAGTGGAGCATGAAAGGTTACTCGAGAAAGAGAGAAAGAGAGAGAGAGAGAGAGGCTGGGTATTGAAGCGGCCAGGAGAGAAAGAAAGAGTAGAGATATATATATAACTAAAAAAAAAATGTAAAGAAATATATATATTTGTAAAATGTAAAGCCATAACTAGAAATAAAATAAAAAATATATATTTAACCCGGTTCCCGGTAACCCGGTAAAAACCGGGTACCGGAACCGGGGTACCTGGTTTTTGGTTTTTTCAAACCGGGACCCCGGTTTCCGGTTTTCCGGTTCCGGTTCCGATTCCCTGGTTTTTTTTGACACCCCTAATTTTTTTAATAAATAAAAAAATAAAATTAATTAAAAATATTAAAAAATAATTAAATATAAAAAATTGATTATTTTTCTATTTTTTGGCTTTGCAAGTGCAGCAAGTCCAACAAAAAACTGGATATAGTTACACGCTTGACGCCTATATTCCACTTTGTTTATTTATTTTTTTCTTTTGTTTTGTTTTTCATGCCTTAACTTAACTTGTCTGGATGAAATCACGTGAAATTTTATATTAATGGAACGGTGTGTGCGGTTTAGTGAAACTGTTCATCTTCTTCAATCTTTCATTTTTTAGCATTTCTCTAAAACCCTTTCATTTATCTGAAATCCTTTGATTTCATGGCTGGTCCTGGGGCATAATTATAACTATTTTTCCTCAAGAGTTACTGAGATAGGGGCATACTAGTTGTTGATAGGGGGCATAAGAAAAAATTGTACCTAGGTAGGGAGAATTTTTAGGGGTTGAATATGCCCCCCCTTCAACTCCCCTTGGCTCTGCCACTAGTTCTTCTTGAAGATTCAAAGCTTTTAGAGTAAAAATTGATGAGAGCTGCAGTCAGCCATTGAAGAAACTCCAAGAAAATAAAGTGGTAATATAATTTCCTCATTTTTTACTGCTTTAATGTCAATGAGATTAATCTTGTTGAATTTGAATTCAAGCCACCAAATGAGACCAATTTTACACCCTACAACTTCTAATTCCCTGCCTCTTTGAATGAGTATATATATGCATATTTCATTCTATAACTTATAAATTTATATCAATTTTATGTTATATTAATCACTTACTCTTCCAATAATCTTTCCACTTCAAGTGCAAGGGAAGGGGATTAATGAGGGTCTTAGGGGATTAATGAGGGTCTTTCCTATTATTGATTCTTGCCAAGAAAAAAAAAAGGAATGAGAAGTAGGAATGCTTCCATAACATTGATGAGAAGCGGCCCATCGGAGTTTAACACTACTTAAGACTTTGGTCGCAGACTAAGAAGAAAAACAAATAAAAGGGAAACAGTGTCAGCATAAATATTGTCAGCAAAACAAAAGACCATTCCACACTTAAACATGCGTTGTTTAAAGCAAGAGAATGGCGACAAGAGAGTAAGTATTACACATGTAAGCATAAGTAATTTTGGATTTAATCACTTATGCTTATGTGTTAAACTTACTAAAAAATAAGGATTAATTATAACATGCCAGCTTGAATACCCCTCTAATCTAAAACTTACTAATTTAGATCAATTATGGGGATAATTGTAACGGATGGTGAACATATTGAAAAAAATTGAAAGATAAATACACTAAATTAAAAGTTTTTAAAGTTTATAAAGATATATAGTTACAAATATAATGAAAGTTTAGGGAACTAAATGAAGTTTCTCACCTTCTTTTTTTTGTAGGTTATTTATTCAAAAATCTTGGTCCCTCACGATTCTAATGCAACCATGCATGTACCGACAAAGAAATGTTTGGCAAATATATAATATTAAACACGCATTTGCTTCGCATGTGCAGGGTTGGTCCATCCATATTCTCTTGACTTTCTTAGCACTTCTAAGTCTATTGTTCACACTGATATTTATAATATATTTTTTTTATTCGATAGGCAAAGTGTCATTAAAAAACTCAAAACCATGCCAAACGCTACTTAACAACATAGCGCGCATTACCCTTTTTTTCTTCCCTTTTCTTTCCTGTTATTCAATGGCCAAGACCCCAAGTCTATCTCTATCTCATATGAGATATATTGTGCATATGATTGTCTCACAAGTCACAATCTTGTAGTTGCATATCATTTATCCATGGTGATATATATGTACACATCACAATTAACACATAAACCCAACAAAAGAATTATTTGCTGGCTCACTTCAATCATATCAAACAAATTATAGCTAGCTATGCCAGGCATGCACATGCATGTACGTAATTTCACACATGATTCGTTTTCGAGAATAAACACATACATGAGCTTTAATGATCAATGTTGTGTATACAGCTAGCAAGAAAACATTTTCTTAGTGTCTTGATAATTAAAGGCAAGAAGGAATAAAATTTATAAGGTTCCGTGCATTGGGAGTGCAAATTCTAGCCCTCAAATGTTTAGGGTTTCAAAGATACCTTATAAAGGCTTAAAGCGACACATGCAGCTTGCAAGCAATGTTGGGGTAGATGGAAATTTCGACCCACCTTTGAATGCTACAATCAGCTATTGACACCTCTCAAGAATTTATGTACAAGAGTACCGTCACTTTGTGAGAATCTTAGTTCTATAATTTTTTTTTTTTATTTTTTTTATTTTTTATTTTTTTCATTTCTAGTTTATTCATTTCGTGGCACCATCTTGGACTTCTTCTACGAAATCTCCTTTATGAACAAATTAAGGAATCTGGTGGCTAAATTAAGGGTGTATTTTTTTTTTTGTGGTTTATCGGTAACAAAACGAAGAGAAGAATATTAATCTTTGTTTTAGACTACTCATAAGGCCGTGTTTAGAGTTCTCCCTGAAAAAATATATATAGAGAACGTATCCAAGTATCCTTTCAATTTTTAAAGAGAGTGACCATTTTTAACGCGAGAGGCTCTTTAATATAGCCTCTATACTTGATTACTTGGCATGCGGTAGGAAGAAGTTTTTTTTTTTTTTTTGATGATCAATGATGCATTTATTTTTCATGTAGTGGGCTGTTTGAGTACTAGGGTTGGATGATTTATTTCTCCAACATATATCGACACTAGCTTAACTCAAAACCTAATTAAACATTAATTACAACCTAGATACCATGTTTTGACAGATGAATTTGCTCTTAAAATTAACCTAACGACATCAAAACAAATTTTCAAACAAAAACTAAAAACCACTTTTAAAAATCATTATCAAACATATATAAGAGAAGCTTCTTGAGAGGAAAATTAATTCCCCTAACCTCATCAACGTGCGCATGCACGAACCAAATCCGGAAAGAACCCTTAACAAGCCTAACCTAATCCTTCTTTAGATTATATATATGAGAGATGATAAAGACCCAACTTTTTTGCCCAATTTTTGCCTTTCTTATTTTTTTAAAAAAAAAAACAAAGTAAAAAATGAAAAAAGCGTCTGAAGCAATAATATAATTTTTTTTGTCATTCTTTTTATTGGTATTTTTAAAAAAATGAAAATTCCATTTTTCTAAAGAAAAATGGTTATTTTTCATAAAAAATGACCATTTTTATGAAGAAAAATGCAATTTTTATTTTTTAAAAAATACCAATAAAAAGAAGGACAAAAAATATATATATTATTACTTCAGAAACTTTTTTCATTTTTTACTTTGTTTTTTTTTTTAAATAAAAAAGGTAAAAGTTGGGCAAAAGTTTGGCAAAAAAGTTGGGCCTTTAACATTTTCCTATATATATACCATCTTCATTCTTTTCTTTAATTAATCACACCTTCTTTTCTCCCTTAAAATATTAAAATATCTTCCTTCCAAATCTTTTATGGTGGGGTCGAAGGCATGTGCCAATTAGTTTAATAAAATATTTCTAATTGTTCTAATTAAAAAAAAAAAAAAATTCTAATAATATTATGTCAATTGTCTCCAGAGTTTTTTAAACCAGTGAAAATTTTAATAATCAAATTATTATCTATTAGTAGGCTAAAAATTAATGAGGAATATATAACTAAAAATGAGGTAACTTCATGGAGGTAACGCGTAGGAGAGAAAAAGTGCATGTCAATGACTTGAAGGCTAAGGAGGAGAAATTGCGTGGAAATTAAGACCAAACAGTAACAATATTGAACAGTACCCTCAACAAGCCCATTCAGTCAATTATTATCAAAGTAGCGGACCACATAAAATATGCCATATATATACCCATTTGACTTGATCTCAACCATTCATATGGTCTGGCAGATGATCTCCACCCTTGGATCATTACAGCAAGGGGTCCCTTCAACGTCTATAAATACACAAGCTTCTCAGCACTGAAAACCCAACAAGCAATCACTCACAATATTCATATACTTGTAAGCTCTGCCTCTAGTACTGCTATCTCTGAAGAGTAGTCATGGGCGGCAACAGGCAGAAAAAATCTCTCTTCTCAGTCTTCAACGTCTTCAAGCCAAGGAGGCCTCGGGGAGGTGAAGATTCTTGGCCAGATCAGGATTCAGTGAGAAAGGTGTTTCCAAGCGATTACGACAACATCAGCTTTGGTTGTGTAGCTGACCGCAAAGTTGACACCAAAGCTGGAGAGTTCATCAAAAGAGTCCGTAACAAAAACTATGCCATGGAGTCTGAATTGTCTCAAAGCCATGTCAAAGCGTCTGAATTGTCTCATGGTCAACGACAAACTGTCACTGTTTATCCCCTGTAAAGGCTTCATCATTAATTATTGTTTCTTGTTCTTTATACAGTACTTAATTAAGGTATAGTTTGAATCAATAATGTGAGAAATTTGTTTAGCTACAACCTAAGTTAGATAGGCTTCTGTATTCTCCACTATACAGATTGTAATACATATATCTTCATGCTTTTGATATATATGGTTTTATAATCTCTATCAGCTGGGTCTTTAGCAGCTGCTAATTATCTGCTGCTATAAGTTTTCTTGAATAGAAAGATACTAACTGGTTAATTAGTAACTATAGAATAGAATAGAATTTGGAATCTTTTACATAATTCCACGAAGGAGGGTTGCAGTTTCTTCTGTACATGCAATTGTTGAACGCGGCACATGTTTTTGTTCTCCATCATTTTTTACTTTTGGGGCCTTCAGTTCCAACAAAGCCACCTTTCTAGCTACCTCCTTTCTTTTAGGCTTTAATTTATTCCTTGGTTGCATTCGTTTTCTTTCTTTTTATTCTTCGGAAACCCACATGCACTTTGTATTAATGTTGCTGAACATGACCATACATAAGTTAATGGAAGCAAAGAGTTGTGGCTCCAGAATTATTTTTTATGAAATAGAAGTGAATAAAGATTAATCTCAATCAGCTGAGCAGGGGAGGTAGCCTAAAAGAGATTTTTTAATCTCACAGTACAAAATGGTAGTTCATTTGATGGGGGTAATAAATCAAGAATTAATAGAGTTGGCAAACCAAAAACCATTGGCGAGGGTTGTTTTGAAATATCAACTGAGAATCAAGCAAAAGAAAGTGAAGTTGGCATGCATATATCGTACAAGCAAACAAGGGATCGACTTTGGAATGTCAAGGTCTTATTAATTAGACCCCCTAAACGAATCATGCTATGTTTGTCAATACGTATTCTTGTGAAATGTTTGATCGCTGAATATTGCCATATTGGTGAAAGGACAAAGTACTTTACTTAACCCCAATTCAATGTGTCTATATATGTCTTTAATCATGATCAACTATTTGAGCTTGCTTAGCTTCTATGTATACTTTTTTATTCCATCAAATTTCAATTTAATCATGTTCGGTTATCCTACATCAGTTGTGAAAAGGGTTTGTGGTCAATTCATAAGTGTGAGGGCAAACCTCCCTCCCATATTGAGTTAGCTTTTGGGGTTAAGAGAGGCCTAAGACCACCTAACAAATCATAGGCTTGGCTTAAGATTATACATATTACTGGCTCCTATTAGCCCAAGAAGTCACAGCGAACTCTGTCGATTACCAAATGATCTTTCAACCTAAAGAATGTGAAATTTTAAAGAAGAAAATTTTTTACTTTCCCTACATCTAGTTCTATGCTTTGTTTGGTAATGGAGTTGGAGTTCACCATTTCCCAAAAAAATTAACATCAAAACATTCTAACTTTTTCACTTTTTATATCACATCATTCATTTTTTATTACTATTTAAATACAAAAAATCACTATAGAACAAATTTTTTTCATTTTTCTATACCGAACTTTTTTTTTTTTCATATCAACTACGGTGTTTAAGCCAAACCCTTTTATCAAACACCCCATACTAATTTTCAGCAAAAACAGGGGAGATTATTCCTTTGTCTTTCACTTTATACTTGTACATTGTACTCTGAAAGGTTCCTCCAACCAAAAAAATCATGTATGGCTCCCCCACCTTTTGGATGTCCATTGAACACAAAGTATAACAAAGTGAAGCAATTCACGAGGGGTGTCATACTTGTAGTGGGACAGTGCCCCTCTTGTCAGTATAGCTCTATGGAACGGTGGCCATCGATGGCCATCGAAATCAGCAAAAGATGCACTTTATTTTCTGAGTTCCATTCAGCAGCTGATCGTTTTGAGCCCTCCAAGGTACACCACTAACATACTTGTTCTCATGCCCTCTTTACATAACCTGGGCTATGTTTGCTATTGGATTTGAAAAATTTAGTAGCTTGGAACTATTGCAGATTTAATTAATGAAACTGAAACTGTAGTCTGTTGAGAGTAGATCGGTCACCCCTTATTTTTTTTAAAATTATTTTTAAAATATAAATAATATTTTATTATTGTTTGTGGGACATTTGTCCCATTTATAGCCTTAAGATCTCTCTAGAGAAATCCCAACCATTAACTAGATATTTTCTGCTCCATTTTGGAAGGGAGAGAGGATCTTATTTCCAAAACCATGCCTTCCGAGCCATATAGTTCATGACACAGAGCATTTATGGCGTATTATAGGTGCGAATGCACCACTCATAATGCAAAAGACACAGAATTATGAGATAAAGCATCCAAAACCATCTATTAGGAAAGAAATACTACCACTTGCACCTTTTTCTCAAACCAATTCATTTAGAAGTAATGCTTCGTATACGTGTCAATATGTGATTGGTATCAAAACTTGTAAGCATTTAAGATCCTCTAATACCTTCCAATCACATTCTCGCATGGGTCAATAGTTGTAAAAAAATTATAGGAATCGAAAAATATACTTTAACCATCCGAACTATTACTTATTTTGTAATTATTCTTTCAAACTTTAAGAAGTGACTTTGAAGCCCCACATATTATTATCAAATTATACATTTTTGCATTTTCCTTTCCAAACTACCCTTAAAGTTATTAATAATTCTCTTTCCGGTCCCAAAGCCCAAAGGCCTTTCGAAGGACGCTCTGAGAAAAAAAAATACAAGATCGATCGAGGTAAATTAAGTAGGCTTATCCACAAGAATGGGTCAAGTTTCAGTAGATGGGCCGAGTATTTTGGATCACAACTAGGTTGGATTTTCGTGCCACAGTTTCTCTCGGCATCTAGACCCACCCACCCACCCGACTCGATCCGATTCATTTGGGGTCTGCCGGTCTGGTCCTTCTCTATCTCTACCTCCCATAAACCCTAATTTAGAAAAGAAGGGTTCATTACAAAGACCACATTTTTTCACAGCCAAAGTGAGAGTGAATGGCTGAAAGTATGGAAAAACCACCAAAAGATATTGCACGCAATGAAGAATATGAGGAAGAGGAACAAAGCTTCGAAGAGCTGGGGTTGGACCCTCGTCTTATACGTGCCTTAATAAAGAAGGGGATTGAGAAGCCCACTCCGATTCAGCTAGTCGCTATTCCTTTAATATTAGTGAGTTTTTGTTGCATTAATCGTAGCTTCTATGATGTCCAGCTGTTTGGCTGCTCAGAAAATCTGGGAAATTTTGAGTTTTTTTATTTAGTGGACTTTTCAGTAGTTTATTGATAAAAAATTTAGCTGTATGCTTATCTGAATGCATGCCCCTCCGTTGGTTTGCAAGAAAACTGGGAGAAAATAGGAAGTGACGATAATTTTACCTCAAGTTAGTCACGGAGTTGTATTGGGCTCAGGGCAGTTGATTTGACTGTGTGTGCACGGATTATAGATTTTAAGGGGTCATTTCAAATTCTTTTTAATTTTCTAATTATCTTGTAAAGGGCATATCAGAGTCGAAATTTGATTTTGCCTTTTGTTTTGTTGCTCCTTTTTCTTGGCAACCAAAAATGGTGGGTCAATTATCATTTTTTGTGCTTTGGTTGATTGTCGTACTTTGCTGTGCTTTTAGGAAGGTAAGGACGTTGTTGCCCGTGCGAAGACAGGTTCTGGGAAGACGTTTGCATACCTCCTTCCATTACTTCAGAAGCTGTTTGCTGATTCTGGTTCAAAGAATAAGCTTGCTCCGAGTGCATTCATTCTTGTCCCAACTCGTGAGCTGTGTCAGCAGGTACAATTAAGTTTCTCCAGTTTGATTTGCAATGCTTTCACTTCTTGTTTCATCTGTGAACGAAATGTATCTGTATATTTCCAGGTTTATACAGAGGTCTCATCTCTCATTGAATTATGTAGAGTTCAATTGAAAGTTGTACAATTGACGAGCAGTATGCCTGCTTCTGATTTGGTTTGTTCAATCTCCTTTTATTTTTCTTTTTGAGAAAGTATTAAACACATTTATACTTGCGTATAGGTGCACTCCTGTAGATACCTTTCTACTTATAATGTTTTTAGGCTGTGCAATACAGAGATGTTTTAACTAACTCTTGCCGGATCCTAAATTTTGGTTGCAGCGGACTGCATTAGCAGGACCTCCTGATATTCTGGTTTCTACACCTGCTTGTATACCAAAATGCTTTTCAGCTGGTGTACTTCAACCAGCATCCATCAATGGCTCACTTGAAATTCTAGTACTTGATGAGGTGAGGATACAATGCTAAATTTGCTATGAAGTTTTATTTCTTGGGCTCTGGTTGAGTTTCACGACATGTAGATTCTATGCTAACAGCCTACTACAAAAAATTCGTGCCTAATTTTGTGCACCTTGAACAACTATTTGCGGCTTAGTTGATTTTGTTAGAAGAATATTTGTCTCATTTAGAATGTCAATGGAAATTTTTTTTCCTGCTTATCTAGTAACCAGAACTTGAAAATCCATTATGTTGTTCTTTCAAATGGTAACATAAAGAGCAGTTGATCAGAACCATTTATGTATGTATATTTTCTTTCTTGACCATTGAGACATAGTTACATAGAATACTCTTGTGGAGAGATGATGGATTTATTTTTGTTTCCAGGCAGATCTTCTATTGTCATACGGCTATGAAGATGATATAAAAGCTCTTACAGCTCATATCCCTAAACGTTGTCAGTGCCTTCTTATGTCTGCTACATCAAGGTTGGTTTTTTACTTTATACTTGTGCTACCTCAATTTTTGTGCTAATTGAAGGTATATGTGTCCTTTACCTCTTTCTCATACTTAGGTAGAGGGCATTGAGGCAGCATATTTATGATCTAATAGAGATACAATAATAGTTATTCTTTGAGGGTTTGCTGTCTAATGAGGCTGTTCTCTATGCTATCTTTTTTGGTATTGTAATATTTTGCAGTGGTGATGTTGAGAAATTGAAGAAGCTGATTTTGCACAACGCCTTCATTTTGACCTTGCCAGAAGTAGGAGATATTAAGGATGAGGTTATCCCAAAAAATGTTCAGCAATTTTGGGTAAGATTTGCCATGCCCATTTTAGGAAACTATGAAAACTGTCAAGCCTTTCTGATAATTTTCCTCTGGCAATGGACTAATATTTTCCCACATGGGAATCATATAATTTTTATGAGTCAGTATCCCTCCTACTTATAAAAAAAACGAATCAGTGGCCCTCCTAAGATAATTTTATTCCACCATTGGGCACATGCCATTACCAACATATGTTAGGTTTTGCTTTCTCCTGTGGGCTAGACAGGATGTTACAAAATCTCTAGATATATATGTCTTGCCATTTTCTTAATCAATTAACAAGAGTGTGGACAAGATTACTTCAGTCAGCCACAACCAACTGTTACTGCATTACAATCCATGCATGAAATTCAATAATGAACGTCAATGTATCTAGTAATATGTAGTATGTTCTTGTGTAACTTGTCATTTCACACTTGTGAAGTTGTCATTGCTATTATCGCTGTTATTGTTATTGTCATTATGCACCTCATTTTTTGAATGTTAAGGTGAATTGCACCTTTAAATTTTCCAAAAGAAGTATATTTTGTACTTCTTTGTAAAATATTTTTTTATTGTTGTTTGCATCATTGATCTTTATGGATTTATGTGATGTTCATTAACATGCCTTAAGTTTATGTTGTTTTATTTGTTTGGGTAGTGAAGTTATCATCAAGTAATGAGCTTAATGTCATTCTTTCTTATGTTTTTAGATTTCATGCAGTGGTCGTGATAAACTACTTTACATCCTTGCCCTCTTGAAGTTGGAGCTGGTTCAAAAGAAAGTTTTGATATTTACCAACACCATTGACGTGGGTTATAGAGTGAAATTATTTCTGGAAAAGGTACACAGATTCCCGTTGATGCATGCACTAAATCACATTTATTCCCCTTAAAAAAAATCTTTAGGAAATACTAACCTTCTCTTCCATAGGCAGCTGTTTCTCTTTTAAGCTATTATATTTTGTCTTCAAGAGTTGAACCTACCATACCTACAATCTATTCAGTCTTGGCTAACGATGATTTTATTTTCTATACTTTTTTTTTCCACTGTTGTACTGTCTAAAAGGCTGTTGCTCACTTCATTTTGTTTGCTGCATTTTTTTAATCTTTTATCTTCACCCAAAAAAAATCATTTTAGAAGAAAGAATTTCTGACTGATTTTTCTTCTCCTTTAAGTAGAACCACTAAAAATTACATATTATGTATTAGTTATCAGTAACATTCTTTTTTTCATTTCTTGATGAAACAAGAAATGGAACAAACAATATTGCTGATAACTAACACATAGCTTGTAAGTTTCATTTCTTTTAAAAAAATAATAATAATTCTTTGTTTTATTTATTTCCTTCTATAACTGATTGATATATATGTATATATATATTTTTGGCTGCAGTTTGGAATTAAGTCTGCTGTTTTAAATGCTGAGTTGCCACAGAATTCTCGTCTCCATATTCTTGAGGTCTGCTTTAATACTCAATACTAAAATCTTGTAAAGATCTTTTTCCCAAATTTAATTATGGTGGATTAGCTGCTAGCCTATTTTTTTTTTTCAGAATGATACTTTACATTGCACTCATTGATGGGTTTTATGACTATCTCGTTACCTACCAGTACTCTAATATTGCTGGGCTTGTCATCAGGAATTCAATGCTGGGCTTTTCGATTTTTTAATTGCAACTGATGACAGCCAAACGAAAGAGAAGGAAGAAGCCAATGTGGAAAGTAATGCTGAACCAAGAAAGTCTAGAAAGCACGCCAAGCAAAAACTAGACTCTGAATTTGGAGTTGTGAGGGGTATTGATTTCAAAAATGTACACACGGTATGTGAATGATTGTTTGCTTCTATGCACGTGTACCAACTCTTGGAATTTTGTTGCTATTTTATTTTTCTGGCTGTAGTTTTGTTATTTGAATTGGACTTGGTAGTTTATGGGATTTCAAACCTGCTAACTTATTGTTCTCTTGCAACAATTCAAGTTGTGCTTTACATATATATGTGTGTGTGTGTGTGTGAAATATATGAATCTGTGTGTTTGTGGGTGGGTGGGTCGATGTAAGTAAGAAAATCATATGATCGCATTGTTTGATTAATGAGTTCTAGTAAGTTTCATCTTTGCAAGTTAATTTTTTCACTGGAATGATGAGACCATATATTTGTTTAAAGTGGAGTTCAAATTATAAGAAATCTTACCATCCCTATTAAGCATCATGAAATGCCAAAGGCTTATTTGATCCAAACTTATGGTTGTCGCCATTAACAACACTGGCACTGCCTTATTATTTTTTTTTCCTTTTAACAGGTTGTAAATTTCGAGATGCCTCAAAGTGCTGCTGGATATGTACATAGAATTGGACGCACTGGAAGAGCATACAATACTGGTTCTTCTATCTCTCTTGTGAGTTCTTATTCAAAAAATTAAAATTAATCATGTAGAACAATCCAAGCAAAATTGCAGTTTGTCTCCTTTTATGGTATTTGATTATTAGATCTTGTAGTAATTATTTCACTCTTAATGTATATGTAAAGTAGGGACTGATACTATGCATGCCAAATTTATATCAATCGGATGCCAATTACTTTCCAATCCATAAACTTATGGTTTTTGAATATTTTTAGAACATCAAAAGAAAACTGAAAGTTGAATGTTATATAGATGAAATGGTACTTAATTTTTTATCATCTTAACATTTTGTGAGTACCAACCATATAGGTAGCCATCGTAATCCGACATAAAGTTTATGCAAACACTCATTCAATAGATATTATTAGTGGTGTCTCATTGAAACAAGCATCACACTACGTGTATGTGTATGTGTGATGTGTGTTTGTGCTTATATAAATATATGTCCCTTGAAAGCAAAAGGGCAAGCACATTAGTTTGGGGTGCAACGGCCTTGGTGCAATTTGAACCAGTTTGCCCAATGCAGTACCCCCCGTTTTTTGGTTCCCATTGGGTTTAGTTTGTACGCAACTCGATGGCAGCAAGAAAAGTCCCCTTCTGACTCTGCTTCAGGGATTCCCATACTATTAGTGATCATAAAAAATGGTATGATTCCAATAGTTATCACAACACACACATATATATTACTATGTGAGCTGCAGGTCTTTTTAGTGGGAGGTTCTAATATTTTGTGGACTAATAATGATTGGATTATAATCTCTTTCATAGTAACTTTTCCCCTGCTTTCTGCAGTTCTAATACGTATTCTTTTTACAGGTTTCTTCAGATGAAATGGAAGTTTTTGAAGAAATAAAATCTTTTTTAGGGGATGATGAAAACCAGGACTCAAACTCAATTGCTCCATTTTCTTTACTTTCTAAGAATGCAGTGGAATCTTTACGATACAGAGCTGAGGTAATTGTTAATTCTTTTATCTTTCTCACTGATAACTAAAAAAAATTAAAAAAAACTTGGCTATCCTATGATCGATGACTGTCTTGCAATTACCTTAATCTGTTTCTGGAGAGAATATTAGTCTTCCAGCTTTGACATCAACTTTGAAAATGTTCTCCCAATGTCGGTTTTCCCATTGTATCTTTTTTTTTTGTTTTTAGATAGTCCCATGGATCATTTCATGTTCTCTACTCCTTTGGGAGGAAGTGCATAGAAGTCTTGCTGTACATGACTCTTGTAGAAGTTTTTCTTTATCCAAAATTCCTTATCCAATGGGTGGTGGTTGAGTTATGGGCTTCAAATTTGGGTAAATGGTTGCTAAAGAAAAACACAAATGATTAATTGGAAATGATGACTTTTACAGGATGTTGCGAAGAGTGTGACAAAAGTTGCTGTTAGAGAGTCACGAGCTCAAGATTTGAGGAATGAAATTCTCAACTCTGAAAAGTGAGTATATACCAAATATTGCTTTCTCTAGATTAGGAGCTCTTTTTTCGCCAAATATCTTGCTAAATGGATGTATGACTTGTAAAAATAGTAAAATCTAGTCTCCTGACTTGCTTAAGGCGTGTATTTAGTGTCTAACTGCAGTCTTTGTTAATATATTTCTAGTTTTGATTATGGAGCAGTAGTTTACTTGTATTGATTAAGGTTTCCAGGCTTGTCTTAATTGGGTGTTACTTCCTTCACTTATGTATGATTCCGCTGTTCTTTCTGATGATCTGCCTCTGTTTGCCTAGGTTAAAAGCTCATTTTGAAGTTAATCCAAGGGACTTAGGTAATGAATTCGATTGATTGGATGTCTGCATTCTTATTTCTATGTTTCCTGTTTGCGTGCCTAAGTTTCAAGCGTTGAACTCATATTTTGAGCAGATCTATTGAAACATGACAAAGTTCTCAGCAAGAAGCCCCCTGCTCCTCACCTACGTGATGTGCCCGACTACCTTTTGGACCCAACAACTCAAGAAGCCAGCAAATTTGTTAAGCTTGCTAGGGCTGCAATGGGAAATACCAACTCTGCTCGCCGCGGGGGATCTAAGAGAAAATTCAAAAAAAATAAAGACCCTCTCAAGACATTCTCTGCCGAGGTATTCTTACTTGTTTTACTTTAGTCCTTGGAAGATGCTAGGTTTTGCCAATTTTCGTGCTAGTGAAATTGAGAGTGCTTCTAAGAAATCGATGATGAGATATTGCCATCATCTTTTAAAAAAACAAACAAAAATTAAATTTGGGTATGGCAACTTATGGATTTGAATTGATTCAGTCACAGGCACCCAAAAGAGCTCGCAATGGTGGGATGAAGAGAGAGGACAAAGGTGGTGATAACAGCCATAAACAGAAAAACAGAAAATCCAGTTGATTTAATATTTTTAGCTGTAAATCCCTGTAACCTGGGGGTCTGCAATAAAGCCCCCTCCAGTTTTGTATTAAATTTGAGTTCCCCTTCAAATGGTTCTACTTCTATATCCAGATATGCATTATCGAGATTTCCTCATAGAATTCTAATTTCATCGACTCTGGCTCTTACTAATTTGAGTGCTCTATACTCTATACTGTCATTTACTCTGTTAAATAATATTGAAACCCTTCATAATTGGGAGAGTAATGTTACATATTACACTCCCATCTCACCTCCATTTCAACGCTTGGTTTATATATATATATATATATATATAGAAAAAAGAAAAGAAAAGAGAAAACCAGTAGGATGGGAGTGGTTCATCAATTTCTCAGAAGAGTTTCGAGTTTGTTTACCAATTTTGTTTAGTGGTTGAGTAAAATGGCTTAATCCAATATCTATTTAAATGTTTTTTTATATATATAAAGTCTTCTTAATAATATATAAGTCGGAAAACAAAAGTTTACTAAATTATTCATTTAGACTTGAATAATAATAATAACAATGATCAAAACCCATTTCGTTATTTTCAAAGCCATTAAAAACCCATGCCCTATATGCTTTCATTAACGTAGACTTGATCTAATGAAAAAAGAAAAAAGAAAAAAACAAAACGTAGACTTGATCTAATGAAATACTCTTTCGTTTTTTTTTTTTTTTTTTTTTTAATTAAAAAAAATTAAAAAGAAAAAAAGAAAAAGAAAAGAAATACTCTTTTGCCAATTAAAATGGATTGGGCTAGGCTAACTGGAAGTCTTGAAGGATATTGGGTTGAACTTTGCCTACTTGCCTTACTTTCGAGGCCTACAGTTCTTGGGCTCTTCAACTCTTATGGCCTTAGAGTTGACTTTTCTGACTATCAATTTTGCCACAACCAAAAATGAAGTGAAAAAATAAAAAAAAAATCCGACCTGCCGGATTCGAACCAGCGACCTAAGGATTTTCTGCCAGGCATTACAACTACAGTCCTCCGCTCTACCAACTGAGCTAAGGTCGGCTTGTAAGCAAACTCTCCAATATTTATATATATACAATATAAATTTATTTCTCTATTCTGAAAATGGGTTCCCAGCATCTACATGATCATTTCACTGCTTTTAGACAGAAATCACACAATGGAGAACACTTTGTAAAAGAGTATCAATCTCTTAGAATAGAGGCTTTAAATTTAATCAAGTGTGACAACATGTAGTAAGATAACTAAGATTGGGACACGTGTTCGATGACGGGACATAAGGAAATCATGTTCCAATATGTGACACCAAACTATTTCTATGAAGAATGACTCGTTTGGGAGTAATTTCAATAAGTACGATTTTAAAAATTGCGTTTTGAAAAATTATCTTTTTGATATAGTTATTTTTTAAAATTGCATAGACGTTTGGTAAAAAATGTTAAGAAGTATTTTTTTTTTTTTTTTTTTTTATATAAATTGAATGTTTGAATAACATTAGCATATAATTGCGGTTTCATGGTCAAGTAGGTAAATATTGCGCCAAATTTTGTTTTAAGCGAAATCGTGATTTTGGTTTAAATTTGTACTTTTTTTAAATAAACATCCCCTAATCAGTTTATAGAAATCGTGAATTTTTTCATGATTTTAAAAATTGTGTTTTTAAAATCGCAATCTCAAACACTTCAAAATTGTAATTTGGTTTAAAATTGCAGATTATTTTTTAAAAAACGTACTCCTAAACGGATCCGAAGAAAAGGAACACGAGAATAAATCCTCCAACATTTTTCAAATATATTTTCATTATTTTTATTTTTATTATTTTTTATTGTGGTCAAAGACTCAGTGAAATTAATTCCCTTACGTAAACGGCATCAACACTGACCAGGCAACATACCAACACAAAAGAGTACAAAGGTATTAGAGGACACAAGTCTCAACAACACCCCACCTTCGCCAAATACAAATTAACGTGGCCTAAAGTTAACCAATGAGGCAATATCTCTGGATTATTTAAAAATCTTCATGTTCTGATTTGAGTAAATAAAGTAGAAGGCAAAATTTAAATAAGTAATTTTAAAAAAAATATAAACCATTTTTTTCTCATTAATAAATCATATTTCCAATATTAAGAAAAACAAGAAAAAGACAAACTTTAACTAGCTCCCCAAGCTAGGCCCTATCAACTTTAGCACATCATAGACTGCACCTAATCTTTGCCAACCCAACTGGAATGTTTAACCCTTTTGTGTGTTTTTAGGTGTATTTTTCCAAACATGTGTAAATGGATTAAATGAGAAAGAAATTTCTCCCATCTAATTTAGAGAAAATTTGTCGGTCCACTTACTAGCATATAGCAATGTGACATCTAGGCCAAAAATTTACAATTGGTGACAATGCGATATGGATCCAATATTACAGGAATTGCTCTATTGCAACAGAACAACCTCATGTGAGAATTGGGGCAAGTTTCACCTACTTAGACAATTGCTTGAACAACTTGAATAAGTATAGTTTAGACTGTTCAAACACTTATCTGAACAAATGAGATTCACCTAGGGCCGGCAATTTTGACACGACTCGACACAAACACGACACAAAATTAGTGGGTTTTGGTTTACCTTAAATGGGTTTCGATCGTAAACAGGTTACCTGTTTATTTTGCTCTAAATGAGTCATGTCGCTGACCACTCGCCATACTCGTTTATGATAAAAAAAGAAAAAAAAAATTGCTTTTTAGTCATTACCTTGTCTCTTCCACCACTTTCCCCTTTCTTTTTCTTAATTTTTTTTTCTTGTCTTTTTCTTCCTCCATTGACAACATCATCACCCACCCCATCTCCTTCACTTTTTTTTGTTCATTCATTTTTCTTGTTTTTTTTTTTGTCTCCTTTGTTGTTCTTCTTGCTCAGCGCCTCCCTCCCACAGATCCATACCCATCATCACCATTCACCAGGCTATGGTGTCTCCATCTCTCTCTCGTGCTGCTCCGTCTCCATCTCTCTCTTGCACGCTGTTGTCCCTCGCTAGCCTCGCCTCTCTCTCGCGCCGCTGCTGCATCCCTCTCACTCTCGGCTTGCCTCTCTTTCTCCCACTCACTAAGTCACTTTGTATCTGTTATCTCTCTTTCTCTTTTTGTTTCATTTTTGTCTCAGGTTGAAGAGTGAGGAATGAGTCGTGACTGAGTGAGGTATGTGAAGTTTTTACACGGGTCATGTTGGGTGACCCGTGAAAATTCATGGTCGTGTCGTGTTTGGAGCTTCGACCCGTTAACTAAACGGGTCATGTTTATGTCTAGCTTAAATGGGTTGCGGGTCACTATGAGTCGTAAACGAGTTGACCCACAAACCCGTTTTGCCAGCCCTAGATTCACCAAATAAAAATCCATGACAATAACTTGGAGATGATCACATCAATCCTCGTGAAAAGCTTATTTAACAATCGGTGAGTAAGAGATCGCAACTAACCTATGTTCCCTCTTTGCTATGCCAATGTCTTATTAAACTATTTCATGTACATTGTGGTCAATATTGAAGAACTTAATTGGAGAGTTTGAGCATACACAAGTACATTTCTTGTGGTCAATATTAAAGACCTTAATTGCAGGGTGTTAACCTAAAAGACAACCTTTAATTCTCTCTTAATTAAGAGTCAAAATTTTAAACAATAATAATTAAAAAAAAAAAGCCCAAAAGGCAATAACCAAGTTGGTTCCTCGCCCACCCTCCATGATGATCATCCAAGTCTCCTACAAAAGCACCCACATTCCCTCCTTAAATCATCCACACCCACGTTCGCATTCAAATTCACAGTCACGCCCATTTCACCGCCGCACTCTCCTCTATACAACCCCATTCTCTTCTACAATCTCTCTCGTCCTACGTAATCAATCCACACCATCAATCCCCACAACGCCCAGAAGAACCAAAACGAGATCCAGCATTCCCAGAGAGGTAGAGGGAAAAGGAGAGCNAATAGAATACCTATTCTGCAAACCAAACGGGCTAATTCTCTCTTAATTAAGAGTCAAAATTTTAAACAATAATAATAATAATAAAAAAAGCCCAAAAGGCAATAACCAAGTTGGTTCCTCGCCCACTCTCCATGATGATCATCCAAGTCTCCTACAAAAGCACCCACATTCCCTCCTTAAATCATCCACACCCACGTTCGCATTCAAATTCACAGTCACGCCCATTTCACCGCCGCACTCTCCTCTATACAACCCCATTCTCTTCTACAATCTCTCTCGTCCTACGTAATCAATCCACACCATCAACCCCCACAACGCCCAGAAGAACCAAAACGAGAGCCAGCATTCCCAGAGAGGTAGAGGGAAAAGGAGAGCTTTTGATCCCAACTTCTTCTTCTTCTTCTTGGTTCCATTGCTTCGTTCCGTGGAAGAAAATGGTGTTGATCGATCAGCACGTGATCTGGACCTTCTTTGCCTCGCTGCTTGGGTTCGTTCTTCTCTACACTTTCCGTCGCAATAGTAGCAAAAGAAAGACAAAGAAGAAGAATTTCCCCGAAGAATGCGCGGAAGAGAGCTTTGCTGACGGAGAATGCCGTCCCGTCAACGGCTCCGGCACCGATGTCATCATCGTCGGCGCCGGTGTCGCCGGTTCCGCCCTCGCTTACACCCTCGGCAAGGTAAAGTTTTCTTGCTAAAAAAAAATCTTACATTTGGTAATTTTTAGTCGAATTCTTTTAGTAATGTTGCGAAAATTGGTGGGTCTTTTGTGATTATGATAACTTTGATGTTGGTTTTCCTTAGGAATTAGAGAATTCTGGAAAGTATATGCTTGTCTTGGCTGTTTAGAAACTTTTTCCAATGAATTTTGTTAACGTTTTAATTTATGGTTTTATTGTAATGTACTGTCGGCACCTGATCAAATTCATGAATTTGGCATCATGGGATGGTGGGATTTTTCTTTTTCTTTTTATAATGTTTGTGTTGTTATATTTTATTGGGGGATCTGTTATGAATTTCTGGAGTGATAGATGTGTATGGAAGTAGATGATGCAAGTAGTATGGGAGAAGTTTTTTAAACAGTTTAATTAAATGGGGTTGCATAGCAATTTTTTTTTTTTTTGAATGAGGTTGTTCAGTTGAATGAATGCTAAAAGGAACTAAGGAAGTTACAGCCATCTTTAATAGGTGTTTTAAGATGTTTAGTAGTAAGAGTATTGGGTCAATTTTGAGGACTTGGCAAACGGCAGCTTGTTCTTACTGAATAATTTACTGGCACGGGCAGAATTATCCCCGTATGGTTTGTTATACAAATCCTGGTACAAGCTTTTGTGTATTACCTCGCCTACTTGACATGCAATTTTTGAACGACCTTTTAACTTGAAATTATAGATTATTTCCCTTTTCAAGCGTTATTACTTAAATTATGTTTTTCAAGTCGAATCTTATTTATTCTGCAACTAATTGCAGGATGGAAGACAGGTTCGTGTGATAGAAAGAGACTTGACAGAGCCAGATCGAATTGTTGGTGAACTTCTCCAGCCTGGGGGATACCTGAAATTAATTGAATTGGGCCTTGAAGGTATGCGTGGAAGCTAACCTCCTTGATGTCATTTACAGTAACCTTCAAGTACATCAAAATTTTTTAAGGATAATTTCAGAACATTGTTGTGAACTAAATTTTGTTCCTAAAAATATTAGTTGGATTTGGTACGTGAGTACTCAGACTTGGGTTTGGTTATGAATTCTGAAACAAGTGCTTTGCATCAGATTGCGTAGAGGAAATTGATGCTCAGCGAGTGCTTGGATACGCTCTCTTCAAGGACGGAAAGAATGCTAAATTGTCTTATCCCTTGGAAAAATTTCATTCAGATGTGGCTGGGAGGAGCTTCCACAATGGGCGTTTTATCCAAAGGATGAGAGAAAAAGCTGCTACTCTTCCTGGGTATTCCTTCTTGCGTTCTTCTTTTCCCTGTAGCATTGTAAAGTTTGTTGCTAACTTGCTACCATCACTCCATAATGCTCCTACACTATAGCTTGTTAAAATTTGGCAATTTCCTGCACTCCTGGTGGATGTTTCATTTTTCTTGAATTTATTTTGAGGTTTTACAATGTACTAAAAAAATCTTTTCTTTTTTTGTGTGCCCCTTTTCGTGTTCAATCCTCTATTCAGTGTGAAATTGGAGCAAGGTACAGTAACATCCCTGCTTGAAGAAAATGGGACTGTTAGAGGGGTTCAGTACAAATCCAAGGATGGCCAAGAACTTAAAGCTTATGCTCCTCTTACAATTGTGTGTGATGGTTGCTTCTCAAATCTGCGCCGCACCCTTTGCAACCCAAAGGTGAAGCTACCATCTAAAACTATCTAATAGTAGCATTTTGCTTGGTGGGTTAAAATTGAATTGGAAAATGACTGCTGGTTATATAGACTTTTATAATATACAACTGTTAATATCTGACATCTAGAGAACAGTAATGTCTGTTTGCATACACATCTACTTCTTGCAGTTTGGCATTTGCATTCTTTCTCCAGTCTACTGAGACTGACTTATGGTAAAAAAACAAAATTTTAACAGGTAGACATGCCCTCATGTTTCGTGGGTTTAGTCTTAGAGAACTGTCAACTTCCATTTGCAAATCATGGACATGTCATTTTAGCAGACCCTTCACCCATCTTGTTTTACCCAATCAGTAGTACAGAGGTTCGTTGTTTGGTTGATGTACCTGGTCAGAAATTACCTTCTGTTGCTAATGGTGAAATGGCCAACTATTTGAAGACAGTGGTGGCTCCACAGGTATCTATTCCTCTTGCATATAATCTTAGCTTATCAAGTCTGTAGCCTAGTAGCGTTGGCTGTACTTCTATATTCTTTATTTTTTATCCTTGTTTCACTTGGGCTTCAACATGAACATGTATGCCCTATAACTTTGGATTAATCAAGAGAACTTCTGTTGCAGATTCCCCATGAGCTTCATGATGCCTTCATATCTGCAGTTGATAAAGGAAATATTAGAACTATGCCAAATAGAAGCATGCCAGCAGATCCGCATCCTACTCCTGGAGCCGTCTTAATGGGTGATGCGTTCAACATGCGTCATCCTTTAACTGGTGGTGGGATGACTGTGGCACTATCTGATATTGTTGTACTTCGAGATCTTCTGAAGCCACTGCGTGACCTGAATGATGCACCTTCATTGTCCAAATATCTTGAATCCTTTTACACTTTGCGTAAGGTAAGCTTTCTAGAACAAAAAGTATCATAATGAAATGTATACGGTGTGGGCATTGGTTGCTGATTGTATGTGGTGCAAATAGAATTGGATGGAAAAGTGGCAGTGATCATCACTTGAAGAAAGGGCTGTTTCCGTTGTTTGTCTAGAACCCGAAATAAAAATTGCATCATGATACTATTAAAAATCTTATTCTGAATTCTTTTTGGAACATGTGATTAAGCAATTGCTTTGTTCTGTGATCATGCTTGGCTCCAAAACTGTTGGAAGACGAGGAACCTTTTATGTCCAAGTGATGTTGTTTTTCACATTGTCTGACTTATTGCATGATATGAATGTTATTGCAGCCGGTGGCATCAACAATAAATACTTTGGCTGGTGCCCTCTATAAGGTGTTTTCTGCTTCACCTGATCAGGCTAGGAAGGAGATGCGCCAAGCATGTTTTGACTATTTAAGCCTTGGAGGCTCATTTTCAACAGGACCGGTTGCTTTACTCTCCGGCCTGAACCCTCGTCCGTTAAGTTTAGTTCTCCACTTCTTTGCTGTGGCTATATATGGGGTTGGTCGTCTGCTACTACCATTTCCTTCACCTAAACGCATGTGGATTGGAGCACGATTGATTTTGGTGTGTAGTTTCTATCCTTTTTTGGTTGATTGTTGGAGAATACTAAGTCGTGCTGATAGTTTTTCTTCTCCTCTTTTTTTTTTTTTTTTTCTCGTCTCAAAAAAGAAAAATCTCTTATTTTGAATTGTTAATGTGTTAGGACTTTGATCAAATGAACTGTTCCTAAAACCACTTGTTTTGCTGCCATTTTGCAAGTACTGTTGTTTTCTTTGACAAGTTTCTTCTCACTCCAAAATAAGCAAGAAATGTTATCAGAATCTCAAGTGCCTGTGATCCTGATATAAAGGGAAAACATGAATATCTATGTCTAAAATTTCTTCTGTAATTGCTATTGAACAAATTTGTGTTTTGCAGAGCGCGTCAGGTATAATATTTCCCATCATCAAGGCAGAAGGAGTGAGGCAGATGTTCTTCCCTGCAACCATTCCGGCATATCATAGAGCTAGCGCTCCTCCTGTTAAATGCGACATCCAAAAGGATGTAGCTAGCAAAGACCAACAAGCTTGAGGCTTCCACAGAGGACGTTATACAATTGTTTTATTACTTGATACCACTGGAAATTGTATTTAACTGGATCAACAATATTCTGTTATAAGTTAGAACTCAAAAATTGTGTATTTTTCTCCTTACTTACAGGAATCTATTTTGAATGAAAAAAGAGTATTCAATCTTCAATTTTACTTCATTTAATTTTGTTTCGAACACAAGCCAAACTCAAGTTTATCACTGAGTTAGTTAAATAATCTGTTCAAACTCAATTCATATATATATATATTTTGTCATTTTACTTATATTATGTCTTAGAATGTTTATATATATGCACATCTCACAATAATTCAAGCTATATATGAACTCGACTGAATACAAGTTGCACAAAGAATAGGCACTTCTAGAGACGCGGAGAAAAATGTATGGCAGCTCTGGTTTGGGGAGCCCTTTCTTCGTGTGATGTCTTTGTACTGTACAGCTCATAACTACGCGGTCGGTAAACGTCATTGTCCCTTCTGGCTCCATATGATATAATAATGGAACGGGATTCATCTGTTCTTTCGACATCAGATCAAGAAATTGCCACGTATTGCAGTATTTGTATGGTTCCCCATTGGAGTAAAACTACTTCATATATACCAAAAAAAAAAAGAAAGAAAAAAGAAAAAAGAAAAAAAGAGTGGAATATTGAACTTACTTATCCATCATGACATGCAAGTGTGTGACGCACAAAATATTACGTCCGTGATATGAGACAATTAGTTAGGTACCAAAACAACACCTAAAATTGCAACTAATTAACGTCGCGGGTTAAAGCACCCCCAACAACACCTTTTTTGGTCGGTGTAATTGGTTAAAGTAGTTAGATATTATAGTCAATTTCTATTATTAGGTTAGTTGTTAATTAAGCCTAATAGTAGGCCCAAGTAGTTAGAATTGACTCTGTATAAGACTCCTGAGAGAATTGTAAAGGTATCAAAGTTATGTGGAATGTTCATTGTGAACCTTGGAAGTTTTAGCACCCTTAGAATACTTAGTTTGTAGGATACTAGCCATCTTGAATTGGCCACTTTTAATTCAATAAAGAAGCATTTTCTCTCTCATTTCCATTTCATTCTTTGTTCTTGAGTAGTATTTTGTTACGGTCGGGGATTTGCTAGCCAGCGAATCTTCTTTATGGTTGAGCTATGAGATGGTTTTCTGTATGGCAATATTGTTTTTGCAAAACAAGGACAAAGTCAAAGGATTTTCGATTGGGGTTGAAGACTCTCCAATGCTTAAATTAACATCTTATATGTGGATAATATATATATAATGGTAATTAATTTGTCTCTAATATCTATGAATAAGTGTGTGTTAATTAAGTGAGATATACAATAGAGAGAGGGGTGTGAGCGAGAGAGATGAATCTCTGGGGGAGAGAGAGACGTGGGGTGGAGAGTTCTTTTAAAGTCCCCGAGGAAGGGTTCTTTAGGGAGGAGGAAGGGGACCCTTAGGAGAGGTCCCTCTTTCTCCTTTGCATGCTTTGGTGCATGCGTACAAATATAAAATTTGACTAAATAAGGTTGCCAAGGAAAATAAAAAAATTAAAAGATTGATTAAATCATAGTTTTTTTTTTTTTTTACATGTCCACGTAAGGGTAGGGGGAGATGAGATTCGAACTTGTGACCTCTGCTTCATAAGGCGTAATTCACAGCCAATTGAGTTACCTCTTGGGGATGACTAAATCATAGTTTTAATCATAAGACAAAGACAAATAACTATCCATGCAAGTTACTTGCCAAATTGGAATATTAATTTAAACTGAATTATATCCAATAATAAATTAATAATATAAGGAGAACTAAAATCTTTTTAAAATCCTTCAAAATCTAATGTGACATTTAAAATTATTAATAAATTAAAATTTAATAATGATCATTTTAAATTTAATGATAATTTTAAATATTAAATTACATTTAAAATAATTTTAAAAAAACTATAATCTTCTTTATATCATTCTCCGACTAATACAACCTTTCATGAATACAATATATAACAAATCTCATTTAAAATTCAATTAGTAAGAGACCCCACCCCACCCACCATGTCATGTCTTATTAAACTAAATTACCTGAATTTGGGAGTTTCAACTTTCTTTTTCGGTCTTGGTCAATATTAAGACCTTTAACAGCACCATGCAGATTGCTGAACGAAAGATAGCCAGTCACCATGAAAAAAAAAAAAATGAAAAAAAAAAGAAGAAAGAAAAACCAATAATGAGAGTTTTCTCAATAAATTTACCAAAATAACTTACAGGTAAAGTATATTTAATTCTCTTAAACTATCATCAACAATCTACCTCAAAATTATCAAAATAATGATAGCGTAACTCCAATACTAGCAAAATAATAAAATTATCCTTTTAAAATTTTCAATAAGATAAAAATACCTTAAATTTTTAAAGAAAGAAAAAAATTAAATTTTAGTATTTTTATTTTTTATTTTAGTAAGGGTAATTTCATCATTTTATTAGATTTTCATTAGGATAGTAATTTGAGGAGGTTAAGTAGACTTTACCTTAACTTATAATTTGCTATCCCCAAGAGGTAGCTCAATCGGCTGTGAACCACGCCTTATGAAGCGGAGGTCATAAGTTCGAATTCCCCCTCCCCTTACCCTTGCACGGACATGTCAAAAAAAAAAACTTATAATTTGCTAAAATGGGCCAAAATAGGTCATTGGCCGCCTCGTAAATTTGGTGACAAATTTTTATTTTTATTTATTTTTATATGTCTACACAAGAAAAAAGAGAAAAAAAAAATTTGAATTAGTAATCTCCGTTTCATGAAGCATAGTCTACAATCAATTGAGTTACCTTTTAAGGACATGACGAATTTTTGGTTAGTGAACAATAATGAGTGAGTACTTTTTGTGTCTTTTTTATGTCCACATAAAATTAATATGATTTTAAAATTATTATTTAATTAAAATTTAATAATAATAATTTGTCACATAGGGACGTCAATTTTGTGTAAACATAAAAAGAAAAACGTTTAACGGCGGTTAACAGTTAAACAGTAACCCCAAAAGGCTAAAAGACGGATGAATGAATAAAAGGCCGAAAAGAGAAGAGCCACGTCAGTCCCTCTTCACGCATGCTCCTACAACTTCCTCCGAGAAATGCTTCTTTGCAAGCAAATCTCCATATTTTTCCCATCAATGCTGAGGTGGCAAGGTCATTTGTCATTATTTTATTATTTTATTAAAATAAATTAAAATAAAAAATAAATAAAGAAAAGTTGAAAAAAAAAAACTTTAAAAATATAATGGGTGGCCGGCCAGCCCAAAGGGGGTGGCCGGCCACCCTAGTATAGCACAGGGGTGGCTTCGGCCACCCCAGACCGGCGGTCTGGGGTGGCCGAAGCCCCCCTTGGCCCTTGGGGGGTGGATCGGCCACCCCCAAGGGCCAAAAAGAATAAATTTTTTTTTAAAAAAAAAAATGGGTTTGGCCCTTGGGGGTGGCCGATCCACCCCCAAGGGCCGTGGGGGTGGCTTCTGCCACCCCCAATGGCCGGTCTGGGGTGGCTCCAACGGCCCTTGGGAGTGGATCGGCCACCCCAAGGGCCAAACCCATTTTTTTTTTTTAAAAAAAAAAATTATTCTTTTTGGCCTTGGGGGTGGCCGATCCACCCCCCAAGGGCCAAGGGGTGGCTTCGGCCACCCCAGATCGGCGGTCTGGGGTGGCCGACGCCACCCCTATGCTATACTAGGGTGGCCGGCCACCCCCTTTGGGTTGGCCGGCCACCCATTATATTTTTTAAGTTTTTTTTTTTTTAACTTTTCTTTATTTTTATTTTTATTTAAATTTATTTTAATAAAATAATAAAATAAAAACTAATGGCCTTGCCACCTCAGCATTTATGGAGAAAATAAGGACTTTTGATTGCATTCTAGCAAGACCCAACTTCCTCCTCCGTCCACACGTTCACGTTGGCAGTGACAAACCCACCCGTCCCCATATCAACTTCACCATCAGTCCATCACACCCTTTCCTCCAACAGTCTCTCTCTCTGGTCCAACATGATAACTCCACACCATCAGCCGACCCCCATAACTCCCAGAAGAACCAAGACTAGAGCCAGCATTCCCACAGAGGTAGAGGGAAAAGGAGAGCTTTTCATCCCAGCCCATTGTTCTTCTTCTTCTTCTTCTTCTTGGTTCGGCCATTGTTTTGTTCCGAGGAAGGAAATGGTTGTCATCGATCAGCACGTGCTCTGGACCTTCTTTGCCTCCCTGTTCGGCTTCGTCCTTCTCTACACTCTCCGTCGCAATAACAATAGCAATGGCAATAAGATAAAGACAAAGAAGATGACTTTTCCAAAAGAATGCGCGAAAGAGAGCTTCCCCGACGGAGAATGCCGTCCAGTTAACGGCTCCGGCACCGACGTCAT
Source organism: Carpinus fangiana (assembly GCA_006937295.1). Lineage (NCBI taxonomy): Eukaryota > Viridiplantae > Streptophyta > Magnoliopsida > Fagales > Betulaceae > Carpinus > Carpinus fangiana. The sequence continues at coordinate 38,711,591 of CM017322.1, forward strand.
CATTGTCGGAGCCGGTGTCGCCGGTTCCGCCCTCGCTTACACCCTCGGCAAGGTAAGGTTTTCTTTTTAAAAAAAGTTTTTTTTTTTTTTTCTTAGTCGAAATATTTTTTCTAATGGTTCTGAAAATTGGTGAGTCATTTCTAATTATGGAATTTTTATGTTGGTTTCCCAGCTTTGACTTAAAGGAATTGGGGAATTCTGGAAAGTATTTGTTTGCGTGGTTGTTATGAAAACTTTTTCCAATGAATTTTCTTAACTTTTTAAATTTCCGTTATATATTGTTGACACTGATCAAATTCATGAATTTGGCATAATGCCATAACGGGATGGTAGAAATTTGTTCCTTTTTTTTATAATGTTTGCGTTGTTATGAATTTCTGGGGTGGTGGATGTGTGTGGGAGTAGATGCCGCAAGTGTAACGGGTAGGTGATTCAATTTTGTGGGCTTGCACGCATATTGCGTGTGAACGGCAGCTTGTTCTCAACGAATGATGATGATATGGGCAGAATTAGGCCGTATAGTTTGCTGTACAAATCTTGCTGCAAGTTTTTGTGTTTTACTCACCTATTTTTGCATGCAATTTTTTAACGACCATTTATCTTGAAATCGTTGATTATTGCTACTGATTGCAGGATGGCAGACGGGTTCATGTGATAGAAAGAGACTTGACAGAACCGGACCGAATTGTCGGCGAGCTTCTTCAGCCAGGAGGATACCTGAAATTAATTGAATTGGGCCTTGAAGGTATTCATGGAAGCTAATTAACCTCCTCCTTGTAGTTTATAGCTAGTATTCTTCAAGTATAACAAAAATTTTGAGGATAGTTGCAGAACATGGTTGAGAACTAACTTTTGTTCCAACAAAGAATTAGTTGGATATGATATGTAGTGAGTACTCGAGACTTGTTTTTGGTTGTGAATTCTGGCGTGTTGTTTGACATCAGATTGCTTGGAGGAAATTGATGCTCAGCGAGTGCTTGGTTATGCTCTCTTCAAGGATGGAAAGAATGCTAGACTGTCTTATCCCTTGGAAAAATTTGATTCTGATGTGGCTGGGAGGAGCTTCCACAATGGGCGTTTTATCCAAAGGATGAGAGAAAAAGCGGCCACTCTTTCCAAGTATTCTTTTTTACCTTCTTACTTCACTGTAGCATAGTAAAGTTTCAATCTCCTTGAAGTCAGTTTAAGGTTTTGCAATGTACTCAAAACATCTTCTTTTCTGTGCCCATTTTCATGTTCAATCTGTTTCTCAGTGTACAATTGGAGCAAGGTACAGTGACATCCCTTCTTGAAGAAAATGGGGTTGTTAGGGGGGTTCAATACAAATCTAAGGACGGTCAACTACATAAAGCTTATGCTCCTCTTACAGTTGTGTGTGATGGTTGCTTCTCAAATCTGCGCCGAACTCTTTGCAACCCGAAGGTGAAGCTATCATTTGAAACTATCTAATGGGTGACGTTTTGCTTCATGTGGTTAAAATTGAATTGGAAAATGATTGCTGGTTTTATAGGCTTTTTTCCATCATCGTCTCTGTTTCCATATACATTTACTTCTTACAGTTTGGCATTTGCATTCTTGCTCTCGTCTACTGAGATTGACTTATGATAAAAATGTTATTTTTAACAGGTAGAAATGCCCTCTTGTTTTGTGGGTTTAGTCTTGTTGAACTGTCAACTTCCATTTGCTAATCATGGGCATGTAATTTTGGCAGACCCTTCACCGATCTTGTTTTATCCAATCAGTAGTACAGAGGTTCGATGTTTGGTTGATGTACCCGGGCAGAAATTGCCTTCTGTTGCTAATGGTGAGATGGCCAGCCATTTGAAAACGGTGGTGGCTCCACAGGTATCTATTCTTTGCATATATGATCTTAGCTTATCAAGTCCGTAGCCCAGTTGCATGCACGTGCATCTATGTTCTTTACCTTGGATTAATCATGAGAACTTCTGTTGCAGATTCCATCTGAGCTTCATGATGCCTTCATATCTGCAGTTGATAAAGGAAATATTAGAACCATGCCAAATAGAAGCATGCCAGCCGATCCACATCCGACTCCCGGAGCCCTCTTAATGGGCGATGCTTTCAACATGCGTCATCCTTTAACTGGTGGGGGGATGACTGTGGCATTATCTGATATTGTTGTACTCAGAGATCTTCTCAAGCCACTGCGTAACCTTAATGACGCAGCTTCATTGTCCAAATATCTCGAATCCTTTTACACCTTGCGCAAGGTAAGCTTTCTAAACAAAAGGGCTGATTCCATTGTTTGTCTATAACCCAAGATTAAAAATAGAGTCATGATAATTATAATATTACAAATCTTATGCTGCATTTTCGAAACATGTGATTTTGGAGTTGCTTTGTTCTGTGTTTGTGTTTGACTCCTAAATTGTTGGAAGTCAAGGACCTTTTATGTCCCAAGGGATGTTATTTTTCACGTTGTATAACTTATGGAAAATTACGGTTTACCCTCCTAAAGTTGATAGCGTTTTTCAATTCGAATACTAAAGTTTTAATTTTTGCAATCTATCCTCCCAAAGTTCTAAATTTTTTTAATTTGACCAATTGTATCCAAAAATTTCCATATTGCCCCTAATTTTTTAATTTTTATAAAAAATTTTAAAAAATTTCGAGGTGGCTGTAACCACCCCTTTGGCCATCTGGCCATTTTTGCACCGTCAATTTTTTTTTTTATTTATAAAAAATAAAAAATATGGACAATATGAGAATTTTGGGATAATATTGGTCGAATTAAAAAAATTGGAACTTTGTGGGGGTAGATTGTAGAAATTGAAACTTTGGTATTCGAATTGAAAAACTTTGTCAATTTTTGGGGGGGGGAGGGGTAAACTATAATTTTCCATATAACTTATTGTATGATGATATGGTTGTTATTGCAGCCAATGGCGTCTACAATAAATACTCTGGCTGGTGCCCTCTATAAGGTGTTTTCTGCTTCGCCTGATCCTGCAAGGAAGGAGATGCGCCAAGCATGTTTTGACTATTTAAGCCTTGGAGGCATATTTTCGACAGGGCCAATGGCTTTACTGTCTGGTCTGAACCCTCGTCCATTAAGTTTATTTCTCCACTTCTTTGCTGTGGCAATATACGGTGTTGGTCGTCTGCTACTACCATATCCTTCACCTACACGCATGTGGATTGGAGCTAGATTGATTTCGGTGTGTAGTTTTTATCCCTTTTTGTTGACTGTTGTAGAATGCCAAGTTGTGCAGATAGTTTTTCTTCTCTCTTTTTTTGTACCACTTTAATGTCTATAATTCCTATTGAAAAACTCTTTCTTTTACAGGGTGCGTCAGGTATAATATTTCCTATCATCAAGGCAGAAGGAGTGAGGCATATGTTCCTCCCTGCAACGGTTCCGGCATATTATAGAGCTAGAGCTCCTCCCCATCAGGTGTGACATCTACAAGGATATCACAAACATCGAGTAGCTTTCCCCTTTGTTGTAGTCAAGCAAACAAATTTGCGTGACGGGGAGATTTGTACGCTCTAGGGTTCTACTAGTTCGAATCCCCATTCCTCCTCTTGTGCGAACATGTCAAAAAAAAAAAGAAAAAAAAAAAGAGGACATTGTACAGTTATTTAATTCGTGAGATTCCTAGAAAGTGTATGTAACTAGACGAACAATCATTCTGTTAGAACCTGAAATTTGTATTTCTGCTAAATTGAAAGAAAAAAGTTACCCTTTTTTTTTTCCCTCCACTTCTTTGTCACGTATGTCTTTGCCACGCATTGCAGGATTTGGGTTAACAACTATTAAGGTTTTATGACCCAATCCAACTGCTGCCAGGTTGCTTCATCACCCCAGTTCTCTTTATCAATTCCCTAACCTTAGCTGATTCTTCCCATTGCCCCACAGCTGCATAAATGTTTGACAAAAGCACATAAATTGATGGATTGTTGCCTTCAGTTTCAAGAAGAAATCCAGCAATTATTCTGGCTAGTCTTATATTACCGTGAGCTGCACAAGCACTAAACAATGTCCACAAGATATTGGGATGTGTTTCAACATGCTTACTCTTCATTATTCTTTCTGCCTCATCAATATACCCACCGCGACCTAGAAGGTCGACAATGCAAGAAAAATGATCCACTCCGGGAATCAAGCCATAAATTTTCACCATAGAGTTGAAAATCCGAGAACCATCATCAACTAAACCTGCATGACTACAGGCAGAAAGAACTGCAGTGAAGGTGGCCTGATCTGGTTCAACCCCAGATGAGTCTTGCATTGCCTCAAAACAGTTCACGGCATCTTCTCCTTGCCCATGCTGTGCATATGCAGATATTAGGGCATTCCAAGAAACTGTATCTCTTTCAACCATTGCGTTGAACACTCTCAAAGACCAATCTAAAACCCCACATTTTGCATAAGCTGTTAGGAGGGCATTACCCAAAGACGTCTCTGAAAATAACCCGGATCTGAGAATGTAACCATGAACCTGTTTCCCATGTTGCAAGGATGAAATGCTTGCACAAATGCTCAAAATAAGACTGAGGGTATACACATCCGGCCTTAGTTCTGTATTCAGCAATTGAGAGAATTGTTCTAAGCCCTGTATTGGACATCCATTTAACAACGACCCTGCAATAATAGTATTCCAGGATATCAAATTTCTGGGGTAGATATTGTGGAATATTTGATAAGCCTGCTTTATGTTCCCATGCTTAGAGTATCCAGAAACTAATGCGTTTGATACTTGGATTTGCAACAAGAGCCCACTTTTAGATGCAAGGGCGTGTATCATCTCTACAATTTCTAAGCACTCTGATCTTGCCAACAAGCTTCCAAAAGTAAACTCATCAGGGTCGGTTTCTGCCCTTTGCATTTGCATGTAGGCCAAGATAGCTGATTTACCAAAATTCCCTTGAGCGTAGCTGGAAATCATGGTGTTCCATGAGACAAGATCCTTCTCCTCCAGTCTCTCAAATACCATCTGAGCAGCATGTAAATCCCCACAACTGGAATACATGGTTATAGTCGCATTGCTCACAGATGTACATGCTTCAAAACCCATCTTGATCGTTTGGGCATGTACTTGATGTCCGACTCTTGCAGATGAACACGATCCCATCACACTCACAAAAGTCAGCTCGGTAGGACTGAGAGAAGCCTCTTGCATCTCTCTGAACACTTCCAAGGCCTCGTCATCCTTTCCCACGCTTAACAAACCATCTATCATCACATTAAAAGTAATCTGATCATATACCTCCGCTTCTGCTTCTTCAAATACCTCATAAGCATCGACAACACGTCCACAATTAAAGTACATTGTAAGCAGAGCATTAACCACCGAAGCTCTAACTAAATACCCAGTTTTGACTACCAAAGAATGCAACTGCCTCCCTAAACCCAATGCCTCCACAGAACACACGCTCAAAACACTAGCAAAACTGTAATTGTCATGCCTAACACCCACCCTATGCATTTCACTAAACAAACGAACAGCAACCTCCGAATACCCATTCTCCACACACCCCGTAATCATTGCATTCCAAACCGCCACCTCCTTCCTCGGCATTTTATCAAATACCTCCCATGCATCCTCAACGCACCCAAGCTTAATATACGCAGACAACACCGTCGTCCACGAATAAACATCCGGGCTCTCAATCTCGTCGAAGACCCGTCTCACCGAATCCAAATCCTCCGCTTTAGTATAAAGCGAAAGCAGGGTATTTGCAACGTGAGGGTAGGCTCTGAAGCCCGTGGATACAGCACGGGCGTGGAGCTGGTTTCCGAATGCCGTCTCCCGGAGATTGGCGCAGGCGGTGATAGCGGTGGAGAAGGTGTAGTGGTCTGGTTTGGGGTATTGGGACGAGTGGATTTGGGTGAATAGGCGGAGGCAATCGGAGCAACGGTTTGAGCGAGTGAGCTTTGCGAGCAATTGGTTGAGCTTAACGAGTTGCTGTTGTTGTTGGGCGGTGCTTCTGATAAGCGTGAACTTCATCACTCATTTTTTGTTCTTTTTGCCGTTATTGTAGCCGGCAGTATTGTTTTCATATGGGAAGCTTTATATTCTCTATATGATATAATAGAGAACAGTATTTTTCTAAGACGTAATTCAATCGACTGGGATCGTACTTAATAAAGTGGATGTCACTAATTTGAATTTTTCTCCTTATCTTTTGTGGATATGTAAAAAAAAGAGAGAATAGTATTTTCTTCATTTTAAGGAAAATGTAGAAAATTTTATTTTATAGTCCAAAATTTATTTTGTGGGTTGAATCAACTTTGGTTTTAGTTATATTTTGGAGTCTAAGTGGATCATGTTTTATGAAGTAAAATCACTAGTTTTAATCCTCTTCCCTTCCGTGGACAAATAAAATTTAAAAAAAAAAAAAAAAAATACATGTTAGAAGAGATTTGAGTAAAATAAGATTGTTTTATTAATAATCTTAATCAAAATGGATCAGAAATTCAGAATAATCAATTCTAAAAATTCCACCCCATTGGTCGTATTTAAGGTCATGTTTCCATTTTATCATAGGATTGGTGTTCATAAAATATAAAAAAAACCACTAATTCTTTCAAATGTCTTTGCATATTTATCAGCAGCTATCTGTCTAATGAATACTATTTAGTATTTATACTTAAATAAATTTTTTTTAAAAAAATAAAAATAAAAAACAAGAAGAAGAAGAAGAAGAAGAAGATGAAAAAAGGAAAAAAAATTCCCTCTTCACCGTTAATATACGCAGCGGAAACCGCCTTTTTGAAGTTCCCCTCCTTGTTTCTGCTTTGCTTCAGGCGAGCTTTGATAGGTCCCCCAACAAGTAACCAAGACTTGAGAGATTTGAGATTCCAAGAAAAGGAGAAAAAATTAGAAAATTTGAGAGTTATATTCTGTTCTTCTTCGTTATTTTTTGTGGGGAAGTAGTAAAATCAGTGAAAGGCAAGCAAGCTGAGCTGTAGTTGCAGACCCACAAACGAAAATGCAGAGATTATCTTCAAAAACCATGACTTTCTTCAATAAGCACCCTTACTTCCTCCTTTCCTCCAAATCAAATCAGCCGTTCAACTTCCTTCACGCGGCGTCACACTCCACACACCATGAAATTCCCCAATCCCATCCCTCACACTCTCAAATGGGTCTTCCCCAAACCCCACCACAATTCAATCCAAGCCGTAGAAGACCCACCGACCAGAGCAACCGCAATCATCTGTCAGACGCTGCAAGAACTGGGTTTGGGCTAGTTCGCCTTCAAAATCACCCAGACGATCAGACCCACAAACAGAGCCACGACGAGTTTGCCGCCGATGTCGAAAAGGTATATAGAATCTTAAAGAAATTCCACTCGAGGGTTCCCAAATTGGAGCTCGCTTTGGTAGAATCCGGTGTTGTTATGCGTTCGGGTTTAGCCGAGCGCGTATTGAATCGCTGCGGCGATGCCGGGAACTTGGGGTACCGGTTTTTCGTTTGGGCTTCGAAGCAGCCCGGATATAGGCATAGCTTTGAAGTGTACAAATCTATGATAAAGATTTTAGGGAAAATGAGGCAATTCGGTGCTGTTTGGGCTCTGATTGAGGAAATGAGGAGGGATAATCCCCAGTTGATTTCCCCAGAAGTGTTTGTAGTTCTAATGAGGCGGTTTGCCTCGGCCAGGATGGTTAAGAAAGCGATTGAAGTATTGGATGAGATGCCAAAGTATGGCTGTGAGCCTGATGAGTATGTGTTTGGGTGTTTGTTGGACGCTTTGTGCAAGAATGGTAGTGTTAAGGAAGCCGCATTGTTGTTTGAGGATATGAGGGTTCGGTTTAGGCCGACAATTAAGCATTTTACGTCATTGTTGTATGGTTGGTGTAGGGAAGGGAAGCTTATGGAGGCCAAGTTTGTGTTGGTGCAGATGAGAGAGGCCGGGTTTGAGCCGGACATTGTGGTTTATAACAATCTGCTTAGTGGGTATTCTCAAGTGGGGAAGATGAGTGATGCTTTTGATCTTTTGAAGGAGATGAAGAGGAAGGGTTGTGAACCGAATGCAACTTCCTATACTATTGTGATTCAGGCGCTTTGTGGGCAGGAGAGAATGGAGGAGGCAATGCGGATTTTTCTTGAGAGTCAGAGGAGTGAGTGGGAGGCTGATGTTGTGACGTACACTACCTTGATTAGTGGGTTTTGCAAGTGGGGGAAGATTGATAAGAGTTATGAGCTTTTGGATAGTATGATACAGCAAGGACATACTCCAAATCAGACAACTTATTTGCATATCATGGTCGCTCATGAGAAGAAGGAACAACTGGAAGAGTGTATGGAACTTGTGGAGGAGATGCGTAAGATTGGTGTCATTCCTGATCTTAGTATTTACAATACAGTGATTAGGTTAGCTTGCAAGTTGGGGGAGGTTAAGGAAGGGGTACGAATTTGGAATGAAATAGAAGCAGATGGACTTGGTCCAGGGCTTGACACCTTTGTCATAATGATTCATGGGTTTATTGGGCAAGGTTGTCTAGTTGAAGCTTGTGAGTACTTCAAAGAAATGGTTGGTAGAGGTCTTCTATCTGCTCCTCATTATGGTACCTTGAAAGAGCTATTGAATTCTCTATTAAGAGCCGGGAAGCTTGAAATGGCTAAAGATGTATGGAGTTGCATCACGGCTAAAGGCTGTGAGCTTAATGTGTATTCATGGACAATTTGGATTCATTCACTCTTTTCGAATGGCCATGTGAAGGAGGCTTGTTCATATTGTTTGGACATGATGGATGCAGATTTAATGCCACAGCCAGATACTTTTGCTAAACTCATGCGTGGTTTAAGGAAACTTTATAACAGGGAGATTGCGGCTGAGATAACGGATAAGGTAAGGAAGATGGCTGCAGATAGACAGATTACTTTCAAGATGTACAAAAGGCGAGGAGAAAGGGACTTGAAAGAAAAAGTTAAGGAGGTAAAGGATGGGAGAAAAAGGAGGGCTCGTCGACGCCATTGGGGTGGAGTGCATGGTAGAGCTAAAACTTTGTAGTTTGAATGAGAGAGTTGCTATAAAAGTAAATGGCATTCACTCAGCAGAGTGTGTGGAGGTGATAGGTTCTCAGCCATTATTTGTGTAATGCACTCGTTTGGATGGTAATAGTACTGGACCCATTTATATCCCTGAGAAAAACATCATTTAAATTTGTTTGTGATGCAACTGTGACAATGCATGCATCACTAATTGACATTGGGAAATAGCTGCTTTTTTTAAAAAAAAAAAAAATTTTCCTAGTATTTTCTCTTGCCTGTTTATTTTATCAGTTTGTTTGTTTGTTTTTTTTTTTTTTGGTGCTATTTATTGCGTATAGTTCTCTGTATTTACTAGAATATCATTGTCATCAAGTAGATAGTCCTCAAGTAAATAGGTAATTTTACTTAAGTATTTAAAATGCAGTTTGTTTATTTCAAAACTATAGTAGTGTTGTATTGCCTTTTATACAGACACTTAGTGGCTAGTCTTCTGCCATTCAGCTGGAGAAGGTGGTAAGATCTTCAGTAGATGGTTTCTAGTGGCATGTGAGATTTATAACAGTACTTGGAACTTAGAAAGCAAGTATTAACAGTGATGCACTTCTAATTTTGGCTAATTCCGGTTAATGCTGTTACCTTGGCATTTTGCATGAGTCCCAGGTATCTGGCTCATCAAAAAGTCTTTGCTATCGTTCTCTATGCAGAAACATATTTGCCATCACTAGCTTGAGCAAATCAGCTAATAATTATTAATGCTATGCTTGCTATGTAGGTTTGGGTACATTTATGTGTGTCAGTTATATATATTTGCGTAGAGATTAGTGCTTTAAGAGTCTAGATGCATTTGAAACTCATGTGTCTTACTGTCAAGTTCAGATATCTGAAACTGAAATAAGGAGAAAACTATAATTAGACTTAATTTAGAGTAATTAAAAATAAAAATATGAAATCGTAATTTAGAGCACTGTAAGGGTAAGGCAGATTGAGATCTCCTATGTATATGTATATATTTTTTAATAATTATATTATTTGCTAGTTATGTAATGAAACATTCACACCATCACTTTTCTTTCTTTCCAGGGTGCATATGAAATAGAAGCTCTATATCCTTGCTTGAAGAAAATGGGAGCATTCTGTGCACTTAAGCACATCGCAGTTTTGTGGGACAGTTGCTTATGCAACCATGAGATGCAGATAGTACCCCATATTCAAGTCGGATTCTAACAGGTGACTTATACTTATGGTGATGGGAAAAATGATGGCTTGAATAATTATGATTTTATGCAGCATGTTTAGATGATAAGATAACTAATTAAGGCTGTCTTTGTTGCTTACAGATGTGAGATTCACTGTTGATATATCATTGCGAGCTGAGCCTGAGTATGTTCTTTTTTCTTTTTTTTCCCCCTACTAGACAGGATGAGTGTGGTTATAATAAGCTATTCACATATCATGAGATGATGGTAGTATACTAAAAGAAAAATGCTGGGCTTACAAATAAATTTTATAAAAAAACTTTTACAACATGATGTGGCACAATATGATTAGGTTTCTCAAAAGTTGAATTTATCTCATTGCCAATCATATTGTGCTACATCATGTTGGAAAAGTTTTTTTATAAAATTTATTTGTAAACCTGACATTCCTCATACTAAAATAGGAAGGAAGCCACATTTCACCTTAAGTTATGGGATTAGAATAGAATAACCTATAAAATTGTGGAGTGTTAGGTGTATTACTACTTTTACTACAAATTCATTACAAACCGACATAGCAGATCACGTGACACTTGCCACATTATCCATTAAAATGTAGACTGCCACATGGTAGTGCACAGGGCACTTATCACATGTATAAACTAACGTGGCGATGCACGTGGCACTTACTATATCAGCTACTAAAATTTGGATTGCTACATGACAATCCACATGACACTTATTTTCATAAATGCTACATGACACTCATTTTCATAAAAATGTGAACTGCCACTTGAGTTTGTAAAAGATTATAGTAAAACTTGTAATACCCCAACGCCCAAGCATTTTCCATAATTGTGCATACAAGCCATAATATTTTTCCTCCCCTAATCCCCATATGGAAGCTTTTCTAATTCACCAGGATATAACTCTAAAAAATAGAAAGGAGCCTCATATATTTTCCCAAGCACTCAATCTTGCTCAAATCTAAAGGGTTGTCCGACTGATTGCAGTCATATATTATTAGGTGTTATATATGATATATCCATGTTCTCTTATGCACCAAAAAAAGGAAAAAAAAATGGTACTTATGTTCCCCAGTCAACTGTGTCGTTCATTTACAGAGACTAATGGAGTCGTTGTTCATCTTCTATGATCAGTAATCAATCTGCTTAAAAAAGCAACGTTGTATGTCTGTGTAGTAACAGAAGCTTTCAAATTATTAACTCCCGTCGTGGTTGTCTGTCTCATCATAGATTTCCTCCTACATGTACAAAATGGAGAAGGGTGTAAACTTCTTTAAGAGTATGAGAAAGAATTAAACAAAACAAAATTCCCCTTACCTGTAAGAGCTCTTCAATGACATCTTCAAGTGTTATAATACCAATAGCTTCCCCTTCTTCAGTGAAATTCGGGAGTGGCTCATCACTGATATGCAGGACTTCTGGGTGTAAGTCCTTTGACCATTTCTTGCCCTTGGAGAATCCTCTATTTATATCCCCGTCACTTGGTAGACTCTTCTGCTTCTTGAGTGGTCTCTTGCCTTTTAAACTTTTCTCTTGGAGAGGCCTTTCATCATGAATGTCCACCCTCACATCTCTTACTACATTTATATCTAATCAAGTAAGATAAATTAGATCCTGAGGGAGAATTAATATAACTATTAGTCTAGAGGTTGCAATTTGTATTTGTGTGTCAGGTTTAGGTTGTGTCGTGGCATAGATATAGGACTATATAGGTCAACCATAACCCGATTAATTTAATTAAACAAATTACATCTCTCAATCATAACCCCAAATTTCATGTTAGTTTTGTGTCGAGTTTGTGGGTCGTGTCAAAAATTGTCAGCCCTTATGTTGCGTGGTGGGTTTGGATCATGTCAAAACATGGGTATAAGACTATATAAGGAAACCGTAACCCAACCCATTAGTTAAATGAGTTAGACCCTTCAACCCTAATTCGCTAATTCCATGTTAGGTTCGTATTGAGTTCGCATGTCGTGTCAAAATTACCAACTCTAAGTCTATGACGGGTAAACAAGGCATGACATTGCATAAATAGGTGCTTACCAGTTGGTTTTTCAATAGCCGACTGCTCTGTGTCATTGTGCTCTCTAACAACAACAGCCATATGGCTATGACCTTTCTGAAACTCATTTAGTATGTCATACAAAGGCATTGTTTCTGAGACCCTGGCAGACATAAACATACATAATATGTATATAGTTGTAAATGTATATATTTATGCAAGCATATGTTGTTCACATATATGACTAACAATATGTTATACTTGGTCAAGGTAAGATACCTTGGAATCTTGCGTATAGTAACATTCTTTACAGGCATCTCGTCAGCTGGATGGATGGTTAATAAGTTCTTCACCTGTAAACATATATGGTGATACTCTTTACATCTACAATGAACAATTTATGACACCTTGTCTTGTTTTTAGTAGAATGTCAAATCATGATGTTTGGCTCTGCCTCCCGTATTTTTTTTAACCGCGGATATCCAGTGCAAAAATAAATAGTGAAAATTGCAAGATATTACGGAGAGAAGTAGAGAACTGTTGTTACTTTTTCACTGGAGGCAAGTGGCAACCCTCACCATTTACTTTTGTATGGGAGGATCTTCTGTGATTTTTCATTGAAGGCAAGCTAAACTCGTTGAATCATAATGAGCTAATATACCATATTATAGGATGAACAGAAAACAAAATAACTACTTTACTTCTCATGATAAAATGCAACGAGTATGTACCAATATAAGTCCAATGATGTTTATCAGTTGCTCATAATATACTGGCAGTCTGCTATGCCCTTTCTCCAAAATTAGCTTCATAAGATCCCTACTTGATCGCCAGAGAGAAAAAAGACATTTGATCATCAACGACACACCAGTAAATGGAACTGATTAATTTGTTTTGTTTTTGACGAAGACTCAAGAGTACCTATCAAGTTTGGCATTGACGTCAATTGCAAAAGTTTCAGATATAGGAGTCATCGCATCCCTCGCTGTTTTCTTAGTAAGTTCAAGTGCTCCTGCAATGATCATTGTCTCATCACGAGTCAGTTCTCCACCTTTTCCAGCCTATATACAATAAGAAAACAATGGTGTAATCAGTAGGCAGAAGAGATAGGGAAATTTGGTTCCATGTTAATAATGGATAAGACGATAAAATAAGAGTTTGTTTGGCTCTGCAATTTTGCAAGCCAGAAGTAGGAAAACAGTACCTCGTTACCGTGCAAATCAACTAATGTTTTCAGTTCAGCTCGACGAAAAAGTGCATCATGGTCTTTCCCCAACACAAGATCTAATAGCTGGTAATATACCACCAAAAGTACATATCTTAGGATCATTCATGCAGATAACCACGTACAATGAAGAAAATTAAAGGCATGGAAACTAGTCCAAAGAGTATCACCTTGCTTATTGGATAAGCAACGGGAAAACAAATCCAAACAAGTATCTGGACAACTGGAGCCATGGCTGCACCGATTGCCAAACCATATCGAGTACAAACAGCTTGGGGTACAATCTGCGTACAAGTTGTTCAGATCCCAATCAATGTTCACCAAAACTCTTGTTTTTCTGGGACATGCATGCATGCCAATACGTGTATGCCCTAAGATAAGAAACTGACCTCACCAAACAGAAGTATCAAGGTCACTGAAATAATGATAGCTCCCCAGGCTGTGACCAAACTATCCAGGAAAATGGGAAGTGTCTGAAGAAACAAGTTGCAGAGATCAAGTACATTTATAGTTTTTCTAGTTTTAAGTCATTGTTTACATTGTTGCTGGTAGCTCTTACCTCCATTGCAGCAGCATTGCAGATCAAAAGGGTGCAAAGCAGTAAATGTTGTCTTCTCACAACTGGCAATATCTTCGCTGTTACAACACAGTGCTAGCTTTAACTAACAATGGTCAATCCCTCTAAAATGTTCCCAATCAAGAAATAGCATACTGGTGAGACAATACCATGCAACTTGAAAGGATTACTCAAAGTATCTGTGTCTCATGTGATATTTTGAAAAACAGATTGCCATGTTTTCTAATGTGTTGATTTCATCCGTCTCTCTTTTGGGTCGATTATGTGGTAGTATCTTAAAGAAGTTATTTCAATAATTAAACATATTGTGCAAGTGAGAGATATCAAAAGATTAAACCATACACCTAGAAATTCTCAAGCCTAAACATATTCAAAAGAAAAGTCTACGGCCACCAAAGTTTTGGGTTGAAGCAGACGAGGTTTGTTTGTCAAGATGATTCCTATAGCAGAAGGTCAACTTCCGGTGGAAGGCAAATGTGTAGTTTACTAGAATTACAAATTGGGTCTTCAAAGTTACAACGGTTTTTTCAAGTAAAAAGAATCTGTAACACAAGTCTTCTATAATGAATGCCTTTGGCGTTGGTTGGTCCCATAGTAGTTTATTCAAAAGGTTCCACTTCGTTTCCAAAATTTACAATTCAAACATTTTTCGTCTCCAACAAAACAATTTGATGTTAAATCTGAGAATTTTAAGGCTTTAAGCCAGATTGCGCATTCCTTAAACAAATTGCAACATATATTATACATGCAGGTAGTGGAAAAAGTATGACGTATTTTATATCTAAGAAGAACAGAGGAAGAGGGAGATGAATTAATGAACTAAATTACCAGCATGTTTACGATCACTGGGCGTTCCAGACTTGATAAGAACTTCAAGCTCGACCAGGCTCATTGACATGAGCCCCAACGTGAGCCCAGACATCATCCCGGCAAACAACACCAGCAAAGTGATGATTGCTATACGAATGAAAAACCCTGTTTCGCAGCACCTATACTCCACCGCCATTCAATTATTCCCTCTTCTTCTTGATCTTCTTCTTCTTCTTCTTTGAGCTTTGTAGTCTTAATATTATTATTCTAGACCCTTGTAGACACAGTTACTTTTAGAGACAATCATATATATATTCTGGCATAATGGAAGTCCAAATATATTCTACTTATTGCACAATGGCAGAATGAAATCAGATTCCACCCACCTTTTTGTGGTGCCCTTTTGCTTGAAACGTCTGCCGCTTACTTTTTTCTTCTGTTATTCTACTTCTCTTTCAAGTAACTGAAAGAGAGCTTCGAGAGGCCAAGGTGTCGGACAGTTCGTGGCAACATTCGGGTCTTCAGCAATTTTTTGTCCCAAGTGTTAGGAATTCAGACAGAAAATGTCAACAAGAGAGTGAACGGTTCGAAACTTGTTATAGCAAGCGGCCACTTGTGGTCAATGAACGTGGCCACAAGTGGCCAATTTCGATTCTATGTCTTTGATCATAATGTGGGGAATTTGATCTGGGCAAGTTGAAATGTGAGTGGATGAGGACATTATTTTATTATTATTTTTTTCAGTCTTTTATAGGTAAGACCGTAAGAGATCTAAAAGGAGGGGAGGTGGCATGCTAGGATTTGAATCCATCCATTCTCATCTTTAGGGTGTGGCAATTTATATTCGTGTATCGAGTTTGAATGGTGTCGAAACATGGTATAATACTATGTAAGTCAATCTTAATCTGACCAATTTAATTAAACAGGTTAGACCTTTCAACCATAACTCACTAATTTCGTGTTGAGTTCATGTTAAGTTTGCATGTCGTGTGAAAAATTGTCATCTTTAAATATTATATTTTGGGTTTGAGTTGTATCAAAATATAAATATAAGACTATATAAGTCAAATTTAATATAAGACTATATAAGATTATTAATTTGTGTTAAATTCGCGTAGATTCGCAGTCGTTTCAGAACCAGAGCTACGGTCCCTACTGCTAAGTACTAACAAACCCACTGGGCCGAACCGCCTGGACAGAGCTAAGCCCGAACCACTATCTCATCCCAAGCCCACCTCCGTTTGTTGTCCCATTGCCGCACTCTTTCCCGGATACACAGCAAAACGGTCACAGCCGTGGTCACAGAATACAAACCCAAAACTAGTGAAATGATCAGAGCCATCTCTCTCTCACGAAGGTCCCTCTGGTCTCTCCCTCAGACCTTAACATCTTCACTCTGTTCAAACCCATTTCAACCCTCGCCACCACCACCACCTTTATATACTCCTCAGCCTCTCTTTTCCTCTCCAACGCGCATCCTCACCTCGCGGTTTTCGCACTCGTCGAAGCAAAAGAAGGAGGAGGCCAACGACGCCGTGTCGCTCTTCAACAGGGACCCGAATACCCCTCCGAAGCTCTTCGTGGTCCAGCCCCGCCTCCGACCCGAAACGGTATTGCAGCCCAAGCTAAACGAAGCACTCTGCCTCGCCAACTCTCTCGAAGACCAGCGCGATGGCTACTTTCACTCCGATTTCTACGACAAGGCCTTGCCTTCTCATATTGTCGTTCAAAACCCAGCTGCCAAAGTCCACAAAGTTCGCGCAGGTCCCTATCCCTAACACTGATCTGAGTGCCTCTGGAAGTTGAATTTTGACGTCGGACTATTGATTTCAATCTGTGTCTGTCGTTAGTTTCATTTGTTAGTAGCAAATTCTGTCTGAGCTTGAAGAAAAACACCTGCTTTGATAAATATGTTTTGGGTCTAAATGGATTTTATGTCAGAATTAGTGTGAGGTGAATGGGTTGTGTTTCTTTGTTAAATTTTCTACAACTTGGAATTTGAAAGAGAAACTAATCATACCATTGCTGGGTCTATAATGTTTTCTTTTAATATTTGTTTATTTAACGTTTTTTTTTTCAGACACATATTTTGGACAAGGGACCGTGGACACAGTCAAATGCCATCTGAATGATGTTGAATCGAAGGCAAGAAAGTTATTTTAAATCTCCCCTTGATTGTTTGTTTGTCGTGTTTTATATACACAGCATTTGTAGCATATGACTGCAGAAGTGTACAATGTACATAAACTTAGATGTGTAACAGGGGGAAGTGGATGCTGTTTTTGTAAATACGACACTGTCTGGCGTTCAGCAACGGAATTTGGAGGCAAGTTGTGCCTGTTCGTTTATCCCTCTTTTTGTAAAATTGAGCTTTAGTCCCATGCTTATGTTTCTCTAAGGATGGTTTGTCATTGAATCATTTCTTTTATGCTATCATTATGGATGACAGCGAGCATGGGACAAACCTGTATTGGATCGTGTGGGTCTTATAATAGAGATTTTCAATGCTCATGCTTGTACGAAGGAGGGGAAGCTACAGGTATTATTGGTATTTTTTACTTGAGAAATTTTAATATTTTAGTTATCTTTCGATTTGACAGTGTGGGAGGAAGTGCTTCAGTGAACCTTTTTTGTGGTCCTTGTGATGTTTACAGGCTGAATTAGCAGCTCTAATGTATAAGAAAACGAGACTTGTTCGTGTACGTGGCCTAGGTGGACGCCAAACTTTTGGAGCAGGTGGAGAAGCTGAAGTTGTTAGTGCTCGAGGGTTAGTGCATTGCAATTTTGTGTGAAATAATGCCAAGCATTCATGATTGAATTAAGTTTTGAAAACAAAATATTCTGATGATGCTACCAAGTGCATTTTACATGCCATCCTATCTGCTTAGGAAGCTTTTTCTTATTATTTTTTTATTTGCATTGGATTTGTTGAAAATAGGCTGTGGAACCGGTTTAGTATAGCTGCTACTGAACTGGGGTGTTTGGTCCAGGACAAAGTGATGCAAATAGAAATTCCGGTTTGGGTTGGATTTGGACATGCTTTTTGTTACGGTTCTTTGGACATGCTTTTTGTTACGGTTCTTTGTGCTGATTTCTTTGTCTCACTTAGGTGACTGGAAAATTGGGCCTCAAATAGAATTTGCTTCTCCTTGCAAAAGCTTGGCTTAGATTATGTTAGCCCTCCCTTGAAGAGCCCTCAGCCTGCATGATTTTATTTTATATTTTTAATAATTTTTTTTATTATTTTTGGCAGTGATCTAGGTTTCTTTTTGACATTAAAATATTGAATGGTACACTTCACTAACGCTTTATTTTCATTAATAAAGATGTTAAGTTTATCCCTTTCTGTTTTTCCACTCTTAATTTATTTGACATAACTTATGGTACCTTCATTCCTTGTTTATATAACACTTTTTAGTTTTATCCATTCGTCTCTTAAGTTTAAAGGTGTAAACTTAGGTTGTAACATTCAGGAGGGGTGTTTCAAGATCTCTTTCTTTTGGTTCATGCCAATTTGATTATTTGAAGGTCAGAGTGCTACATGGTTCAGGCTAATATAGTTAATCACTCCTGAAACTCTCTCTCCCCATAGATACCCATATTCTGTATGTATGCAGTTTTTTCTGTGTTTGTACTGGTTTATCTTTGAATCTTAGAATAACTGCTAATTTGAATGGGAATCATTGCAGGAGAGGAAGTGGGGGGCGTGGATTTATGGGTGGTGCAGGAGAAACTGAGCTTCAGCTTCAAAGACGAAGGTCACTCTATAATACTTATCTCTTAAATCTATACTGATTCTTATATGCTGTAGATTGTACTTTATTCTTTTCCTGTGTGAGTGGTGGCTTTATCCTTATGCCTGATCAAAGTTCAAATGCAAATAAATGTGGAAACTATTGAAAGCCGCGAAGGTATCAGCTTGAAATTTCCATGAACTTGTTGTCAAGTATGCATGTGAATTTGATTAATTAGAACTTTCCTTCAAGTTAATTATGTCCTGCTGCAGCATTATGGCTGTCATTTCATATGGAGCCTTACTGACTGTATACGCTATCCAGTTAATGAAATATAAGACTCATTAAGTCTTTCGTCTGTGGTTTACTGATTATAAGACTTGCATTTATTAATATGTCCACTGAATGACACTATAATCTCAGAATTCTAGAACGGAGGAGTCATCTATTATTACAAATTGAAGAGGTTCGTCGTACACGCGCTCTGCAACGTGCTGCTCGCAAGAGGCAGGGAGGCTTACATGGGCAAGGGTTATCAACTGTTGCTGTTATTGGGTACACAAATGCTGTAGGTGGTTTAAATTTAATTATACTCGCTCCTCCTATCCTTTACGCATGTAGTCAAAACTTTTTCTTTTTTTTTTTAACGTTTTCTTCTCTTTTCCATTTTAATATGTTTTTACATTATTTTTGGTAACAGGGAAAATCCACATTAGTTAGTGCAGTTTCAGACAGTGATCTGTATAGTGATGCTCGGTATTTTAATCTTCTTGTTGAATATGTTACTAAAATTTATGTTCCATATTTCATTTAAGCTATTGAGCTTTAACATATATCTTCCCCTTTTCTTCTGACCGGTGATATGAACTTCTGTTTTTGGCAGATTGTTTGCGACAGTTGATCCTAGATTAAGAAGTGTTGTTCTTCCTTCAGGGTAATAAGTTCAGTAATGATCTATATGTTTTCTCTCTGTCGTTCCTTGAATTTTGAAAATGAATCTTATTATTTACCTTTTTAGAGTTTTTATTCCACTGATTTGAAGTGCATGTTCAGGAGGAAGGTGCTTTTTAGTGATACAGTAGGATTTATATCAGACTTGCCTGTTCAGGTGATTAAAAAGCATGTGTAAGTGCTTTGTATTTACAACCATTTTTTGGTCACTGATACAATCTCTTTCTGTAGCTTGTGGATGCGTTTCATGCAACTTTAGAAGAAGTGGTGGAAGCTGACCTGCTTGTGGTATGGTTTAATTGCTTGTTCTTCTATTGCTGGATATCAGAATTTCAGTTCTGTGATTTGTCACATGGTCCATAGCCCTCCTTGCTTCGTTAAAAAAATAAGGGTAATGAGAAGATAAAATGTGAGATGGGAAACAAGAACACTGAAGCAGGGTGGTCAAATTCTTTATAGTTTTTATGATGATATGATGTTTTCTCCCTCTTGATGAGAAAAAGTTCATCATTATATGTTATCTCCTTATCAGTCAATTAAGCCCTCATACAGGTTGTCCAAGCAACAATAGCACTGTACATATAAGCATGTACTTTATTTGCCCATGTCAGATCTAACTGAAAGAAGAAAAGAGGATCCTGATAAATTTGTAGATACATGCCCTTATGTGGGGGTATGGTTTTCTCTGGAATGAATGTGACTTTGATTTATTTCTGAAATATCAACTATTGAATTCTACATGGCATCCCTTGTGATTTTGTTGGTATATTTCTCTCACTGTTTCCTAGTCCTTCTGCCAGTCACCTTTTAGATATGAGTCAGTAAACAAACCAATTTCACTTCAGGCTTTGTCATGGTTAAATTAGAACAAATCATTCAAGGATATATGATGTGGTATGCTTTACCGGGTACTGATCATTTGTCTTTCCAATATCTCACCACACATGATACAATATGATATATAGCGCTAAGTCCAGGAATTAATACTTAACATGATATGTGGTATGACTCATCTGATAGAATCCTCTGTTCTTGCAGCATGTAGTGGATTCTACTGCCCCTAATCTCAATGAGCACCGGTCAACAGTGCTGCAAGTTCTTCAGCAGTTAGGGGTATCAGATGAGAAGCTTCAGAATATGATTGAAGTTTGGAATAAGGTACTATTTTTTTTTCAGATTTCTCTTCCTCTTTTCTGTCAACTCCAAGTAAGAAGGGTAAAGCGAAAAAAGTGAAAGTGTTTATCAAACTTTGTTGTCTTCTGAATTTTGAGAATTGCTCAGATTGATTATCAAGAAGAGGGCATGAATGATGGTGAACATCTAGATGATGGTGAAGATGGTGACTGCAGCAGTATTTCAGGAGAAGATGATGATAGGGCATCTGACATAACAGAGACAGAACATATTGTTGATTATGATGATAACAATTTATCTGAACAGTTGCCAGAGAATCTTGCAGAAACCATAGATGATCAACCGGGTAATTACTCAGACGGCTGGCTTTACGAAGAGACTGCAGGTGAAGATGAAAGTCTTTCAAGATGGGGTTGGGATGACCAGCATCGTGAGCCATCTAAGGACTGCCTAATGGAAAAGGATTTGCACTCTCAAGGTCGGCCAGCTGGTCCGCATGTCAGAACATCTGCCATCACAGGAGTTGGCTTGCAAGAGTTGCTGGAACTTATTGATGAGAAGCTAAGGATCCAGGATGAGAAGTTGAAGGCTGAAAAAGTAGTCCAAAGTGGTGTCTTTAATCGAAAATGGAGGCCCCCTCACACAGAGGATGCCGGTGTAGCAGTTGAACAGTAGCATGCTTTACAGTTTACATTATGTGGGTCTTCTTATCCAGCTTAAAGCTCTAAACTTGAAAGGCCTGTTGGTATATGCATAACTGGCAACTCTTAAGAGAAGTTCTCCTCGGCTTCATTCATGGTTTGTTAAGCAACTGGCCGGGTTAGGAGCAGTAAATGCTCAACGTCTTCTATTTAGGCCTTGTTCAGCTTTATGTGAACTAGCCTCGAGAGTCTGAATTTACTTGCCCACAATAGTGAACTTGAATACACATAATTTCTGGATTTTGGAAGCAGCATTTTTGTATCGAGTTTACCTGTAAGATTTTACTTTGTTTGCCTAACGTGTACAAAAGCACGATAATCTCCTTTTGTTTCGACAATTAAATCTGCAATAAATAAAGTATTACAAGCCCTCTACCAACGCTTGCTTTTGATATGATATGATGTTTCTTGTTAAAGTTTCAAGCACAGGGTCCTTTCATTCATAGCAAAATAGAACAGCATAAGAGAAAAAACACAAACACGAACAGAAAGAAGGAGATGATAATAACATTGAAAATGCTTGGGACACTTAACTTTTGTTACAACTTTTAACAATAACAAAATCTCAATGTAGGGGTGGGTAGATTAACGGTTTACGGTAAACCGACCGCCTACCGACTGCAACCGAATTGACATTAGCCGCTTACTGCCCAGAGTCAGTTAGTAATCGGTTTTTGGTTAATTGGTATAAATATATTTTTATCAATTAACCAATAATTAACCAATAATAAATATTCTAGGACCATTTTATTAGTAGAAGTATAAAACATAGGTATGGTGGACTCTTATTGTGTTAATTAATTGGTCTATTTAAAATTTGTTTGGTTCAATAAGCTATTTTAGCCCCAAAAAATAATTTTAGACCCCAAAACAATCAATTTTTAGCCCAATTAAAAAATCTCATGATTAACCGAACCGATTTTAACCGAAATGTCCGTTTAACTAAAACTTTTGAAATAAATCCTTATCGAAATGTAATTGGTGAATTAACCGATTTAACTGACAATTTTGATTAACCGACCGAAAATTGCTCTACCTAACCAAATCAAACCGATACCCACTCCTATTTAAAAGAGTGTCACGTTAATTATCACGTTCATTTATAAAAAATAATGTTATTTAGTAGATTATAATGTTGTATAATTGGGATGATACGAGAGTAAAGACCATTTTTTTTTTAATTTTAATTTAAATTCTAATTTTTACTTTCACATCGTCAGAACCTGTAATGCAAGAGATTTAATAATTAATTTGAAAAAAAAAATATACGAAAAATTTACAAGATATGTAAAAAAATCATTTCTCTAATAAAAATCTAAGGAAACTCGCAAGTTCGCAACACTAAGAACACACGCGCACACACATTTATAATGACACTTCAATCCCTGGAGTGATCGCAATCTATATATTATTTCGTCGCCGACACTGCCGCGCGATGAATTAAGGAATTTCTATTCATACGATTACCGTGTGCCATGACATCGCGCGCGCGTTAGGCCCACCCATCATTGATAAGTACACTGCGTTCTTAGATTTCAACTCTGCCAGACTGCCACTTCTTTCTCTCCTCTCTCTGGGTTGCAACTTGCAAGCTTAAAAGCAAGATCGCACAGAAACACACACAACAGATCTAAGATCCAAATCCTCAATGCGGTGCTCTCATTTCCGCGTCTGAGGTAATAATATATCCCAACTCAAATTCCATTTCTGCAACCCAACCTGGTCTGTCATATTCGTGTTCGCTTTCAATGCTTAGTCCGCTAAAAAAAAAGAAACAACTCTTGAGCAATTTAAAGGAATAATCTTTCCCTTTTGTTCCATTCTTCCCGGGACCAAAAGGGTCGGAGATTTTAGTTTTTTTCTCAATTGGGTATTGATTGAAATAATGTCTGCTGGTTCACAAAGCCCACCAATTTAAACGGATCTGAGTCCACCGCTTATTTGGTTTCCATTGTATTATGGTTGCGCCGGTATCATTGAATCTGGTGGGCTATGCTCAAAGTGTAGTTCTATTTGATTATACTAACGGTTATGTGGCTATGCTGATTATGGAAGATCTTTGTTCTCTTTATGTTTGTTCTATTTTTGGAGCTCTTTTTGTTTTCTTATATAAAGGTGGGGGAAGAAGAGGATTTGAAGTTTTTTATTTTAGATCTTTCTGAATTTGGGAGCTGAATGCATTGAATGCAGGTGTTTGCTTAATGTGGGTTTGGGTCTTTACTCGGAAACTAAAAGAACATATATGGTACAGATTATGATTTAATTTTCATTTACTAGGCAAGCAAAAGGGCTCAAACAAGGCGCTGTAGAGTTCTTATGTTTGGACTTTTGCTTAGATAAGCTTGATGTTATTATGTCTATTAAATGCCAATGGAGCTAAAACTTGAATTCCCGAACGTCAAAGTTTATGCAATAATTATGATTTTTTTTTTTTTAATGTTGATTTACGTAATTTTGTAAGAGAGATCGATTGAATGGATTTGAAATGGATTGTATGAGTATTGTTTCCTCCACTAATGCATAGTGCGAGGAGAAGCAAATGGATCACTATAGTTGTTGCTTGACAAAGCTTCTAGTTTTTTTTTTTTTTTTTATTTGCAATGCACTGGCCCATGTGTTCTATCTAGCGATTTTCTTTCAATTTTCTTGAATGAGAATTGTGAGCGGTAGTGGCTCAAGTACAAATATCAGTCAATTTATGGCTATGAGAATTGTTTCTTCCACATAATTTTAGATTTGAAACAGTGAACATTTACTGTCTTTATGTGGTCTATTGACCTCTAAAAGCTAATTTTTTACCATGATTTTTCTCAAACAGGGTACAGTTTTGTGGACTCACTGCTTTATATAAAAAAGTCATGTCAAGGAGGCAAGCAAGCTCCACACGGCGTGGTGGAAGCTTTCCGTTTGTTGGAGCCATAAATTCAAAATCAAAATCTTCTCCAATATTATCCGTATGCCTTTTCCTTCTGGTATTCTTCTGATCACTTTCTTTTTGCCAACATATCTTTTAGTTTCTATTCTCTGTGTAGTTGCTATTTCAGTGACAGTAAGAGATCATGATTGTTGGTTACTAACTCCCTATCAATGTTAAGCTCATATTAAAATAGCATAAAAGATAGTGCAAGTTATTGGTTCATATCTTAATAGTTTCTTGTTGTCTTTTGGTTGAAACTTGCAGGGAGCGTTCCTTCTTATCGGCTATGCTTTTCGTGGCTCAGGTTTGTATTTGGGCTGCCTACACTTCTCTTATCATTACATATAATAATTTTTATCTTTTAGCCACAACAGGCTAGCCATGCCATTTTGGGCTTCTTGTTGTCAAATTTAGCTATGGCCAGCATTAGTCAATTCTTTTCTCCGTCTACGCTAATAATTGTTTTTTTTTTGTTTGCTAAGTTACTCAGTTGTTTGTGTACTTTCTTTTTTAATTAATGCATTGATTAAATTGTCATCTTTAACAATACAGGTGTATTTGGACGAGGTAGAGAAGCAATTAGTAATATTGAAGGTAAATTTATTTTGCCTCCTTCGCTTTAAAAAGAAAAGAAAAAAATGATGTTGCTGCTTATTCTTGCCTTGTGAATGAACATATAAAGGTCTAGGTATGTTATACATACACTTTTGTAACTATTTAGGTATTGATATTAAACTGATGAAATATTGGAAAGTGGAAATTTTTTTGTTTAAAGAACTATTTCTGTTTGCATTTGGATAAATAGGAAGTTTGTTTTGTTTTTTTGTTTTTTTGGTACGCTGGAGGCACATTAGGTCTCTGGGCATACAATGAAAGGCCTGTCCACGCCCTGTCATGTAATAAAGTGGGAGCAAGGTGAAAGGGGACAACTTCCTCCTTGATCCTTTAATCATGAACAAAGCTGTACATATCAATGGTGTACGTGTAGACAAAAAGGGTAGCTTTTATAATGATAAATGTTTACAAGTGTTGCTTTTGTTACAAAAATCAGGTCTTTCCAACAAGGGATATTGTGGAAAACTTTAATCAAGCAATATTTTGTTTTTGTAATAGTGATTGTATTATGCTAGGTATAGTGGACACTAGATTATCGAGAAAGTACTTTTAATTCTTGAATCCATTGTGTGCCAAGATCCAAGATTCTGGATTTGTACGTTATTTCCTGAAAACTCATGCAAAATATGATAAAAATCTTAGTATTGAGATTCTCTATCCAATAAAAAATTGGAACCATATAGGCAAAAGTTCTAACTTAAATGTCATTATACAATATGTTCTGCTATGACATGCACCTACGGTCCAACCAATTGGGAGAGAATCAGTAGCTTCAATTGGTGACCTTATCACATTTTCCCTTGTATATGTGTGTCATGCAGCATATAAAGGTGAAAAAGTTCTGAAAGTCTCTGATGTTTTTCAATTTGAACCATATTAAAAATCAATCAATCTCAATTTTTTGGCTGATAAAGTTTCCATTCTCATTGGCCTAAGTGAGGTTTAAGTTAGTGCAAAGAAATCACTGTTAGCAATATGCCGTCAACTATTTGTTCAAGTACAAGTTGGAAATTCATTTCATCCTGCAGGTGACTTTTCTTGCACATTAGAAATTCAGAGAGCAATACCTATTCTAAAGAAAGCATATGGGGACAGCATGCATAAAGTTTTGCATGTGGGCCCTGATACTTGTTCTGCGGTCTCCAAATTGTTAAAAGAAGAGGAAACTGAAGCATGGGGTGTGGAACCATATGACATAGAGGACGCTGATGGAAACTGCAAGAATCTTGTGCGCAAAGGCATCGTACGTGTGGCTGATATCAAGTTTCCTCTGCCTTATAGACCAAAATCTTTTTCTCTAGTTATTGTGTCAGATGCTTTGGATTACCTGTCTCCAAAATACCTGAACAAGACTCTTCCCGAATTTGCGAGGGTGTCTGCTGATGGTCTTGTTATTTTTGCAGGTATTCTTCTTCTTCTTTTTGGAGAAATTTATGTAACTTCATGATATATTAATATTAAAAAAATATCCATGTTATTCTTCTTCTTTTTTGAGAAAAAAATTTATGTAACTTCATGATATATTAATATTGCAAAAATATCCATGTTATTTTATTGGAGAATCTTTTATAAATTGATGTTCTAAAGTAATTGTACTCTAGCTACATCAGTTTTGGTGGGTGCATCGTTATCCTCTGAGATATCCAAAGAGATATTTAACAATCTCCTATCTTTATCTCCCTCGCTAATTCATCTCACTCTTGAGGACACATAATCAATATTTCTCGTCATAATCAATAATCTGCAGAAATACTTCCATTTATGGCATTAAAAGTATACTTCCCTGTTGGACATATGTGCACCTTTGAATGATTTTTAGATGTATTTTTCTTGGTTCTGTTATTCCTTTAGGATGATGTCATAAAAATCTCCTGCTGGCATTTATGTTTAATCTCTAATTTTCCAAGTTTTTCATCATTGTTATTTAGGTGAAATAGTAGTTGAGCTTGATCTCTGTGTTGGTAATAATATCTTAAGTTTTCTTTGCTTTTCAATTTTATGTTTAGGCTACCCTGGTCAACAGAGAGCTAAAGTTGCTGAGTTATCCAAATTTGGACGACCGGTAAGTGTATCTCACATTTCTTGCATGGTGTCTCTCATCTCTTGGGTTGTTTTTGGATTATAACTATGCTAGCAGTCATGTTCTTAGAAGTCTCTTTGGTGCACTTTCCAATAAAAAACAGTTTCATTAAGTCAAATATAATTAAGATAATAGTATATGGTTGATTGGTTAATGAAGGGGCTATATATAGGAATACCGAGTACAATTCTTTAGCATTCTCGAAACCTTTAAACAAATTTCAGTTGTGATTATACGGTTTTTTATGTGTCATATGTACCTGTGGTACAATATTAAAATGTTCAATTGTTTCTGTAACATTTTTTGAGTTCTCTTATCCATTTGCATTTTGACTATCGTTTATGCTTTCTTGTTAAGGCAAAAATGAGAAGCTCGTCTTGGTGGGCACGCTTTTTTGTCCAAACCAGCTTAGAAGAAAATGAAGCTGCCATTAAGAAGTTTGAGCAGGCTGCATTCAAGAATTCATACAAGCCAAGCTGCCAAGTTTTCCATCTCAACTCATACCATTGATATTTTAAGATTATAATGACATCTTATTCATTGTTTTTGGGATTCTACCCTGCCAAAAAGCCACAAAAGGAAAAAAGTGATAAGAAAAAAACTCTTATATAATGTATTCTCTTTGTGATGATTAGCTTTGCTACAATAGATGTTAATGAAGATACCTTCTGTTTTGTTCTCAACATTATACTATCAATTAAATTTATTAATTTAATTGAAAATTTTACCTTTTTCTCCGTAATATTTCTGTTTTATTCACCATTTTTTAGAAGTTCTCCTGCAAAAAAAGCCACAAAGGAAAAAAAGGGAAGATGTTCGGCTCTCATATAAGATGTGCTCCCTGCGACTTATTAAATTTTCTGTCATTAGATGTCGATCAAATCCATTTCTTTCTAATTCACTGTATATATTGTCAATATCTCTTCATTTGAATGATGGAAAATATTAGCATCAATTGTTTTCTGCTGTGATCTGTTTGTTAAATATTAAAATCTGGTTTCCTTAAATCTATGTTTTACTCTCTGTGAAAGCCTATCTCCAGGCTATTTATCTTGCCTGTGGATATTGCTTGTGCACATGAGCTTTTAGGAATCTGTGGTTCGCTCCCACAACATAACTCCAGTCAATCATTTGTTTCTAGCGTATGGTATGAAGGCTAAAATTAGGGTACAAACACAAAAGAACTCTTGCCCACAGTAACAAAGTTTCACAAAACGTGTTATAGAACCCTTATGTTGTGATTTCCAGATCCGGTGCTTTATTGTGTGAGTCAATCAATTATGTATATTCTACAGATGTTGCATGCCTATGATGTGCTCAAGGATCTTCTAATTTAACGTCTGTGGAGATTTAAAACTATTTGAAAGCATTGTTCCAACATAATAACATTTACTAGGATTATGTTGGCTAAAATCTGCTCAGTTTACCTCCTAAAAAAAATAAAGTTTGAATTGGTTTTACTGGATGTCTTGCCATGGACAAGGTCAAAGAAAGAATCAAAATTGTATCAACTTGATCTTAACTGGCTGCTTGACAGTTTCGATAAGCTTTGGTACTTTGGTCGGTGCCTTAAGTTAGAGCAGCGCCAGTGGTTGGTTTGTAGACAGATTTGATGTTATATACGCCTTCTTCGAGACTGAGACAGCACTGGGATGCCTCTATATGAGCATTGCCCTTCCTTGAAGCAATGAAAAGGCCAAGTTCAGCACGCTCTGGTGTATTACCAATAATCCCCACATGAGCACTGCCCTTCCTTAAAGCAGTGAAACCTGTGAGCATCTCTAACAGTGATTTCCCTGCCAGCAATGGCAGAGATAAATTTAATTGCATTGTGGCAATCCCCACAAATCCTTAGGTTCTTCACTACAAGTATTGGTTCCCCATCTTTAGTCGAGATCAGCCCAAATGCAACAGCTAGCTTCTCACTGTGATACCCTAACCTTATCTCCTTCTCTCCCCGCCCTGTTTCGTCATCCTTAACCAAAGCCCATCTCACATCTGGCACATACCCTGCTCCCTTCATCTTCCTCAACATCTCCCCCAGGTACTCGTGAATTTCCTTTATCATCGGGTGTGAACTATCTTCAGCCACAAACACATGAATCCTCTTATTCACCTCTATCCAGCTACAACCTGGTTTCTTCTTCACACCTCTATCTCGCATAAGCTTTCTAACTCCTGCTACCTCTTCCCATTTTCCAGCACTGGCATACATATTGGCAAGCATGACATATGGAGCAGCATTTGAGGGTTCTAACCGAAGAAAATGATTGCCAGCCTTTACTGCAAGCTCCATGTTTCCATGCGTTCTACAGGCACCAAGTAATGCAGCCCACTCAATGGATCCAGGGCTAAATGGCATCGTCTCAATCAGCCTCTCAGCTTCACTCAGTTTGCCGGCACGGCCTAAAAGATCTATCATGCATGAATAGTGCTCTGCTTCTGGTTCAATGCTGAACTTCTCTTTCATCATATTGAAATAACTCTGACCCTCCTCAACTTTTCCAGTGTGTGCACATGCAGAAAGGACAGAGATGAATGTTATACTTGAAGGGGCAATATCTGTCTCCAGCATTTGTTGAAACAGATGTAGTGATTCTGTTCCAATACCATGTTGAGCATAACCTGCGATCATCGAATTCAAAGAAACTGTATTGTGCTCTGGCATCCTATCAAATAACCTCCTTGAATCTTGAAGATTCCCACATTTTGAGTACATTGCAACAAGAGCATTATTCACTGAAATTCGATTAAAAGGAATCTCAGATTTGATTGCTATTGCATGAATCTGTTTTCCTTGAGAGGGAGACGACAAATTGGAGCATGCACTAATCACGCAGACAAAGCTGCAATCATCAGGGCGGTAACCGACTCGCTGCATCTGCCGGAAGCAGTAAAGAGCATCTTTAGAGAAATCCTCATTTTGGGAAAACCCCGAAATCATTGTGTTCCATAGAACCAAATCCGGTTCAGGAATCTCTTCAAAAACTTTCCTACAATCTGACATACCACCCCTACACTTTGAATATAAATCAATCAAACCACTACCCACATGAGAATTCTGGTGAAACCCAGTTTTTATCAACTTAGCATGAAACTGAAGCCCACCCAACAAATCCTCCACACACGTAAATGCAGTCAAAACACTTGCCAAAGTAAACATATCAACATCAAATCCTCTCCTTACCATTTCCTGAAACAACCCCAGCGCATTTATTCCTTCCCTATGCTGTCCATATGCCACAATCATCGAATTCCAAGACACCTCATCTCTAACCTCTCCCATCCCATAAAACACCCTCTTCGCCTCCTCCAGGAACCCATTCTTACTATAATACGTTACAAGTGTATTGTTAACCGAAACATAAGAATCAAACCCACCCGACACCGCCAAAGAGTGAAATTGCCTAATCATGTCAATGCCATCACAACAAGCGGTGATCATACCAGAAAGAGTGAAGCCATCCATGTGAAGACCCGTCTCTCTCATCCCCTTAAACACGCAAAAAGCGGGTTCAGTGTCGCCACGATCGGCATAGGCAGAAATAAGAGTGTTATAAGAAACAAGGTCCGGTTGGGGAATTTGATCGAACAGTTGGTGGGCAATGCCAGTCTTGGATTCTTTAGCGTACGCAGCAACGATGGCGTTGAAGGAGAAAACATTGGGGTCTAGGGTCCAGTCGAAGGCGTGGCGAGCTGCAGAGAGGCGGCCACATTTGGAGTATAAAAGGATGAAGTGGTTGGAGATGTAGGTGGAAGGAGGGACGAGGGCCTTGATGTAGAGGGCGTGGAGAGACTTGCCAGGGAGGAGGTCTTTGCGGGCAATGCATGTTTTCAAAAGGTGACAGAATGTTTGGAGGGACCATGAGATTTGGTTCATCTAATACTACCTAACTTTACCGGAGGGAAAGACATCGGCATGTGTTAATAGAAAGGCAGTGGCTGGGAAGTGGGAAGAGTTGCTCTTCCGTTCTATCGCCGTACAAGTTTTCCACGGTTTATTGAAGAGCGAAATGAGTCTGTGACCTGTTCTACTTTGTGACCCAAGACTTGGAAAAACATCGAATGAAAATTGTCTGTGACATTTCACTAGCCGTTTTAATTTGTCTATTAGTCCCTACAGTTTTCTTGTTTATCAAAACAATATTTGAGTTTTGGAGTGTTTTTAGAAATATGATCAAATTAGTTCTAGGGCTTTTTGAGCAAAGAAGATTAGTTTTTTTGTCCATCTATAGTCAGGCTCGTTTGCCACCTGTTAATAATAATAATAAAAAATTAAAAAAAAAAAAAAAAAAAAACCCAAGTAAAATTTATGAAAAAATATTTTTAGAATAGTTGTTGGTACGGGCCAATGATGGGCTATTTGCAAAATATATAATAAGAGTGTCAAAAGATCTTCAGCTTTGACCAGACACACTCCGATGCTTGAGTTAGTCGGTTTCTTTGAAGTGAAAATATAGCAATGAGCTAAATTTTTTGAAAGATGAACCAACCTCCATTACTTGATGAGTTGCACCCCTTTTATAGGGTTTTAGGTCACTGTTTTTTTGTCATTCCACGTTCATCTGGTGGTTGAAAAATAGTGGAAAATGGTTGAGAGATAATGGTATGAAATCCCCTAGTATATGAAAGAGTGAAAAAGTGCTTTCGTTGCAGTGGTTGACATGTTTAAGTAGTGGTGGAGAGATAATCTCTTGAAATATTTGGAGTAGCTGAGTTATTATAGAACTCTATGTAGCTGTAATTTATCTGAATGAGATTGCTTTAGTGTGACTCATAGTGAATTTTATCCCCAACAAATACCGTGTGTACATCTATGACATATTATTATCTCTTAGGAAGAAAAAAAAAAAAAAGTGGTTCTGGTAGAAAAATCTCCTTTGTGAGTATTGAACGTATGGTTCTTTGGCGACCCACCCCCACCCTGTCCCCATAAAAGTGGTTTCAAGTACAACTAACAAGGGTGGGAGAATTCCAGTGATCCACCCTCTTCCATGCTAGTGTGGGTTGCGAGGACCTTCATCATCACGACCACTTCTACGCTCTTACATCTTGACCGTTTATTAAACGTTAATTAAAGAGGACACACATCCTATCATTACACTTGCAAAATGTATCTACCTTCGTTTCACGGGTCTTATGGAAAATAAAAAACCGTAGCGGAGTATTCAAAATGTATGAAACGATATTGTATGATCTACTTTGCTAGGCCTTACAATAGAATAGGATCCACCGTTTCATGTATTGTATATGCCCCCAACCTTGTACGAGTCTATGAATCAATGGATAAATGTGGACTTCATTCACTAACTAGGATCAAAGTGAGACCATGTAGAATCCCATGTATTATAAAGTCTTGTCACAATATCAAAGAATTGGACTAATTAAGCGTACAAAATGCAAAATACTTTAGACTGAGGGAGACCTATAAAGTGGGTTGAGTGAGACTTTTGTACGGCTTTTGTGCTCAGATATTTGCCAAATCAGTCGGCATAATTTGTGTGTTTTGGACCTTGGTTCTGGTTATTAACTAGTAGGCAGTAGCCCCCATGAGATATTTTTCTAGTGGAAGCAAAGTGTGAGGACAGAACTTTCAACATATATGCCAATTGCCACCTGAGAGGCAGCACCTTGGGATATCGTACGCTTAGGTCGTCAATTGTCAACATACATAGGGTCCAGTTCTTGGTGGGCCTAGGCCCATAATTTCGGTGCCGTGTCCGGCCCATCAAACTTAGGGTCCCCACCTGATCAGGAACCCAGCATTCATGGTCATCATCTGAGGATTCAAATGGCCCAAAACTAGCTGTCATTGGAAACCACGGTTACTCCCAACTGGCTGTGGGGTCAATCCAGATATACACATCCTCCAACCCCTTCACTGTTTTTACACCCTTTCCTTCAGTTTTTGCGCCATGCAAATATAGGGACCGGCAAGAACTCAATACAAAATTGACATAAACTCAATATAAAATTAGTGAAATATAATTAAAAGGTATGGCCGTTTAATTAAATGAATCGAGTTAATGTTGATCTATATAATCTTGTATCAATGTCTCATCAAAATGATTTAAACCCCCGACAAACGAATACGAATTACTACCCAATAGACCGATATTGATCTCCAGGTTGCAGAAATTAAAATCAAACACGCACAACAGTGAAGTAGGGCCAGCAGCACGATGGAGCAACACCGAGTGCGAAGGTGAGGTGCTTGAGTTGCCTCTAAATCGCAACAAGGCACACTACGGTGCTTTGTTGGCATTGCTTGATTTGGATAGGTGTAGCAAATAATGAGAAACAGGCTCAGAATTGAGACCCTTTGATGTGGTGCGAGTGAGGCACACTCCATGCCTGACTGTTGCCCATACTCATGACCCACTAGCTAGCTTGTACATATAACAAAACAAAAATCTAACTATTTGAAACATCCATGCACGACTATGACTGCCTTCAATGGTCCTCGCTTCATAAATTGTAGCGTACGTTACTTGAACTACTTGATTTAATGTTCATTAAATTGGACTTATAATTAATGGTTGATTGTATTATATAACAATGATTTTGAGCTTATCAAGTTCATATTAATTATATCGATCTTCATCATAATATGTTGCTTCACTAAGTCATAATCAGTAATTAGTGCTATCTAGCTAGCTCAACCCTTAGGCAATTTAGGCCGTTGCCTAAGGCCCCAATGAATAATTGCACAATAAATAATCTCTATGTAAGGCCCTCGATTGTGGTAATTAACAAAAATAATTTTATAATATTGGGGCTTTTTAGAAAATCTCTAGACGTACGTGAAAGTAAAAATTTATTGATTCTATACATGTAGTCATAAAGAATAGATTTTCCATGAAATTAAGTTAATATTGGGCCTCAATTCACATTTCCCTTCAAGTTAATAATTAAGGCACGCGCAAAAGTAATTGCAAGAAAACTAATACAAAATTCAAACCTAGCTATTCCAAATATATCTCAAAATCCATAGTATCATGACTTTCTACTTTATCACAAATTAGTAGCGCTGCTCTCTCATATAGTAGAGTGGGGGAAGGAGTTATGATTCCCTCCTTCCCGCCCGCTTTCTCATTCCCCCTCATTTTTCCCACCTCCATCGTAGATCGACTAGGGTGCGTGTATCAATGGTTCTCGAGGTGCTTTCTAGTCAAAAGTAGCTGGTCAATGGTGGCTTGTGAAACGCGTGAAGGTGTGTTGAATTTTTTATATTGTATTTCTGTTGTCTTTAAATAAAAATGTATTCTCTCTAGATCTGCCTTTAATAGCGATCTATGAGGTGAAGTTTTATTCATTTTTTTAGGTTTTGTTTTCATAAATCCTTAAGAATAACAGAATTAGTTTCCAATCAGCCTTCTATTTTCTTATGGTTCATTTTCTGTGAACAAATCATAGACCGATGACAGCGGAGTTATCAAGCATAAAGAAAAATTGTCATTATTGTAGAGGTAGTGAAAGGGATTGCGATTGATAAAGCATTAGTAGCGTAGATAAAAAAGCCAGGAAATCAACAACCTGGCAATGGATAGAGACATGATTCGTTGGAATTTGTTGCATGTAGATCTGAAACTGATTGGGACAATGACTTTTCATAGATATTGTCTTATAAATATAGCCCGAGAAACTATTGTGCATGTCATAGATAATATTTGAATTGTAAAGATTTCAAATTGTATCTTTGGCACTATATGGAGCATTTTGTCCAATTTGATTGTTATATCAATGAAAAAAATCATTTGTTCAAAAAAATAATAATTAAGGCATGC
Organism: Carpinus fangiana; assembly: GCA_006937295.1. Classification (NCBI taxonomy): domain Eukaryota; kingdom Viridiplantae; phylum Streptophyta; class Magnoliopsida; order Fagales; family Betulaceae; genus Carpinus; species Carpinus fangiana. The sequence continues at coordinate 38,746,309 of CM017322.1, forward strand.
AACATCATAGATTTTTCAAGGTATAATATATATAAATTCTTGGAATGTCAACATTACTTTTAATTAAATTTTAAGTAGAATATGCAAAACTCTTTATATCCAATGTGCTCCAAGACTTGATTGGTACTCTTGCATTCAAAAAAGCGAGAAGAATAATAAAAATATAATATTAATATTAAAACAAAAGTTATTTAAATATAAATAAAAAGTCTCAAAATATATCCAGCCGGCCCTAAGGGTAGCAATATTGCTTACTCATGAATCACATGCTGTTCTATTGCTAGCTAGTTGATAAAAAGTACTAAATCATTATGAAATTCAATGTGCAATAAAAAACCGATACAGGTACGTAGTCCCCCGGCCCCCTCACCCGCGCGCGGGATGTCCTGTAAAAGTAAAAACTCCTCTCCATTAATTGCTTGTCATAAAGGAAGATTTGGTTGATTCTGAAATTGTTCTCTGTTGGTGATTACTGAAAATTTTCAGATATTAATCCAGAATCATATATATTTCCATGCAAAACCGGTAGCTAGCTACAACATGCATATATCTAGCTAGCTACCCATCAACCCTAGCTAGCTAGCTATATAATATATTCCTTGAGACTTGATCGAGAGGAATGAGAACCATGGATAAATATGTACCACTCATGAGCTTATAGCTATAGCAGCTAGCACATACATATATACACATGCATAACATCAACTTTGAATTCCGAATTGTCCATTCGCGACCTTCTTTCAAGTCAAATATGGTTGGAAAAAAAAAACTTAAAATTCTTTCTAATTTGTAGCTAGAGATATATCGAAGACTTTTGAAAATGCACTATTGGGTCTTGCTTTCTGGATTTTACGTGTTTTGTTTGTACCAATTTAGTTAAGTTGGTATTAGTAGTTTTCGTTGACCTTTGTAGTGTATAATTGCAAACGGACGATGGAGAGAGAGAGAAAGCCATGGAGGGTCCTACGTTATTGAAGAGAGGAAGCAAATGGTCCATGACAATGGTCTCCTAGGAAGAGAGTGAGGCAGTGGACTATAACGTGAATGTCATGTTAGTTGTCACCATGGACTAGGTCTCCAATGGTCCCGAAACTACATATATATATATGTGTATGTTTAGGGCATGGTGGGGACACTTTGACGATGGTTTCACATGCCCTAATAACCCTTCTACTACTACAAACCATGTGGCTCAAGTGGGGCAGTGTATTATCCCTAGAACACCCATTTAATCAAAAGGTTAATCAAGTTTAACCTGTAGTGTATTAGTTCTGAGCATCATTTTAAACCCTAACATATCCCTGCTCCTATCAAGGGATACCAATATACCCAACTTGGCCTCACAACTCCTGCCTGGGAAACAGCTTCATGATTGTGGATACGAGAGTCCATGTAATTTCCAAACTATGATGCCGGGTTGTTAGATGTCGATATTACATTACTTACATGGGATTTTGCATCATGTCTTTGCTTGTCAGGAGCGTGTCCACCAAGACAAAGTTCACAAGTTTCATCAATCAGATCATTCAATTCCAGCCAGATGAGAAGCCATTCTGACCTGGTTAGGAAGATATATGTGGGCCACTCCTTTAGCAGAATTGTCCTTGTATTATGAATTCATTATCAGATTAATTACTGCAACTAGTCGCTGTTGTCCTTAATTATCAAACCATGAGTCTAGTCTCTGCAGTAATTAATTATACAGGTCATTTTCAACTTCTGATCGACATGTCATTTTATTTAATTACCTTAAATGTAAAAAAATAAAATAAAATAAAAACATTTACTTTCTTAATTAATTCGACAACATATATATATAATGTTGGTAACTTTTTTTATTAGTCTAATTAATGAGAAAACAATTGTCACATTACATGACTTTTTTTGAGAAAATGACAACCTTTTCAACCATTTGATTTTAAGTGAGCTAGCATTAATTAATTGATATGGTCCCCTCGTTAGTTATTACCAAGTACTCCTCTACTTTATGCGTGATTTTTTGAAGTAGCCCTGATGCAGGATGAGAATAAATAATTAGATCATTTAGTAATTTTATTTAGGTTTTATTGACTAATAAGGCTATTAATTAGTATTTAATTTTATATGTTATTTGAATCTTAAGGCCGGATTGTGTTATTTCGTAATTTATTAATTGGGTTTGGCTCAAAGTCAGTCAAATTAGGGTTAGAGTAGTTATAGTTTAATCATTTAAGTCTATTTAGCTAATTAAGTGAACTAGCTATATATATATTGTCCTCAAATGAAAACATATTAGAATTGATGAATAAACACATTTTGTTCTTTATAAGTAGTGATAACTCGACGCCATATCCTTCATCTTTCATGTTCTTGGTCTGTTTGGGCGGCAATTCTTCCCATACTGCATCAATTAAAAGATGGTCCCCTCATTAGTTATTATCAACTCCTACTTTATGTTCCATAGTTAGTAATGGTACTTTACTTCACTGTAGTGTCCATAAGTGATCGCCATCGACCTCTTATTGTTGTAGGGTTACATCTTCCTCATGCAGGATGAGAAATAAATAATAAGATCATTTAGTTTTATTTAGGTTTTATTACCTAATTAGGCTATTAGTATTTAATTTTATATGTTATTTAAATTTTAAGGGTTGTGTTATTTTATAATTTATAAAATGGGTTTGGCAAATTAATTAGGCTTAGGGTTAGTATAACACCTAAGTCCCATATTGGGAAGCTAGCTAGTTGATGAGTAGCCCAAATTCAATGGATGGTTTATAAAGATAATCATTATCATGAATGTTTAGTCCCACATTTCTTAGCTATTCGGTGAAACTGAGCTTTCTAAGGAATTCTATGTAAGCCTAAATTGACTAGTACTTAATTGTGGGTGATAGCGCAAATGTAGCTAATGCTTTTCTCTAGGTCGTTATAGTTAGGGTTTAGTCAATGAATCTATTTAAGTGAATTATTTTACTATAATGAAAACATATTAGAATTGATGAAAAAACATATTTTATTCTATTTTAAGCTAGCTGTGATTATTCTTCTCTTGTGGTGAGACATAATTCCCCTGATATAATGCCAATTCCTCAGTTTGATGAGACGCCAATCATTTATCTTTTATGTTCTTAATTTGTTTGCGTGACAATTATTCTGATGTTGTGTCAATTAAAATATGGTCCCTTCATTATTTATTACCAATTCCTCTACTTTATGCTCCATAGTTAGTAAGGGTACTTTCCTTCACTGTAGTGTTCATAAGTACATGATCACCATTGACCTCTTCTTGTAATAGTGTTACTTCTTTGCTGTTTTCTAAATTAACCATGTTACAGGATGAAAAATAAAGAATCGGGTCTTTTTAGTTTTTTTTTTTTTTTAGGTTTTATTAATTAATTAGGGTATTAGTATCTAATTTTAGAGAAGTGTTACACATCCATCGATCTCTTGCATGCCTATCTCTTGTCCATCTTTTTTGAAAATCTACCATTGAACTTGTGGAACCTACATGTGATCCTACATTCAGTGGTTGATTTGTCCATCACTTATTTATATGGAGATGAACAAGAGATGGGTAAAAGATAGAAAATGAACATTTCTCTTAATTTTATATTTTATTTAAATTTTAAGAGTCGTGTTATTTGTAATTTATTAAAAGCGCTTTGCCCAATGTCATTCAAATTAGGATTAGGGTTAGGGTTAAGGTATAGTCATTGAGTCTATTTAACTATTGCACTCCAATGAAAACATATTAGAATTGATGGGTAAACAGATTTTGTTCTTTATAAATTGTAATTACTCTTCTCTTGTAATGAGACAGTACCATTTCTTTGGTGTGATACCAATTCCTCTGTTTAGTGAGGTGCTAATCCTTTATATTTCCCATTTTTGATCTGTTTGCTTTACATTTCTTCCCGTGTTGCATCAATTAAAATATGGTCCTCTCTTTAGTTATTATCAAGTCCTCTACTTTATGCTCCATAGTTAGTAAGGGTGCTTTGCTTCACTCTAGTCCTCTACTTTAGTAAGGGAGCTTTACTTCTTCAATTCGTGGTTTCCTAAAGTAACTCTGACCCAAAATGAGAAATAAATAATAGTCTTTTAGTTTTATGTAGGTTTTATGAATTAATTAGGTTATTAGTATTTAATTTTATATTTTATTTAAATTTTAAGATTTGTGTTATTTTTGTAATTTATTAAATGGGGGCTTGGCCCAAAGTTGGTCAAATTAATTAGGGTTAGAGTTAGGATTTAGTCACTGAGACTATTTAAGTGAACTATTGTACTCCAATGAAAGCATATTAGAATTGATAAATAAATAGATTTTGTTCTTTGTAAGTTGGGATTGCTCTTCTCTAATCATGGTGAGACACAATTCCCCTGGTATAAAGCCAATTCCTCAATTTGATGAGACGCCAATTACTCATCTTTACTGTTCTTGATTTGTTTGCGTGACAATTCTTCCCAAGTTGAGTAAAAAATATGGTCCCCTCATTATTTATTATCAACTCCTCCACTTTATGCTCCATTAGGGTACTTTGCTTTACAGTAGTGTTCATATATAAGTGATCACAAATTCACAATTGACCAATTAATTGTCATAGTAAGGTTACTTCGATCTTCGTGATTTTTTAAAGTAACCCGGCCTCATGAATGATGAGAAATAAATAATCGGGTATTTAATTTAGTTTTATTTAGTTTATTAGTATTTTGTTTTATATTTTATAATTTATTAAATGGTATTAATCCAATGTCAGTTAAATTCGGGCGATATATTAAGGAATTTAGTCATCAAGTATATTTAAGTGAACTATTATATATACTCAAATGAAGACATATATATTAGAATTGATGAACAAACATATTTTGTTAATTGTAAGTAGTGGGGCACCATTCTCTTAATAAATAGCTAGCATGTCGTCAATTCCTCCGTTTAATTAGTGAGACGTCATTAATCTTTTGTTTTTTCTGTTCTTGACCTATTTGCGTGAAAGCTATTTTTGTGCTGCCTCAATTAAAATTTGGTCCCCTCCTTAGTTATTATCGACGTATCTACTTTATACTCCATAGTTAGTAAGAGTACTTAATTTGCTTCACTGCAGTACTGTTCCATATATAAGTGATCAGCATCGACCTCTTGAACTCTTGTTGTAACACTATAGGGTTACTCTGGACTCTGGCTTTCAAAAGTAACCAACATGAGCCTTAAAATGCCAGAAAGGATCAAGTAAAACGTATATGAAACATGAGCTGTCCCTCACTATTCTCAATTCTCTCGACATAAATAAAGAGAGGGAACAAAAAAAAAAAAAAAAAAAAAAAGGCCTCGAATATGGCTACCACATCATCACCTACCTACCTAGAGAGCTAGCTAGCTAGCTAGCGTATTGCTATTTTGTTCTGTCATGCAACCTCATTTAAATAGAAATCATCTGTCACTTTTAACACTTTACTTCCCAAAAGAGACTTTTCTTTATGATTTCGAGTGATATATCGAAGTTCATGAGAGAGATTTCTCTTTACTACTATATACTACTGACGCTATAAGAAATCAGGTAGCTAAAAACTAACGGCGGACGGTTGATTACAAGTTGTTAGCAATTACTGCTTGTTTATAATTAATAAATATTCCAATATTCTACCAAACTCATCAGTTTTAGCCTAGCTTTTAATTTTCCTGGCATCGTAAAACGAATTCCCCTTTCCTCACCGTCCATGTGGTGAACATCATTATGAGAACATGATCCCATCAACTCCATTCGATGGGCCACGAGCTGGAGAACCCCCTAGTCAAGAATCTTTGTTAAATTTGGCCGGCAACCACATTGCCAACGACAAGACTCAAGAGGTTTTCACCTTATATATATATATATATATATGCGCGGTTTGGTGTAATCTGTAGTGAAATATAAGAGTTTTTTTTTTTTTTTGGTTAGTTCTTTTGTTTCACAGGAAGCACTAGAGATTGTTTGGCTTGAAATCGTATTTGGTTGCAAGGGTGATGAACAGAAATTAAGGAGAAACAGGAACTAATGGAGAGTTTCAAAGGCGAAGGATGTGGCCGACATGTACTCGATGCGGCTAGTGCAGCGCGGGAGCATATGGGCCAGGGTGGCGCAGTCAAGGGTCCAAGCTCCGGTCGACCTTGTGGGTCCTCCTTGCCATTTTCTATTAGATTTGCTGTCGGTATGGCTTTCTCACCATTACATTATAAATTATACATTCTTTTCCAGTTTTCCCTCCGTCTTTTTTTTCTCTCTCCATATTTTGGGTTCTTGGTTTTCACTTCCGATCGATCACATTAACCGTCATCAACGATAATAGAATATACAAAACCAAATCTTCACAGTCAAGGTCGGTGCCAAGTTTTTTCATTGTGAATAAAATAAATATGTATGTGTATATATATATATATATAAAACATTGAACTAGCTGAGGTCATGTTTCATATTCATTTAATTTTGAGAATTCCCATATAACAATTCTTAACGGATATTTAATGGCCTTGTGTGTCAAATATATGAAAAAAAAAAACAAATTTAAGAACATATTTTGTTTTGTGTTTTTTTGTTTTAATGGTGATCCTCAAAAATCCGAATCCAACCAGCCACGTGGCATCACCTTCGGTCTTCACCTCAAAAAAAAAATGTCAGTGTAAATCAACCCCTGCTTCAAATTTAGTGCCGTACGTGTGGCATCGTCTTCACCGTTAAAAAAAAAAATGTTGATGATGGGGTACGTTATGATAGTTTTACTTTCCTGCATTGCTAGTTTGTCCTTATTATGAGACAAAATAATAAATTATGCCCTTTATTAACAGTCGAAGTAAATGTAATTCTTTCATTTTCCTCGCATTTTACCGTTTTGGGTCATTTACAAATCAACGTGCGTAACACTTCACACTTGCCAATTAATCATTATTTATTTAGGTTATTAGTATCTGTTATAACTTGGATTAGTAATAACCCGAACAACCTCCCACGTGACTTTATAGCCAATGGGGCGCCGAGAATTTCCAAATGTGAGTAAAACTTAGAAGTTTATTATTATTATTATATAGAGATCTCCAACAAATTTTTGGGGGAGGGGGGGAGGGGGGGCCGGTGCAGAGAGAGAAAGAAGGAAAACGCGTACATTATTAAATTTAGGCTTAATCATATTAGATTAATATTGCTAAAGATCAGTCATGTCTCTCTTGTTATGATCAAATTCCATCTACAGTAGAGCTCCTTTATAATTATATATACTACGCTTCCATAGACCGGTTCACCACACCTACAGACTCTCTTCAAAATCAGATTCCCAATCCAAAATTCTCTCTCTCTCTCTCTCTCTCTCTGTCTCTCTCTGTGTGAGTGGCTCTGTCTTTCTCTTTCGCTCAGCTTGCTAATTCATAGATTAATCACAGAGAGACCAAAAATGAGGATGTTGTCTACAAAGGCTACGTGCAACTCCCACGGGCAAGATTCGTCATACTTCCTGGGGTGGCAGGAGTACGAGAAGAACCCGTACGATGAGTCTGGGAATTCAAAAGGGATCATTCAGATGGGTCTTGCGGAGAATCAGGTTAGAAAACCATCCCTTTCATTTTCTTTATTTTCTTCCTTCAATGGAATATTCTTATCCAACGTCGTATATATACACGTACGTGATTGCTTACATCGTTTTGATGATATATATATGCAGCTCTCCTTTGATCTTCTCGAGTCGTGGCTTGCTAAGAACCCGGACGCTGCGGGGTTCAAGAGAGCTGGAGAATTCATTTTCAGAGAGCTTGCTCTCTTCCAAGACTATCATGGCCTCCCCGACTTCAAGAAGGTATATATACTACTTTTATTATATATCCGGCGAAAATGAAAATATTTTTGTCTACTTCTGGTATATAGATATTGATGTTTTTGTCTAACTCCAATTTTCATTATGTTGTTTTAGGCATTGGTAGAATTTATGGCGGAAACCAGAGGAAACAAAGTGACTTTTAATCCCAACCACTTAGTTCTCACCGCCGGCGCAACTTCTGCTAACGAGACGCTCATGTTTTGCCTGGCTGAAGCCGGCGAAGCCTTTCTCCTTCCAACGCCATACTACCCTGGGTACGTATAATATATCTTCCTTTTTCCTGAAGAAAATAATATATATATTTATATATATATATTGCCAAGTTGCTCATTCTTTTATACTATTAAAGTGCATTTCCCTAATTTTGCTTTCATTTTTGCAGATTTGATAGAGATCTCAAGTGGCGAACCGGGGTTGAGATTGTACCGATACACTGCACTAGCTCCAATGACTTCCAGATTACTGAATCGGCTCTTGAAGAAGCCTATCAAGAAGCACACAAACGTAATCTTAGAGTCAAAGGTGTCTTGGTCACCAACCCATCAAATCCATTGGGCACCACAATGAGTCGAAGTGAACTGAACCTCCTCATTAACTTCATTACCGCCAAAAGCATCCATCTCATAAGCGATGAAATTTACTCCGGCACCGTTTTTGGGTCCCCAGGCTTTGTAAGCGTCATGGAAGTTCTAAAGGACAGAAACTGTGACAACACCCAAGTCTGGAACCGCGTTCACATTGTCTATAGTCTTTCAAAGGATCTGGGCCTGCCTGGTTTTCGTGTCGGAGCAATCTACTCCAACGATGAGATGGTCGTCGCCGCGGCGACCAAAATGTCTAGCTTTGGCCTTGTTTCTTCCCAAACTCAGTATCTTCTCTCCGCATTGCTTTCCGACAAGAAATTCACGAAAAATTACCTCACCGAGAACCAAAAAAGGCTTAACCAACGACATAAAATGCTCGTTATGGGCCTCCAAAAGGCCGGTATTAGCTGCCTTAAGAGCAATGCAGGATTATTTTGCTGGGTGGACATGAGGCACCTCTTGCGCTCCAACACGTTCGACGCCGAAATGGAGCTTTGGAAGAAAATTGTTTACGATGTCGGGTTAAACATCTCTCCTGGACATTCCTGCCACTGCGCCGAACCGGGCTGGTTCCGTATGTGCTTTGCTAACATGTCCGAAAAGACTTTGAACCTCGCCATGCAACGACTCAAGGCCTTTGTCGTCGAGTCCACCGCCAAAATCAACAACCAGAGCAATTATCACCATTCTTCCAAGAACTCCAAAAGAAAGTCAATCCCTAAATGGGTTTTCCGGCTATCGTCTCGTGACTGTGACCGTGACCGCGAGTCCGACGAGCGATAGTCTGGTGTGAATTAAGAGTATATTTATCCACTTTAATTTTCAATTTTTTTTTTTTTGTTGGAGTTCCAGTTTTCCTTTTTACCAAATTGTACGTAGAAGGTGCGCTCTGTCCTAGCCTTGTGGATGAGAAGTGACTTTAGTTCCGTTTGTACAAGCTGGTTAATTTGTGTCATCCTCTTGCATGAAATCTGTCTGTAATTTAAATTTGATCATGTCCTGAGAATGTAACTGCGGTTTAATTTAATACCAAGTATTTAATTAATTATCTTCTTCATTTTATCATGATCTGTGTGAACGTATATACATACGTACGTACGTACAAATATTTTGCTTACAAATGATATACGTAATGGCGCCGGCGAGATTAGCGGCTACAGACGCGCGATGCGATGACTTGTGCTGCCGACGTTGGGCGGTTCCTCATTAATTGTTTCGATCTCGACCGACCTTATCATTAACACTGTTTTTGTGGTGACTCAAAAAATTAACGTTGTTTAAGCCGTGTGAGTAGCAAAGGGAGCCTGTTTGTGTAAAAGTCATCTCTGTGTTTGTTTGTTGGTATTAGGGTTTCAAACTTCGTCCAGAGACTCCCTCCCCTACCATCTCACTCAATTCCAGTGAAAGACGAAGAAAGAATTAATATACAAGAAAAGTTGACATTATCTTTGTTCGGTCCTCAGCGATCGTCTCAGTCGCGCGTCACCTACTACGCATGCCGAGAAAGAGTCGCTTGCAAGATATCGTTTAAGTCCAAAGAATTTCGAAGAACTTTCTGGGTGTATTTCCTGCTTAATTTAGAGCTAAATGGCCCCCATCACGAGTCTCCTCTGGAATTTTGAGTTACTTTTCAGGAAACAAACTATGTCCCAACTGATATTAAGCTTTTGACAACGAAGATGTACTCTGATTTGATGTCTGTAACTCGTGTCAAAGTATTTCACTTATTGACGTGAAATAATTATATGGTATATATATATGCCTTTAATTAAAATATATAGTATTATATAAAAGAAAATACTATATATGCTACCGTAGCTTTACAATAATTTCCATACTATCTATATATAATTATTGAAATGATTAATTAGGAATATATGATTGATATGTCAATTATTAACTAAATAAATTTGTAACTTTTTTTTTTTTAATCAGTTTACCAACTATGAACTAACATATCAATTTTGTTAGAATATTAATTTTAATGATTAAGAGCATTTTTATGATTGCATTAAATAGCTTAAAAAGTATATTCAATACATAAAAAGTTTTATCAAACAAAAAATTGGTATGTTTCGCAAAAAATTCAAAAAATATTTCTTAAACTTTTGTTCTAAAAAGAACGTCCAAACACACTTTTAGAAAAAAAAAAAAAAAAAAAAAACTTGCCAAATGAAGATTTTTTCAAAAACCTGTTTCTGGCCTTAAAAAATCTATTTTTCAACTCAAGGTCTAAGAGCGTGTTTGTAATTGTATTAAGGAGTTTAATTAAAAAGATTTCTTCTGTTTCTCTAGAAAAGTCCAAAACTGGACTTCACAGGAAAGCTTGAAAATGAGGCTTTTTTGTTTTTCTTATAAAAAGTTCTTTTGCGCTTAATTATTTTATAGACAAAAATTTGATTTCCCATGCAACACAATCTCACAAGGGGTGAGCCTATCATGATACTCATTGATTGTAGCGTAGTGCTTGTATATTTTTATATATATTGCTCAGTTAGAAGAGATTTTTATTGCCAATAATAATTAGCTAGTATTCAATATCCAAAAATATATATAGCTTAGCTAGTTAAATACTATGCTACCATTGAAGTCATGTGTTCATTATTTGACGTACCCACCAACCATATTAACTAATTAAGTCCATGCCTGATTCCTTCAACCGAAAAATAAATAAATTGTTGTTCATTGGATTCCTAACATTACTCGCTGCGGTTGCTTCCAATTGCTACGCAAATGGACAGTACGTCATAAATATATTTTGCTTAGTGGTGCTATATCATGCATATATTAGGTTTTTGGGTTTTACTCTAATAATTAATTGTCATGAGCATCTTATCTTAATAAGTTTATCTACGGGGATTGCTCAAATAATAAGAATTAATGTTTACAGAAATATTTAATTAATTTGGTAGCATAATAATTCTAGCTAGTGAAGTACAAATATATTATACTGATCTTTAAGTTAATTTATTTATCATGAAGATTTTCTCTAACGTCGCATGATATGCGGCTGAGGGGCTTGCATGTGAGTATCCGACTTTGATTTGCTCTGATTAGTGGTGGGGATGGATGTTGAGAAACTAAAATTGAAGTGAAATAAAATATATAAGTGGGAATTTTGGTCGATCTCCATGTTCTTGTTGACCATATGCATGTGCCCTAGCTAGCTAGCCTAGAAACTAATTGGTACTCGCTGCACATTTTCCCATACGTTCACTAAACTATATATATATAAATAAATAAATATGATCAGTATATAATGCTTTCTTATACATAAATTACATACAGGGACAGGGCTATTGGTTTAATGTATGCTTTTTAATTAATTATCACATGTCAACGGGGTTAATTACTGGACTAATTCTTCAACCCAACTGAGATATTGGGCGGCGGAGAGGGGATTGTATATTTGTATCCATTGCGAGAGTTTGGAGAATCGTAAATTAAGTGATTAAGTCAATAACTTGAGGAAAAAGAAATGTTTCTTTTGTTTGGCCGGGAGTTGCATGCATGTGCGCGCTGGTAACCATATCTAAAAAGGGCCGACATTTTTCTTTTTCCCCTTCCTTTTAATAAAAATTTCAAAAGAAACGATGGATGGATGGAAAAGAAAAGAAAAATTCCCTTTGCTAACCTTATGATCGAAGAAGTACGTACCAAATTGGATTACTTTAATTAATAATTATCACCTTTTAGCCTAAAAATTAGAACAAGAAAAAGCGAGAAAGATGAGAATTAAAAAGCAGTACTGTAATAATAATAATTATTTGTCTTTCAGTGGAGACAATTAAAAAAAAAAAAAAAAGCAGTACTGTAAAACGAGACATGAAAACCTTTGATTAATAAAGCTGTTTGTCGGCAAACAAAAACACAAACATCACAATTAGACCATAATCACCCTACATGTCTACTTTACAAACCTTGCAGGGACAATGACAAGAAAGCTAGGCTATGACAAAGTTTAAGTGTGTATATTATACAATATTATATATATTATCCAAATCTTATTATTTATAAGCAGTAAATTAAAACAAATTAAACCCCGGCCATGATCAACAAATACACTGCATTTTTTTTTAGGTAATTAATTAGCAGTATTTTTTTATTTATTTTTTTTTTTCTCTTGGTGGAATTGAAGAAGGCAAGACGTGACAATTTTGATTACGTGGTATGGGTGACATGTGGGTTTCACATGAGTAAGCACATGCTAGGGAACATAGAACACCTGCAGAAAATTTGGAATGCGTGAGAATGGGTAGCTGGGTACGTAATAGGGTTTTCTTCTCGTTGGGCGGGTAATTGAAGGAGCAACCTGGTATGTGCTCCCTTGGGCGATGCTCACTCTAATGGGGACAAAGAGGGCCATGTGAACATGGCTCATTGCCTCACACAGTAATGCCACCGTGCCCACTTCCCCCTACCGAAAAAGACACTAGAGTATGCCCAACTGGGCCCCCTGGGGTTCCACACAGAGATTGTTGTTTTCTTGGAATTTCTATTTGAATGATTGAGCAATAAGAGGTTTGTCTTCATTTAAGGGCCATCCCCTTGTCTAAATAAAACAATGTGGTTGCTTGTATTTTCTATATTTTAGCTATCCTGCATTCAATTCTATTACTTCTAAAGTCATGGGCTCTCTCTACCTGTGTCTATGTGGTTTTCTAATTTGCTTCCTCCTCCTTCTCTTTTTCTTCTTCTTCTTTTTATTTTTTATTTTATAGGAAAAGTTGGCATTTAATGCCAATTGATTCATATCAAAGCGAGAATTATCAACGACACTCATTTTTAGAGTCGGTAACCGCGCGTGATTCATAACAAAGCACATGCAACCTAGACGAAAGACAACGTAGTCCCGGTTCGTATAGGATATTTTTGTCAGCTCACTCCGAAATGCCTATAAGTTATTTTTTTTAAGTAATTTGAGGTATTTCTCGACATGAAATTAGCCGTGCAAATTTTAACATCATCATAAAAAGATTCTTAGTTGAAATATTTCTCTTCTTGCACGCCTTAATCGATCCATAATAATTGGCTCCTAGCTAGCAGGGGAACCATGTTTTATACAGAAACACCAACACATGACAAATGCGAAAACACAAAGACGCATTTATTATGAGAAACAATCCTATTAAACCTTCATAGTTCATATGAACCACCTATATATAGCTTGGTTTCTGAATCTCAAATCCATGCAAATGGTTAAAAAAATATGCATTAAAGCTTTTTTCTGTAAAACCATCTTGCTCGATCTTTATTATTTTGCTCACAAACATGAACTTCCACGATGTTGACACATATATACTTGGTCGGAATGTCTGGATCTTTTCCTTCCAGTAACGTTGAATTTCATGCTCAGACCGCAGGATGTGTTTCTTGACCGTCATTATGGACTTTTCAGTTCACGGATTCAATGTAGCAACAGTGAGTTAACTTGGAAAGGACTCTTTCTGCTGTTAGTTATAGAAGAATTTTGGCATTAGGCTATGGACAGTTGCCAGTTGGACACTCTTTTGGGGTATCAGATCGACTTGTAATTCGAAACAATATTGTTGTAAATTAAGACGGTATATTTGGTAAAATATACGGAAAGTGTTTTGGGTTTTATGTTTCGAAAAGGTAAACATTGAAAATATATTTCGATTTTGGCAAGAGCAATGTTATTTACTAGATTATTATATAATTGTCCTTATATATATATAATTTGATGACATGACAATGAAAATTAACTTCGGATTAGCATTTAGGGTTTAAAGTTAATTTTCACTATTATGTTATCTTAGTTGAGTAGTTTACTAAATAAGATTACTATTTTTAAAATATTTTGTTATTTGTTTTAAAATTGTGTTAGTGGGTCCTCATATGAAAATCATAAGGCACCTTTTTTTATTAACCAAAAAAAAAAAGAAGAAGAAAGAAAGATAAAAAGAGTTTTTAAAATGTTTACCCAACATAATTTTTTTTTTTTCTTTTCCTTTTTTGAATGAGTGAGTTTGGCTTAAGGGAAGGGAAGAGAAGGGATATATTTATAATTACTGAAATTTGTTTTATAGGATGTGATTACTAGTAGTGTCCTTTAAACTTAAAATTAAACTTGCATTTCTTAGGGTGTTTAGTAAAATTTAATGATAATTTTAAAAATCAAATCAATTTAATAACTTGATGAGGATAAAATGATGATTACTAGAGTACCCATCTTGTAAAAGAATCACATTCATGGCCTATCTTCTCTTCGGCTGGAAGGAGATTCTCTTACTACTTTTTTGGCTATAATTAATAATGCCAAATGGTTTATTGACTAGTGGAACTTTTAGGCATACTTTTTTATTTGCAATTTATGTCTAGAGATACTGTATCTAATATTTTTAGGCGTGCTAATTTTCCTGCACACTTCATTGTCATTGTCAAGTGAATGTCCAAATAGACTGCATCTAATATTTTTAGGCGTGCCAATTTTCACGCACACCTTATTGTCAGCAGGTAGACCCCTTCAAACTTAATATTTGGAAGCATATATTTTCAAATCTCTCTCTTTTTTTCTCTTCTATTAGGCGGACTAGTTTGTTTTTCTGTGTTCTCCCTTTCCCTTTCCCTGTATTTGCTCATAGAGAGAGGAAAAAAAAAAAAAAGTTTATATCAAAATATTGTGCATTTGTAGATACTTTTAGGGTCGTGGATTTTCTTTGTAAGTAAGCATCACTTTTTAGTGACCTAAAGGGGAACCATTTAGGATGATGGTGATTGGTGACCAATTATCAAATCTCCAGTACTGGAGAACAAAATTTAAAAAGTCTTGGGTTTGTAACTAGAAACTGGGGATCCGAGTGTTTCCAAGAAACTTCAGCAGTATGAGTTAGAAAAAAGTTGTTTGAAAAGTGGGAATACATTTCGTGGGTGAGTGATCTCTTTGATCCCTTTCTACAACACTTGGCTTAATTTACTTTATTGTTTCCAAAAGTGGCTGAGATATCCCAGGTATCCCGTTTGGTTGCCGTGGGACGAGTGATTTGGGTACCCTACATTTCTATGGTTAGGTGCATCAATTCATGAAGATAAAAGATACCCTTACCTTCTCTTTAGCTGACAAAAAAGTAGGAAGTGGCTAAATTTGCTGTCATCCGAGAAATTTTCTCCTTCGATGTTCTGTTTAACGAGTTGGTGTGGGGCATCCCTACGGTACGACGGTCTCCAAGGGATCCTTTACTTCCATAGAAGATGAAGCTTGTTATGCACTTCAAACAAAATTTATAAAGGGTTGGGTGGAAAGTCATCATCATCAGATCATACCGCATTGCCTGGGGTGGACATGGTTAGATCTTCCACCGCCATTAATGCTCCATATTCTGGCAAATGTGGTGATTTCCATGACCCATTTCAAAGAAGAGAAATACTTCTTAGAAATAATAAGAAATAAAAGAAGGTTTTAGAAGATAAAAATGATGGATTTTGGGCTCAAGAACAAGACAACAAGGCGCGTGTCGGAGAGAGTTTTCTGAATTGAGATCTTACGTAAAATTCTAATACTCGTAGCAAAAGTTATATTTCACTTAGTATTGCATGCGCAAGATAGACATCACGTATCACTCCCAAACTTTGCGACATATCAACCACAATTTATAACACGTGTTAGCATCGTACTATGGCATGTGTTACCCTCAAATTGTGTCACTTGTTAGCCCCATATTTTGCCATGTGTCAATTAACATGAGGTTCACATCGTGTCACATATCGGCATCTCCGTACGCCGCATTATCTACCATGTGTCAACTCAACGTCAAGCATGATCCACGTCATTGCCATGTGTAAGATAGGATGACACACGTGTCAGAACAAAATCAACTAGTGCCATGTGTCAGCCTATGGCCACGCTACTATTTAATTCCGAAAAATAATATTAATAAATTCTATAAATTTCATAGTGAAATTCTACAATTCTCATTCCTTTCAGGCTTTTAGAAAGTTGCTCGCTAGCCATTAGGCCATTATCTTTAGACCCTTTTGTAAAGCCCAATACCTAAACGCAAAAATTCAGGAGACTTGCATGTTCGCTAAAAAAGAACAATTGGGCTAAGCCTGCTCAGGTTCTTAGGCCCTACTCATTCTTGCAGCCTTATTATTAATTTCACACACAAAAGCCCATTTTGAGTCTCCTTGAGTCCAAGTCTTCGCCATGGGCCATGCCACATTGGGATCGTTTGCTTGTGGCAATCATCACTATTCACTATATAACATAGGAAAATGCTAGAGGTTCTCCCCATAGTGTTTTCCTGGTGTTCTCACAGTCTTACGTAAAACATGATTTAAGAAAAAAATAAAATTATAGTAGCCTCCACCACCAGTTTTTTTAGGCATGCATTAGCACCAAATTTGAGACATTAGCACTAAATTTAGGATGATCAAATCCATTTTGGGTGATATCATCCCTAAAAGGTTAACCTTCCACCCTTAGGTTTTAGTTTTGAATCAAAAAACAAGTTTTAAAGCATTAGAACCTAACTATTAACTCATAAAAATTAATCTGTTGGCAAAAAAATGGTACTACAATTTTTTTTTTTTTTAAATCATGTCATACGTAAGACTTGGAGAAAGCTAGGAGAACCCTTAGCAAACCCCTATAACATATGGGCCATATGGCTGCTGAAATTCTGTACGTTCACTTTCAAAAATATAAAAATATTAATTAAAAATTAAATTCATTGTTTTTTTTTATTAACTTAAGCTTTTAAATAAATAATAATTAGGTCATGCATTTGAATTTTATCTCCTTAATTTATTATCTCTCATTTCAATTAAATATTTAAAGAGTTGTTCCTATTTAACACAAAATTGTTACGATCCTAGTGTTACATGTAAGTTAAATCTACTATTGACCAGGTGTATATAATAAGCTCTTGGACACCACCAAGAGTAGTAGTTCAATGGTCTCAAGGAAATCCTATGAGGTTTGGCATGCACTAGGGCTTGGATTTGACTCTCGCAATGAGAATCCCTTAGCCTATTAGTATTCATCACCTTGAGCTCCATTGATGCCCTGGTGGGGCAAGTGTTAAGCTATAGCTTAATCGGTCTTAAGGGAGCACCTGCAATTCCTACCGTCTAGGCCCCTCTTGAGCAGTGCCCTATGGGTTGGGGCTACTATGGTCACACCCTAGCAGGATAGCTACAATTGGCCTCCCCCTCTAACATTTTTCACTTAAAAAAAAAAAAAAGGACACCCTTTTCTTGCAAGCCAGCTTTCAGGGGTGATTTCTACCAAAAACTTGTAACATTTAGTATCAGAGCTAGCCACCATATGGAGAAGTTCGAATTACAAAGAGGGCGACCTATAGGTTAGATTAAATTACTGATAAGTGTGTGGGGCCACCACAAGAGAATGGGCTATCATCGGGTCAGTGTCAATAGAGTATTGGGCCGCTGTGAACGCCGACCACATAAGTGTGGTGGTATGTTATGATCTTAGTGTCTCACATGGATGTTTCTGTGAACTTGCAAGGAAATCTATGTGGTCGGATTTTATGGCTTAGAAAAAGGAAGAAAAAAAATTAGTTCACGCCTATAATAAAAAAAACGTTGGTCGAGAAAAAGTTGATCCATTAAGATAATGAAAAAAAAACTTATTAGATTGCTCCTCTCGAACATGGCATCCTATGAACTGTCACCTTATCTTTATCGTCTTTGAAATATGAATCCAAATCCATAACAAGAAATTTCCGATCGACCTCTTCTTCGTGGAAACAGAATAATCCAAGATATTTCCACAAGCTAGAAAATACTCCATTAATTGTTTATTAATTCTGATTAAAAAAATTATAAAACAAGTAATTTGCTAACTTTAAAACCACGACAAATTGGAATAAAGAATGATTCTCATGTTAGTGAGTGTCAATGTCACCAAATAAACAAACAACTGTCGTTAATCAAATTATATAGCAATCCATTTAAATACAAAAAAGGTTGCATGAAGGTCGTCGGGGGGCTTTTGTCTTGGCCTCCATGACCTAAACCCATCAATCAAGGTTTATTATATATCGTCATGGCATTGACAGAATGTGCGGATATATGGATTTTAATATCTTTTATTTTTTGGTTCCATGTTCGAGGCTTTTTCTGTCACATCTTCTTCTCCCCCCGCTTTACAGCTTACCCGTCCATCGCCTGTCGAGCCGAACCAAAAACTTCTCTAGCTAACAACGTTCATTAAAAACATTAAACGGAGAAATAGTGTGCCCAAAATTTGACATTATGCATTCAGATAGAGATATTGAGTTCATACTGCTTTTATCTTCTCACTGATGTCACTGCTTAGACAAATTAATTAATCATTTGATTAATAAATTAAAAGGCTGTTGAATTTAAGAGATAAGTGTCCTGGAAACATGCATGCACCCTTTGCCTCCAAGCTATGGCTTCTTTTGAAGCTTCTTTGAAGCTTCCTTAGAGGATTAATAATATAATTAATTAGAGGAGCTGAATGCTGATTAGTCATTAGATACCAAACTTTTCTTGGCACGATATTTTCAGACACAAGAAACCTTGGAATTTGGATGGTTGAAGATTAGAACATCTCTGTCATCCATTCCTGACGCGACACCTGTAATAAATTACCTTGATGAATGTCGAATTCAGGCACCGGTCGTTTGAATTCGTAGAAATTTTATGTACTACTTGAACAGTTTCTGTTGTTCCTTTCGTACGATTTTTATATTGATCTAGCTATTGCTATCTACTTTTGTTGAATTTGTTTTCTTGCGGTTTGTTGAGTCGTATGTTCACGACGTTACGTGGAATTTTCTCTTTCGTTTTTTAGTATAATTAATCACATATATTAATCCATGACACGAGATAGAATTCTTCCAAAGTACTCTCAAAGAATTCATGCCATGCATGTATATATATATATATCATTGCATAATCACTTACAATTGAACACGTCCCTTTAAAAAAAAAAAAATCGTGTCATGATTTCACTCTTATATTCTTCAAAATTATTGCACTTAATTTCAATCTCATTTTAATTTGATAGGTTTTATGTTAGCTAATTCACTAACAAAATTAAGTTTTGCATAACTCTAAGCACCACAAGAAGGTTTCCTAAAACACTAAGTTGGAATTGGCAGTCACAAAGGGTCTGAACAAAGTACTTTAGTGATCCATTTGATGTTCAATTCAAAAATAGCAAAATTCACAAATCGCTCGGTTGGAAGTGTCAATCGGACTACGTCCAAATGGGTTAAAGATTGCAATTAAGTAGCTAGAGATGTTCGGCTGGAGACTCGGTTATACCACATGCCAGAAATCTTTGAAACCCTAGCCACATCCAAATGAGATAACTTATCCGTCCGACTGCAACCTAAAACTGTATTTTTCAGAAACCATGCAACTTGAAACAAAAAGTCTTTGTTTTCTTAGGGCCTATATAAGCATCCTTATGCATGATTTCCCATATACCTTGAGGCCATTATTTAGTGTGCAAGAGATACTTTTTGCATGCATCCACATGCTCTCAACCACACTCAAAATCAAAAACCTTTAGCCACCAGAATTTTGGGTTATAATAAGACTTGATACAATAATTGGCCAGTATAGAAAAACGGGTTATTTGTTAGGTACAATTCAAATTACTTAAAAGGTTTTATAAATATGACTAGTTGTAATTTGATTCTTCGATGGTGAGATGTCACCAAAATTGTTGCTTAGTGCTTTTATTGATTGACTTAATTTTTGTGATATTGGTTGTGATATATAATTGGAAAACACTTACATATCCATTCCCTTCTAAGTATTATTATTTGGGATCGTCGGGCGAATTTCACTATCTATTATTGCAAATAATCTTTCTGCTTAGATTCCCTTAGTTTGAGATGGAAACAACTCCACATGTCGGTAGAGAAGATAATGAACTTAGTTGATCATAAAGAAAGAGAAAGGTTTTGTTCCTTCTGTTAAGTAAAATCTATTAAATACTCGGGGGATCGGAATAATATTCTTTTTTCTTGATCACATGAATGATAGGCCTTATTATGAGGTTTAGTTGTTGAACCCAATATTATCTAAGAACTGACTTTGGCAGGCAATAGACTTTGAAGTGCCTATAGCTCGGCTAGCTACATGTATTGACAAAATCTACTCAAACTTCCCAATCATTTCATCAATTGGCTCTAATATTAAAAGTTGGCCTACCAAACAAAAGCTGGAAACAAAGTCAATATGAAAATTAGTAATCTGATCCCAACTTGTAACTACTATATATGTCTGGCATTGATTTCGGATTGATTGGGTCGGTTGTCTTTTGACTTCAAAAGAAAGTAAGCACTTCGTTATTTTTTTTTATCATCTTCCTCAATAATATGCAACACAAGCTAGCTTTAATTTAATTACTTGGGACTTTCTTTTTCTTTTTTCTTTTTTCTTTTTGGGTGTGGATTGGAAGGTGAGAAGGTATGAACATGGCAGAAATTATATCTTGGTTACTTGGTACGTACGTATAATATTGATTAAATAATTGTATAGTGACATAACTAGCATGCCAACCACTTTGAAACACTGATTTGAAGCAACAAACGAAATGGGTAACGAGAAAGGAAATTTTAATGATGTCATGTTTCAGTAGTCACGGACCATGCATGAAATCAATGGTGACGAAAACCGTATCAGAAAATGTTGTGTGAACTCCCATCGAAGTTGCCATCGACATAATCAGGACAACAAAATGGGTGTATTTGTTGACTGTATATATAAATTAATATTTAAGCGATTTATAGGTACGTATAAGTCTGCATCAAGCATATATATATGCACCAGAAAATCGATCGAATTAAAAAGAAAAGAAAAATTAGCGGTCGAGTTAACTTCTACTTTAGCAGCCAAAGTTGAATTCATTAATTATTTAAGACTCACAAGCAAATGCTTGAAAAGGGTAGTGATCATTAAAGAGCTAGGCCTGGCTAATTAGTACTTGGACTTGAATTTTGAAAAAGAAAAGGAAGACCCAGTCAATTTTGTTTCACTTGGTGCTTCTCTGGCTAGCTAGTTTATCTTTTGACTTGTGAGCATAAACATGTGCTCCATCTCTCTCTCTCTTTGTCTCTCTCTCTCCCCACACAAAACTGTGTCCCTGAATGTGATTGATCGACATGCTTTCTTCGTTTTCCTTGCGTATGATGTCTTCCATTGACACCTTTGCAAACCTGGCATGCCTGATCTGCGTATTATTACCTTTGGTTAATTATTGTTAGAAGTGTCTCAAAAAAAAAAAAAAATTATTGTTAGAAGTCATAGATAGAAAACGAAAGAGATAATAAAATATAAAAAATAAAAATAAAAAACTCTATTTATGGAAACTTTATATATATATTTACAGATTCACTTATTAATGATTGATTGATTACAAATTTACATGCATGACGTATTTATATAAGAAAATTGGGAGATATAATTATTCTAATTAAACGTGGAACCTTATCATTGTAAATGAAAGAGATTACCCTTTCTCCACAAGCTTGGTAGGTGATCGACAGATCGACTTCCTACCAGTGGATTTGTGGTAGGTGATCGAGTGCATGACGCCCTTCTTAATTTCCTTTTTGGCTCAGAGTTTCTTCCTTAATACTCTCCTAGATGAAGTTGGAGTGGACATTAATGACACTTAAGTTGCTAATTAAGAAAGTGATGGAATTATGCCAAACTGAGTACCTTTTTTTTTTTTAATAGAATAAGGAAAGGGCTACAGGGAAAGATCTTTCCCACTTCTGATCCGAAAGGAAGAAGAAGTGAGAGATCCTATAAACGAAAATGGGGTGGACTCCCTAACAATAAACCCAAAACGAAAGGAGAGGGCGCCCCAACAACATAGCCCACATGATAAAAAGCAATGCAAATGTAAGAACAGATACTGGATCCGGTTCAAAAGAACCGAACATGAGGCAATGGTAATTACCAATAATCCAAAAAGAATCATCAGCAAGCCGGGCCTATTCCAGGACCGCACAAGGCGGTGCATGTAAATTGCAAAGAAACTCCGTGAAGAGTTCAATGAGGGTAAAACAATTATCACTGTAAAATGATAGTTGCAGAGCAGGCACTGCAAAGAACCAAATGGAAGCTAAAACCCACAAAACAATCTCCACCTCAAGATCAAACCAAGTCATGGCAGGGAGATAAAACAATACAGACAGCAAAATAAAACTAAAAACACAGAAATTACAACAAAAATAAAGCAACAAAATTACAACAAAAACAGACAGCAAGCAACACCGGCAACCAAAAACCACAGCAGAGGAACGCAGACCCCAGCAGAGCAAAATGTGGATCGCAAGGAGACAGAGAGTGGTGACAGTGGAATGGTCAACTGCGTGGGGCGTGGTGGACACACTCCGGCGCGTGGAACTCACGTTCCAGCGCGTGCGATTCTAGTGAATGATCGGGCGGCGGCGCTGGGAAGCAGGAGGGCCGAAGATGACGATGGAATGGTGCGTGTAGGCCTGGGTCTTCCTGAGTAACGTAGATTGGGTTTTTAAAGAAACCCATCTAAGAACCAAAAAAGATCCGGAAAACTGGACGCTGGGAAGCAGGGGGCGGTGGCGCTGGAGAACTGGACGGCAGGAAGGACGACAGGGTGGACGGCAGGAAGGACGGCGACGCTGAAGAGACGACCTACAAAAAAAGAGAGAAAAACCAAACAAAACACAAGAAAGCAAGGAGAACACAGAGACAAGGAGGGGAGAGAAGGAAAGGCAAAGCCTTTCCCTCTTCCCCTGCAAAGCCGCACAAGGCGGTAGGGAGAACCCCACTAAGGAGGCGGCTAAAAAAAACCCTAGGTTTTTAGAGCTTCTCTCTCAAAACAAGAGAGAAGCGTTTTTTCCTCTGAAACTTAGTAATTAAATAGATCGGAAAATTGTTAATTGGTAGGTATGTGGCAAGTCTGAATTGTGTCGTTCTGTAATTTTTCCTAAATGATATGGCAATCCATCTCTATATGCTTTATTCTTTAATGAAAGAGGAGTTTCAAAGTGATGTGAATGGCTACTTTGTTTTCACAATACAACTTTGTTGATTGTAGATGCGAGATATATATGAAGGTCTGCCAATACTTGTTTTAGCCAACTAATAATTAACTTTACAACAACTCTAAGCTAGCTATAACACTATGCATTCTTCTATATCTTCTATATCTAATCAATCAATACATTTGGTTTTATCTTCTATATCTAATCCGATCATCAACATGATCTTTTTATTTGTGTTTGAATTTGTTGTGAAAGATTTATCTTGTATTTCCTTGGATAGAGATGATTGCTGTTGTTGATCACGTACAGGTTAATTGAGGATTTTCGCTTTGAATTTAGGACTTTAACACTGATATCATGTTAAATTACCACTTAAAATGTGTGATTTTGAACGATGTGATGCTATCCACGATTTTAAGATTCTATACTTATATTGACAGTGACATTAACTTATGCTAAACAAGTCACACCGATTAAAGGCAAAATAAGATAAACATTGAATTTTTTTTTTTTTTTTTAGATATAAAGGCGGGAAGAGGCAACCAGTGTAATTTTTCTCCTTGGGCGTGACCATCGGGGTTCCCACCCGCTGTGGAATGTTCAGCTTGAGCCATAGCTACTATCTAGGAAGGCGAGTCCGTCACCACAGCCCAACCAAAGTGCAAGTTGGTAAAGCCCCTTCTTAGTAGCATCTGGTTCGCGGACTACTACCGCAAGCGGGTTCGAACCCGTAATCACTAGGAAGAAAGGAGGGGGGGAATTGAACCCTATCCCATGCTGCTTTACCAACTCGACTACCACCTTGGTAGTAGATAAACATTGATTTGAATGATTGAATTTTGTCTTAGAATATTTAGGATATGGTTCATGTTAAGCTCCCTCTCTCGATCTCTCTACATATAGGGAAATGGGGTTTGATAGGGGTTCTCCCCGTAGTGTTCTCCTGGCGTTCTCCCAGTCTTACATAGAACATGATTTAAGAAAAAATAAAATTGTAATATCGTTTTTTTGCTAACAGATTAATTTTTATGAGTTAATAGTTAAGTTCTAATGCTTTAAAACTTGTTTTTGGATTCAAAACTAAAACCTAAAGGTGGAAGGTTAACCCTTTAGGGATGATATCACCCATAATGAATTTGATCATCCTAAATTTGATGCTAATGCCTCAATTTTGGTGTTAATGCCTCATAAATTTGGTGCTAATGCCTCAAATTTGGTGCTAATGCCTAAAAAAACCAGTGGTAGACGCCACTACAATTTTATTTTTTCTTAAATCATATTTTACATAAGACTGTGAGAACGCCAGGAGAACCTATGGGGAGAACCCCTAGCATTTTCCTAGGGAAATATTTCTTATCAAATTTCTAGGATTTTGTTACTTTTTCTAGGCTGCCTTAATTAATTACCTACCACATTTTTCTATAAATAGACCATATAACACAATTGTATTAAAATAATATATAAAAAAAAAGTCACAAATAAATTCAAGGGTTAAATATTTAATTAGTCCCAATGGTTTGAAAACTTTATTTTTTTCCTCCTTAGATTTTGAAAAGTGACCAAATTGGTCCTTGTGGTTTTGAAAAGTGACCAAGTTAGTCCATCCGTTAGTTGACCGTTAGTGACTTAACGGACTAACGCATGGACCAATTAGAAGTTAACATGTGGCCACTTAATTAAATTTTTTATTTTTTAAAAAAAAATTAAAAAAAAAAATAAAAAACCTAGGGTGGCCGTAGCCACCCCAGGTTTTTCTGTCTCTCTTTTTTTTTTTCTTTTTTGAAAAAAAATATTTTTTAAAAAAATAAAAAATTTAATTAAGTGGCTACGTGTCAACTTCTAATTGGTCTATGTGTCAGTCCGTTAAGTCAACTAACGGTCAACTGACAGAATGACTAACTTGGTCACTTTTCAAAACTATAAGGACCAATTTAGTCACTTTTCAAATCTTAGGGAGGAAAAAATAAAGTTTCCAAGCCCTAGGGACTAATTAAGTATTTAACCCTAAATTCAAAATGTAGCTTAATTATGGAGCTTATTTTTTTTTTTTTTTTTTTTTTTTAATCTAATTAAAAATGGTAGGCCGGGAAGACCAATTATGGTTTTCCTACTTGGACGTAACCATAGTAGCACCTATTCCCTAGGAGTTGCACAGTAGGAGCCTATATGATGAGAACCACAAGCGCTCCCTTAAATCCAACTAAACCATAACATGATCTAGCCTCATCAAGACATTAATGAGAATCCAAGGCGGCTTGTAGCTAGAGTACATAGACTTCTAAAACCAAAAAACTCCAAAATTCTTGTGTTCTATTTCTCTATTTTCCTCGGCTGCTCTTCTCTCACACATTTAACAAAATACGTCTCCAATTGATCGACAGGCAGACCCATATAATATGGAAAGTTGCAGGCAACTTACAATTTTCTTCTTTCTAGTTGGAATTACATGAAATGGACAGATAAGATGTGCTTTCACTGCTGTGATTGTTAGAGCTAGCAGACATGAAGAAAGCAATAAAAGAAAGCAGCCACATTTTGATGCCCTACTTGCTAAATCCGAGCAAGTGACGGCCAAAACGTCAAAGCACCTTTCCAACTTTACTTCCTTTTCATGGAGGATTCAGGGGCGCTTTGTGAAAGACACAATTCAACCCATGTGTTGGGCTTCAAAAAGGAGAAGCTTTTTAAGTTCGTAATTAAGAAATAAACGATAAAGTTCATCAAACACTACTGATCGAGGGAGGAGAGATCATGACCAGTCAATTAACGCCGAGACAAATCTAAACATGAGTAGTACTGCACTCAAAGTGCCGGAAGAATTGGACCAATCATTTGGGATTCAATCCAAAAATCATAGCAAAAGAGATCGCAGCGGAGAAGAACTATATATAAAACCAATTAAGCATATATGAGATAATGAGAAAGTGCAAGTGCAGAACAAACAATTCTTTGAGTGAATTCATTTGGGTTTTTTCTTTCTTTTTTTTTTTTCTGAAAATCTGACAGAAAATTCTCTACCAGTGCAAATTTACACCACCCATGTGAAAGTTCTACTATTGCGGCGGCACAAAGTAGCTCAAATCTTCAAAAGCAGAATCCTGTGGCTGCGGCAATCCTTGTTGGCAACCTTCATAGTCAGAAACAAAAGGCGGATAAACTAAAGAACTTATATCTCCCCAGCCGGTGCTTTCGCCGGAGCTAGTCGTGCCGGTGCTAGCATTGACCATGTCGGCCATTCCATAAAGCTCTTCCAACCCATCAATTTGTTGTGGGTTGTGATCATATCCCAATTCACAAGGCTCGCTTGGGAGATTTTCAAGCCCTGGAAACATGTTTGGCAATTGAGTACAACTAGTACTAGTGTGAATGGAATTCATGGCTGCCGAAGAAGTAAGCATACTACTCATCGAGTTCACATATAGTTGATCTTGTGGCGAGGAAATAATATTAATGGGGTATTGAAAGTTATTGTTTGGCTGCTGTGCAAGTTTCATCAGCAAACTCCTAATATTTGCTTCTTCCTCGAGAGGATGATCTGTAGGCCAGTACGGGCTGATCTGGTTCATGAGAGCTGGAGCCATAAACGTCTCACAGCTCTCTCTCTTCATCTCTTGCTTTAGGCTGTTGCATCGCCGAGCCGCTTGAGCCTGTTGCTCTTTCCGCTGCTTCCCAAGGAGCTTCTTCTTCAGCCTTGTGTTCCAGTAGTTTTTTATATCGTTATCAGTTCTCCCTGGTAATTGTCCTGCGATGATGGACCACCTATATGAATATATATACTCGTGAGTAGATGAATTTCTTACAGAGAAAAGGGTTATAATTGATCGACATATTGTCAAACAAAACTAGAGTAATTAATTACCTGCTTCCAATACTTATATAGAGGCTACAAATAATGTTATCTTCTTCCTCTGAAAACCCCCCGTGCTTAATGTTTGGCCGGAGATAATTCAACCATCTAAGGCGGCAGCTCTTCCCGCATCTCTTAAGGCCTGATGATCAACAAGACAAGACACGATAAATATGCAAACCAATTTGAATATGAGTTGGTTGGATTTTAATTTACAGAAAGAGAAGGGTGAAGAATAGGAAAAAGAAATAATACCTATCTTCTGGGGCAAGGCTATCCAGTTGCCGCCAGTCCCATGCTGCTCGATGTAAGCCTTGAGTGTGGCATCTTCCTCGGGCGACCATGGTCCTTTCTTGACGTTTGCTTTGTCACAGCAAGGTGCTCTCCCCATGTCTGCTTTTCTTTGTAAATGAGAGGTTCTAAAGTACTAAGCTTCAAATCCCTTTATTATTAGCCCCTAGATGATAGTAATAATGATGATGATAATGATGATAATGTAATATATATATAATAGAGAGAGAAGATGGAGACTATAATGGCTGGAGGAGGACAGACATGGAAGGGGTCACAGAATTTCAAAAAGGGAAATGGAAAAGATGAATCTTTATGAATAAAATAATAATGATAATAAAAATAAAAATAAAATGGAAATGCCAGAATAGGAGACCAGGGTTTTTCTCATTTGTCTTTCATAATAATCCAGAATCTAGCTATAACATATGTCCGCCATCCTCCTTGACTGACTCTCTCTCCCCGGCCCCTTATCAAGGGGATCTGTCACATCCTAATTTCTTTGCTGAAGGTCATGATATATAGTTCTATAAGTGGACCCGATATCATACATCACCTATAGTTGAATGGTTCCTCAGACATGCCTGAAGCATTTCTGTAGAGAATATTATGATATCATCAGTGTCCTACTAAGAAACGGCCCTGAAATTAAACTGAGAAGTAGAGAGAAATTGGTTAATTAGCAAAGAAATATAGTGCATATATAGTAGAGAGTGGTATATATACATCATTTTTGCCATAGTTTGTGATAATTAATTAAAATTATTAATCATGCATGCCCAGAAAATCTAACAATAATATTGTCTAAATATATATCTGCCAAGTCTTCGCATGTCGGTCTTAATCTTATAAATTATGAACCATTATGATCCATTAATTAGTCTCGATCGAGATGCCACTTCAAAGTTGAACAATCAACCAAGTTGCAATGAACCTTCTGAGACCATAATTAAGAGGCTGCTGGGTCAAGTAGTATTGCAATCGTGGAGAATATTGATGAAGGATCTTTTCGTTATAGTAGGTGACCAAATTATATATGGCCACCATGGTATATATTAAAGGTAGTACTGTAGCTAGCGCTGGATGGCTTGAACGTATCGCCAAATTAAAAATGAATTAGTGCAAAAAGTTTCAAATTACAGCAACAATAATAGAGGGCTTTTAGATAAACAAATATTATATATAAGCAAGGCCGCCTATAGGCTATAAATTGCTCCTACAAGGCAAAAGGCTTCTGGGTGTAACCAATTATGCCAATCACACATGTCATTTGGGACCCAAATTCATATAAATAAATAAGACATGAAGATGGAACGCATAAGTTTGCCAGTAGCAGTCAAGAACGAGGAAACCCAGTGTCACGTCAATCACGTCACAAAATTAGACCTTCTTTGTCTGTTTGTTGAGATTTAATAATATATAATCACAAATTACTTATTGGGAAAAGATAATAATAATAAAAAATATATATATTATTAAAGTGGTATGAACGCAAAAAGAAAAATGCAGAGGCTGACTTGAATCTTGGGTGAATATATGTCGAAAAGTCAAAGGTGGCATCTACAATGTTAATGGTTGTTGATTTTTCTCACTGTGTTTAGGTTTGTCTTCCTTCCACATGTATATTTTTCACTGCGTTTTTCTTTGCATATTTATATATTTGGTTACAAAGTAGACAAAGTAAGCGGGAGAAAGCAAGTACACAACTTTTCAAACACTGATGGAAGGAAATGGTCTTCTGACTCTTCTCGGGTAGGCCATGCTCTCCATGAATTGTATGGTTTTTCCTTCCTTAATTTTGCTTATTTGCTACTTACTTTGAATGTCTTTGGAAAGGGTGTCCTAATTACAGCTCATGGCCACATTTTTTCTCAAGCTACTTTCACTTTTTTAAGTGTAACGAACCTAATCCTAAGCTTGGTAATTTGTCGGCAGCAGAGCTACCCTTACCCTTAGTCTTTAGGAGTTTTAGGTTGCCCTGGCCTGAATTTAAAAAATGTCCAAATTAATCATTGGATTTTCTTTTTTAATTTATTTAACGATGATTAATCCAAGAGTTAGTTAGGAGTGTCACGTTAGCGTTTGAATGAATATTATAGTATATTTGGAATTGTGTTTGAGAAATAAAACTTCTAAGTCAAAAAACGTTTTTTGGCAAAAGTTTAATTTTTAAGCTTTTATCAAAAGTACGTTTTAGTCATTTTTAAGCTTTTTAGACCCTTAAGAACGCTTTCAATTTTTTTAACTAAAAGGGTACTTTTTTCTTCAAACGGACTTTTTGAATATTAAATGCACGTTTTGGCCCCTTATCAAATGCATACCCAAACAAATCCTTAGATAGAATTATAAAATCTAGCATTTCTCCAATTTTATTTTACACTAGATTTTGCCTACGTTCTTTAACATGAAAGAAATTTAAATAAATCCCTAGCCTAATTAACCCTAGCTAGCCTAATTAATCGTAGCCGCCCATGTGGAAAAATATGCTACAACTTAACCATAAATCCCATATCTTGAACCTAATAAAAAATCATTATTGGAAGAGAAATCAAATAAGGGTGATCGAGAGTACTAGTCAAACACCCCACTATAGAAAAGGATTTGTTAGATTGGTAAGCAAATTAAAAGTTTATGGTTTAACGCAAAATCAAATGGACCCTTTGATTTTTAAAAGTATCACATCACGGTACTTGTAGACAAGTAGCTCTTCTTTTTGTCCATATTCCGTCCAATAATTTAACAGACAAGAGAGGGGATCGGAGGGGGATTCGAATTAGTGACCTCTACTTCATTAGGCGTGGTCCCAGCTAATTGAGCTACCTCTTTGAGACGTTAATTGTATGTTCTAATAGACATTTTACTTTCTTACATACACTTCTAAAACGGGTCGGGGGGTGTTACATTAAGCATGCCGTATATAAACATACAAGGGAGCAAAGACATCTAAAAATTTGAAGGAAATCTGCTGTAGGCAACATATGAAGCTAGCATGCTACTATTTCACAACAGAAAATAATAAGTTTGATGAAGCATGGACCTCATCAAACTACATCAACTCAATCGGGGCAGCAGAAAACCCTTCTTCAACTGAAACATACACGACACTGCAGCCTGCAGGGGTGAAAATTAATGACATAATCTCATGTTGAAAATTTCAGAACATCTAGAAACATATATATATTTTTTAATAACATCATCACCAAAACAATTAACGTCAGAGACTACGTCTATTCTTGTTGTGCGAAGGGAGTTGGACCAGGACAAATTAAAAATACTAGCTTAAAACTCAAATAATATGCTCAATTTGTATAATTTTGTATGTGCTTCTCAGATAAGGAAGAAAAAATAAATAATGCTCGTTGGGGTTATTCTTTTTTTCTTTTTTCTTTTTTGGGTTAAAAAGAGAAGGTTTATGTACGTCGGCATCATTAAAAAAAAATAAAAAAATAAAAAAATAAAAAAATCTATGGTTAAGAATGTTTGGGTGGGGGAAATGATGTATGAAAAAATGAGTTTGCACACAGAATTATGTGGGAAAAGTAGTTGTGTACTGTAAGCATGACCATGCTTTGTGACCGAAAGAAAAAAGCATTCCCAAATTGACCGCTACAAAATCGAATCGTTTCTAACAAGAAAGTGATTGAGCCTTTATTATCAGATCTTAATTAATATTTTTCTCTAAAGTTAATTAAGTCAGCCACGCGGTTTCTTCTTCCCTTTGCTGATTCTAGAAAGGCGTAAAACAAGGCAAAAGGTCAAAGAACAAAGACAAGCCAAAAGGAGATATGATCAATTTTGAAGATTTCTGTTTTAAAATTATGTTGATACATGCAATAAGGTAATTAATTATAGACTAAAAAAAAAAAAAAAACCCATAAAAATGATCCAAAAGGATACGTATGTTTTCAATTTGTAAATCAACGGATAATTATTCTTCATCAGATAAATTTACTTGAGACAACTTCAAGCGTAACTTTAGTAAAGCATTACATCGTGACTTGGCTCGAGTCAACTTCCAACAGACTTCTAACAAAGTTCGAACCAACTTCTAATAAACTTTTAGCATAATACTCCACACGCCCCGTTTTTCTTGCATCGAACAACTACGTTTATCTACACTCATTGTCTCTGGGCCTTGGTGGGTGTGGTAACTAGATTACTATGTTTACTCCGTGAACATGACACAGTTGAAAGTGTATTGTCTGTCGAGGTTCCCAGTAAATCATTGAAAAAGATTCCCACGTAAGTTGCCCAATTTATATTGAGGGGGGTAACAAAGGAAAATATTTCAGCAAAAAAATCATTAAGACAACAGAGAATCCAGCAACATTTAAGGCATGTGCAAACACTAGTTGCGGCACACATTAGTTTAACGTTGTAACGGCAGGATATATCGTCATAAAATGTCTCTAAAAGCAAATGATAACTTGTGAAATTGAAATTAACTCTTAAATCTGTAATTCTGTGTTTAGACATAAAAGATGATCTTCAAATTCGTTAACCAAAGGACATACAACTTTCCCATTGCATTTCATTTCATACAAGCCTAGCCCAATTAGAAGTGGGCTTAGTACAACCCAAATAGGCCATATAACCAAACTACAACGGGAAATGAACTAGTTCGTTTTCTCAAAAAGCACCATAAAACCTCTCATTTGCCAGAGATAATTATATACCTAGCCGTGGGGTTACAAGTGGGCATAGGATTGATGTTCCATTTTACACTTAAAATTTTATCTTATTTTTATGTTTAACAGTGTAAATAGTGGTATCATATTGTTTAAAATTTAAAAATGACGTGACAATATCTGCATCATGACCATGCCCGTACTTACATGACTTTATAGTCTTTATTTCATGCGTACGATGAATGGGCAGTCTTTGGCAAACACTTCTGAGCACCTACCTGACGAAAAAACGGATTAATTTCTCTTAGTTTCTCACTCTAAGCTATTTTTTGTAAACCCTTTTGGGTAGTACCCAACCTCATAGTTGTGGTCTAAATCTTCAACTTCCATGCTTTCACTCTTACGGTTATTGCATTGCTTGATGTGATGAGCACCGACCTTTTAAGCTGCTTATTGTGGTCAAAAGCTTCAACTTTATCCCGATGAAAATAAGGTTTAATTTTCTCTCATCATCAGAGAATAAGAAAGAGTAGTCCCTAGAATACTTGAACTTTCTAATCTTCTCCTGTGACTGTTCCTGGGTAAGACAAGTCCAGATCTTCTTGTTAGGCGCAAGCTTGGTCTAGTGCCCATATGAAGAACTTTTCTTATCCCATCTTCATGAGTATAGCCAAGAAAAATCGATCAAATGGGTGTTGCATGTGGTGATGGAGAGAAGGCGTTGGGCTGGTGTGATATTTAAGGCCCACGCTATGATCAACATTTTTTAAAAAAAAAAAAAGAAAAAGAAAAAACTACTTAACAAAACAATCCGATTATATCTCCTTTTTGGGAGCAGTGATAATAAAATAAAATAAAAAATTTATTTTAAATATAATAATGTAAGTAGATAACCAGATAAAAATGCTTTGAAAAAGTGGATAACTAAAATAAAAAATGTGTTCTTTAACTAAATTTAAGCTAAACATTTGTTGAACGGAATGTGAATGGTTTAAGAGTTTGTTGACGCACTGGAAAGTCACAAGAGTAACAAAACGCTTCTTTTTAACAAGCTAAGCGAGCTTCAAAAATAAGAAACTAGCAAATTATAGCCTTTGCTCTCATGGCATCGAATAGCAAGATTCTTTTTACTGAGGACTATTAACATTTTATCTTACAAACGAGAAAAAACCAAATGGGTTGGCGTTAGTCCACGATTTTATAAGACGAACACAAATTGACTCACGAGTTGTGGCAGTTTAAGGCTCAAAAAGTGTTTTATCTTATTTTTCATTTGTTTCATATACTTCAGGGCAGAATAGGGAGAGGAAGAAAAAAAAAACTGCATGTAAGCAAATCGGATGAATAAAAATTTTCGGTCTCTCAGTTGTCACACACATTAACTTAGAAATAACACCATCGTGCAAAACTTCTAACAATCACTGGGTACCAAAGCAAACTTGACAATTTCTTGCCTCTAAAGACGTTACAAACTAGATATGTTTATTTGAAAATACCTACCTTAGTTCAACGGTCCAATCCATCTTGTCTTCTATAAGTCCCATCTGCAGTCTGGTAAGCACAGAGTAGAGTTGTTGTGACACAACACCAACACCACCATCTCTATAAGACACCCTGCAAAAAGAAAAGACTACAATTAAGTGCCATTTGTTTCACTTTACTGCCATTTAATTCATAGTTCTTAAAAGTAAAATGGATGCTCCTACTTAAGCAACAATATGAAACAGAGTAAATTGATTCAAGTTGAAGGCAAGCAACTATAAGTACAAAAAAATACAAAACAAACTTAATGCAGTAAGAAAAGGCACAATGGCAAATGACATGAGCCAGAGAGCAAAACAGCCAAGGGATTCATGTAGTGAGCGCCAAGTAGCAAAAACTAACTTAAGGCTGCAGAGTTCACCAGAGGTTCAACCCATGTTGCATAAAAATTGATTATCTGATGTCGCTAGAGCAAATGCCTACTCATGTGTCACTGTAGATCCATATTTAAGTTGTGTTACGACTGTAGTCAAAAAGACTTCAATTTGCATTAAGCTCAACAGCTTGACAAATTTAAATCTATTGCATACATTGACAAATGACTCCAAAAAGTTGGGCTGTAGAATAATATTCACCATTTCTCAACCATTGATTTGATCATGTTACAATAAGAATCATGTTTTTTGGAATTTACATCTGCATGACATACTTCGTCAATAAGTTTGTTAGTTCCACCATATGTTGTTATTAGCACAAGCTCATATGAGAATGAAATCATTGTTCATTTTAATTTTAGTGAGACCAAACTATGATTAGGACTATAATTTATGAAATATGGGGTCAATCGTTTATTTTTTATATTAGTACCTTTTACCCATATAAGTGATGCTGCCCACAGGTGATACAACCACAGCTGTTCCAGTACAAAAAACTTCATCAGCATCAAGCAATTCATCCACTGCCACATGTCGTTCCTCAACCTGCGAGTTATTTTACAGTAGTAATCAGGTAGGTGGAGAAAAGCTACATACTGTGGAACTAAAAGACTGATGCAACACATCCAGAATCCCAAGAAATATCAAAGATTTGTAAGTTATGTAACCCGCAATGACAACTAAAAACCAATTAAGATATCCCTCCTAGAGTTCCAAGTGAAGTTCGCATAATATTATTCCACCAGTATGGATAGACAAGGGACAATAATTCACAAATTGGAGGTTTTCCTCTCTATGGCAAACCAGATGACTGCTTTGTACTAGGCACTGGAATCTGATAAAGATGGGTTGGGAAGAAAATAATTATCTCCTAAAATGAAAACAATATTTCAGGGGAAACGAGGTAAAAAAAAATCACAGAGCAGACAGGTGGAGCAAATGTCATAATGTCAGTGTGTGAAATAAGGTCTATTATCAGGGCTTCCTCTCTATATGGAAGCATGTAAACAAGTTTATTGGATCAGAAAGAGGAACTATAATTGAAGTTATCCCAGCTCAACTTGGATATTGAAAAAGGTGGATTTGTCACCCTATATACTTTTCACCTCAGCAAGCCTCCATTACTAAGAGAGAGCATAACACTCCACCTAAAGTGATATACCAAGGAGATGAGCAGAGAAAAAAGACATAATTAGATTGGAAACACTATAGAATACGTCATTCATATAGATGACTTTCTGGCCCAAATAAATATTGTCTGCGTGAGCACATATTTGAGAGCCACAATCGTTGGAATAAAAAAAATAATCAATTGTAGGTTTTTTTTTTTCATATTGGCAGATCCAGTTAGTAAAGAACGTAGACAGGCTCAATAACAAACGAAAAATGAGTAAGTTATATCTCTAATATCAAAAGCTCATGAACGGTGTCCAAGATATTAAATAAGTACCTGAAACCCTTGGCTACGAGCAACATCAATTATACTCTTTCGAGTAATGCCGGGTAGAATAGTCCCTTTTATCGCAGGTGTGAAGATAACATTATCCTACAAGAACATAAAAATGAGAATATTTCAGATGTGGCCACCTCTAATGACATGCTTCTTCTACGCAGTTCAGATGCTTTGAAGCATTAGTATTAGCCTTGCAGTTGCTTTTCTATCCATTAGGGTGCATGTTTCAAGAAAAACAGATAAGATAGATACAAATTTCTGCAAATAAGTAGTGATTTTCAATGATTCTTCTTACTTTTCCCCATCAATCAGCATTGATCTTTGAAATGATATATATATATATATATATATTTTGATAAATAGCATTGATCTGAAATGATATTCAATGATTCCTCTTTCTTTTCCTCGTCAATCAGCAACGACACAGATCATAATTATAAAAGGTAATAGCTACACTAAAGCCCAGCTTAGTCATTAATCATCATACCTTTACAACAAAAATGTTGCAAGAGGAAACCTCCTCCAGATATTTTTTGTTGACACAATCAAGGTATAGCACATCCGAGTAGCCTTTGGCTTTTGCAGCAGATTGCGCCTTCAGAACCTACAAATATTTTTTATTGATAAAAGAGATAATTCAGTTGCTCCAAATTGCCTGAGATTCACAAACCAGATAAGTAATGGCTGGTAAAGGGTAATTAATTAATTCAACCAAAACATTGGGAGATGGCTTGTACAGTGTTTAGTCAAGTCAAAATTCTCAAATTGAAAGGAAAAAAGAGCCCACAATTTTCATTGATCCATTTGTAAGCACAATGAAGCTCTATTAGTCAAATTATAGCTTTCAACCAGAATTATCACAAAAAAAAAAAAAAAAATCATATAAGAACTAAATTTACAAATACTGCTTTTGGATCCTAGATGTATCATAATTTCCTTGTTCTTTTTGGAAAGTTACACATGCACCCTGTGGGTCGTGAATCAACAACCTCCCTTTTCATCTTGTTCTTGTAAGGTGAAGGTACCAATTGAGGTAGAATTCAATAACCTTGAAAAATTATGAAATTACAGAAAATAGTGTTGAAAGCATGCAACCATATAACCTTTGGTGAGATAAAAAAAATAAAAACACAGATTGTCTCAGCACAGATACAAGCATGTATGAAACATATAAGAACTAAACAAGCACTTGCATGGTCAACTTACTGCTGCATAGTTTCCAATGGTCTTTACACCTCCAGTACCACCAGGAGTTGCACGGTGCAGTTCATGTTCAACAACCAGATGTATTGGTGCCACACCTTCCTGGCATCAGACATATAAAACATTTTAAACACGATAACTGCAGTACAGGAATACACCAAAACCATCAACACAACAAAATACAAAAGAGCTACCAGAATGGAGTAATCCAGAAACAAATGATAACATTTCTAAACAAATAGAAAAGATTGAATATGAAGCCCAAGATAAAGAAAGAAAGGAAATCATGCGCAAAAAAATAAAGCAAAGTAGTACTACAATATTCAAATAAAGCAGGCCCCTAGTTTCCAAAAAGTGCTAAAAATAATAATCACCATATTTAAAATCCAAAGCTAAAATGAGAAGCCTCTTCAACTCCATAGTTCTGTTTTAACAAAAACAGAGAAAAGGAACAGCTTGGCTAACTTTTGATGCTAGCACCATTTGACAAGAAACAAATACTGTTAGATTAAAATTTTCTTGATAGAGATTAATAACTCATGCAACTGATATGGATTGAACCCATGAACTCACCCTCAACCATTTTTTATGGGGGAAAGTTATGATTTGGTACAGAGATCATTCATGCTAAATTGAAGTATAATGGTGACAAACATACGCATACGTTGGTACTAAAAAATTTAACAAAACTTCATACCTCAAAATTTAGTCAATGTGCTTGCTATTAGACCATATTACAAATGAAACAATCCAAAACGCTGAATGTCATGAGAAGTTTGTAATGGTACAATCCCAGAAGTTATCACGCTTAGCTACTTACCTCTGTTAAACGATATAGGAACCAAAAGATGCATGAGTCACTGTTGCAACTTGTTAGTCATCTCAGTTATCTTTCTTTGGTATCGATTCATGAGTGAACCAACTAAAAGACACTGCTCATATGTGGCATCAAATAGAAATAAATCTGTACTCTAGTTAGTTGTAAACTTACGCCCATCTTGTTGACAGATCATTGATATTTTTAAGAAAGTAGGGCCCACACTGATAAGCAACGTCTTTGTAAGTATTAACTAATATTCTTCACCTATGGTTTAACCATGTTATGATTGTCAGATATTCATTGTGCAGAATATTCTTATATTTCATTCCTCTAATGGGAAAGAACTCGCATAGAATTCACTGTTATGGCTCCTTATCAGCAATGTTTCATATGATTTTCCACACGCAACCTTGAAATTATTAAATTATATAGTGCAGAAAGGGAATAATTAGTAGAATATCAAACATTTCACAGTAGCTCCAAATTGAAAGGAATCTCAAATTCTAAAAAATTCCACCTAAATTTCAACATCCATTAACCAAATATAGTTCAGAGCAGAAATAAACAAATAGTTCATGAGGAGAAAAAATAAAGAACATTTAAGTCATGGTACATCTTTACAGCATTATGCATCCCAAAAGCAGGTAATTGAAAAGATACTTAAAAAAAAGGGGTTAAGACATCATATTTAAAGTGGCAACAAAATAGAATGGATATCAATATGCAAGGGAAGATTATAAACCTTAAAATAGTTTCCAACAGGTGACACATAAATCAGAAAGGTATACTCTGGAGCAGGTGCAAGACCAAGAACAGCTCCACTCCCCATTAGCAATGGCCTGATGTATAAGGAACCTTTACCTGGAGGTGGAACCTGAAATGAGACAATAAAGATTTACCAATCTGACATGTACTGCCAATCACTAACAAAAAGGCTATACTGCAAGATTAACGAGGTATGCTACCCAACGTCTGTTTGCTAAAACAGTAGCCTTTACAGCTTCCACAAACTGTTCAACTGTTGGTGATGGCATGCACATCCGCTCTGCACCCGACCTCATCCGCTCTGCATTTTCCTCGGGACGAAACAGTAGAATATTACCATCTTCTTTCCTGTAGGCTTTCAAGCCTTCAAATAATCCCTAGAGACATAAGAAAGATAAATGAGGAAACAAGTCATCAAGACTGAAGCAACAGAGACAACAATCAAATAAAATGCCATATAAAAGGAAAATAAGTGCGATCCTAAGGACAAACCATGATAAAACCTCCATTGATATGCATACACACACACACACACACAAAGTCCATGAATTTGATGTCTATCTAGGTAGTCCAAGATTGGAATTATCAAAATCTTCATTCAGTAGTATAATTCAAACTCCTATAATCCCCTCTTCTATCAATTCTTCCTGTTCAAGTTTGACTTCCTTTGAATTCTGGAATCAATTTCACTCTCTAGGATTCCCA
Source organism: Carpinus fangiana (assembly GCA_006937295.1). Taxonomy (NCBI): domain Eukaryota; kingdom Viridiplantae; phylum Streptophyta; class Magnoliopsida; order Fagales; family Betulaceae; genus Carpinus; species Carpinus fangiana. The sequence goes on from CM017322.1 coordinate 38,785,344, forward strand.
TAAGGCGGTGTCCCATACTGATCATATTTTACAAGTTCTTGAACTCCTCTAGAATTCCCAGACATTCTCTCCTCCTCACTCTCTTCCTCACCAGGCCACTTCTCTCTCCCCATCATCTGACCACTCCTCTCATTCCCTCACATCCATCAAAGCCAAGAACTGCCACTAGCAACCCCCACCTGACTCAACCTGGCAATCCCTTTAACGACTTCGATCACTGGATTTCAGTTCGCTCATCAGAAAATCAAACTCTGGCATCTTTTAACTTTTGGTGAATATATTATATGAGTTGTGTGATAGGGAGTCGAAGAAGTGGATTCGCTTCCAGGTTTTGGACTCAATCCATAGCAATGCATCCTCTTTTCTCTATCAGTGTGATTACAAGCTCTCTTCTACATTTTGCTGCTTCTTTCTATAGATTTACCTTTGGTTTTTTTTTTTTTTTTTTTTTAATTTTTTATTTTCAATTTCTGGTTTTTGCACTGGTTGAGTGGCAGAAAAAGAGAAGGGAATTGATGATTGTTTCTTTTTGGGGTAAGTGGAGAATGCAAACATAAAAAGAGTAAAGACAGTACTATCTGTGGAGTAGGATTGATGGTGGGGGCATGCATATATACATGTGTTTTTCTAATGAAAGACTTACTATATTATTTGTTAAATTTCAATTTCTTTTTTTTCTTTTATGCTATGTAAACGAATCTTAATTTCTATCAAGCTATTTGTCAATTCATTATTATTATGTTATATCCATGCCTAGTTATAAGGCCAATTACCAGACTATCAAACAACAAAAACCAAATTACATTTAAATGATTGTGTACCTCATACAAACTTCTAGCAAGCTAAACAAAAATTAACACATTTAAAAATTCCAGTCAATGTTTGCATTACTAGTCACACTAAATTCTGGAACTAATGCAATATTTTTTTTATAAGTACTTCAATTTCATTAAAAGTGCAAAAGGCGCGATCCTAGTATACAGGAAAGAAGTATATGAGCTTTATATGGAAAAGAAAAACAAAAATCCAAAAACTCAAAAATTAGAAAATGACAGATTATGGAACGCTGATGTCCATGTGTAGAGGGATTGGAACAGCATATGAAGGTTTAAAATCTAACCTGCCCATAATTCAAGACTCCTGCTGATGGGTTCATTTCGATGTTCCCAAAACGCTGTAATTCACCTTTAGAGAATTCCCCACCTCGAGCACATTTCATGGTGTACATATAATCAGTAGGAAGAAATGAAAATCCAAGGTTGTCCCAGTCAATGTCAGCTAATTCGGTTGTTTCGCTGCCATTGTTCAACAAAAAGCATGTTAATGACCAAAAACAAATCTATCCGGAATGCAGTATACATGTGTAACCATTATGTTCTTCCTCGTAGACAAAGAGCGAGATCCAGAGAGATTGGCGATGTAGCTAATGTGAATCTACCTTATGAGTTGCAAGATAACTCGTGAGTGTGTGTGTGTGTTCACAGGATGGCCTATCACTTCCTGTCAAGATGAAAAGATTAAGCCAATTACACGCTAAACCACCGTTACTACGCAAGAGTGCCGCCATTTGTTAAATTATATTTAAAAAGGCCGAAAACTAAGAAACTAGAACATCACATGAAAACTTAAATGGCCAAATTAATCCAGAGATTAGCTTTGTTTTCAGAACAATACAACCCGTGTATCGTGATTCAGTATTGAAATTAAATAATCATGATGTCCAAATCAAAAACACCGAAAAAAAAGAAAATAATGAATCACCAAAAACAATATACAAACCTGTAAGTTTCAGACAAAACGGCATCAAGCCTAGAGGGAGAAGCCGCTCGAAGAGCACCAAGAGAGGCAAGAGGAAGCTGCTTCTGCAGCTGAAAGCAATAAACACAGTGAACCGAAGGTCAAAACCATATAAGATAAAATCATGCAGCGAAGGATTCGAAATTGAGAGTGAAAATGAGGAGGAAAGGAAAGCTGCAACAATAATACCTTGAGAAATGACGGCGAGGAACGTGGTTTTTCGGCGAAGGGGAAGGAAGGGATAGGAGTGGAAGGGTGGCGGCGGGAGGGCCATAGCAGTTGATTAGGCTGAGGCCCTGCCAAGACGGCGCTTCTCTCCATTCTGCTCTCGCTCTCTCTCTCTCTCCTCAGAACCGTATCTCTGTGTGCGCGTTCTCTCTCTCTCTCTCTCTGGACCTCCCCGCACGCAACTCTGACTAATGCTCTTCCACCATTCAGATTCTTACTAAATAACCTAGACCAGAATCTACGCGCCTGAGTAAAATCCTTGGATTGGATCTGTTTGTATCTTTTTTATTTTATTTTAATTTAATTTTGTGAATATGACGGTCAATCGATTTTCATAGAGTCGGATGACGATACAAACTAGACTACAAAAACTGAAAAATTCGATTGATGTACGACATTTTAATTAGATGGTTAAATTAAATTAAATCCCTCTAACAAAAGGTTTGACTGAAAGCTATTGCAGCGACGTAAGAAGTCGGCTACAATATAAAACGTATTAAAAAAATCTCTACTCCAATGCTTTGGGGAGCCCAATTGAAAGATTGCCGTACAGGACAAAAGAATCATGGCAATTGGCATCCCTGTATCAAGATTCTGACCCAGTAAACGCTCACATGGAAATCCTTATCAACAATACACACTTTAATCCCCTCCAAAATGATGAACACTGTGACTGTGAGGGTTCAACTATAATTTCCACTCACCCAACCATTATGAGAACCATAGGCTGTTATGTTAGTTAACTTGCTTGGATGGTCCTACGGGCTGTGTTTGGGAAGGTGCTTAAAAAAAGGAGTTGCCCGTAACCGTAATAAATTTGATTAATGTGAAGGAAAAAAAAAAATAAATAAAGAAATAAGATTGTTTTGTATGAAAAAGTAAAAAAAAATTATTTTATAGTGCTTTTTCTATTTGAATAATAATAAAAAGTGATAGATATAATGTAAAAAGTAAGAATGATTGTATTGATTTTGAAAAAAAAAAAAAAATTGAACTTTGGGTCCGGCCCTTCTCCAAACACTGCCACGGTTACTCTTTTAAGTGAGGATGTCCAGCCACTCTAATTTTTTAAAAATAATGAAATAACTTTTGCCCTTATAAAAGTTAGTGAATATTCTTTAAAAAAAGTGTGAAAAGTTTTATAAAAAAATATTGTATTTTAAATTATTTATTAATGTATTCAAGAATAATAAAAACTTCAAACTAAAAAGAGAAAATAAATTATAATGAGTAGTGATAGATATAACGTCAGTATGAGTGAACAGTACTCACGTTGGCCTTATTTTAATATTAAAATATTTAAAATTACTGTTTTTTTAATAATATTTTAATATTAAAATAAGGCCAACGTGAATAATGTTTATTCATGCTAACCTTATATTTATCACTACTCAATTGTAAGATTGATGATATTTACCAGGCCGGCATGAATGAACAGTATCCACGCTGACTTTTTAATATTATTAAAAAATTAATATTATTAAAAGGCCAGCGTGAATACTATTCACCCAAGCCGGCCTAGTAAGTATCACAACTCTATTATAAATTATAATAGAGTAGGACAGGTGGGTTACCATTATCATATGCATTTACTGTCATCCCACTACAGTGAAGTGTCTTTGTCCTTTGAACAAACATGCATCTACACCAATTGTTTGTGAATATAATACTATTTAGTACGCTTATATAATGTCATTCAATTGAACAATTTGACACTGTTATCATCCAGATTGTCATTATATGACAATTGTATCTACTAAATAGAATTATTAGTTAATGTTTGAAGGATGAGAACAAATACGTCACTAGAACTGGAAATGCACACCTACTAAAACATACAAAAGAAAATGCACACATACCCTAAAAACAAATACAAACCTCACTTGCTTACTACTTTCAAAATGTATCCTCCTCATTTTACTTGGTAAAGAATTAAAGCTCTTGTACCTAACAATGTAAATGAAAGACAAAGATCTTGTGACGCTAAGGCATGCCGGCCACTCCAATCTTTTTTTACTTTTAAATTTTTATTAGGAGGATCCTTGTCCAGCTATATATAAGTAACCCAATTCGTGATAACTTCATCTTTTTCACCTTTTCTCTGCACGCTTGAAAAGAAAGGCAAAAGATCAAAAAATGTATATGAGGCCTTCACATTGGTAATGGTACCTGTTTCAACAATTCGAGGACTTAAAAATTGCCCCCCAACGAGAACTACACTACATTTCACCGAACAGCAAAGCAGAAAACCCGAAAGCCATAAATGGAGATCATCACACAAAATGCTAAAGCACCACCCCTTGGCAATACAAATATTGGCAACAATCACCTGCCCTAAATGAGAACTACACAAACAAACCCGATAATAGATGCACAAACATTTACAAATTTCTCATAAGATCACCATGCGCAGATTCATTTACATATTCAGCCCACTCAAAGTGATGTCACCAACCAAAACTACTTTAAAATCTGTGCATTACTAAGTGAACAGGTGCATCCAACAAAAAGCCAGAAATCTTTTACTTATGTTTTGACTTTGTTCACTGTTGAATTTTGTCATCAACCTTCTCATTATGATTTGGCAGGGTAACGTTCTTCAACTTCCTGTCCACTCTTTTGGATATATCTCTTCAATCATGCTGCAAACAAGACACGCATAAGAAAAGAATAGAAAACATCAGCATAAATGGATATAATTACTCAGCCATGCAATAACCGCATCAAAGGTGAGCTTTGGTTTTTTAAGCATATCAAACGTTGGCTTGTTCGACATAAATTAAAGACAACTGTGTTGAAAGCCCTAAGAAAGTTTCACAGTACTCCCCCAGTTAAACAAGCCATCAATCAAAGAAAGCACATCATATAGGAGTAGTAAGATCAAGACATCAGCATGAACATAAAGGAGCAGAAACAAATCACAAATGACAAAAGCAGGCAAAATATCATAACCAGCTAGCCATGGAAGAAAAAGACTCATAGATTAAACGGTGTTGTGTTACAACTAAGAACATATACTTGCAATAACACTTGGAAAAGAAAATAATGAACATCAAACAGAAATTTCCGAGCAACCCAACAAAAATGAAATAATGTTAATAAAAGCTTTAAAAAATCTGATATATACCCACAAGCAAGAACATCAATACAGGTAAGATTTGTGAAAAAAGCAGTCACCTGACAATGCTCAATAACTTGTCCAGAATTCTGCACTTCTTGTGGCTTTTCTGGTGCCTTAGGGCCACAGGGTAAGACACCGTTCTGTACATGTGAAGAATTCGCATGACCATTTATTCCTTCACCTGCAAGAATATCCTGCTCCGATTCCGCTACGGGATTCAACAAAGAGTCTAATTTGTCTTCATTTGTAAAGTTGTCAGTATCAGTTTTCTCATGAGTCGCTTCTGAGATTTGTATGATTTTATCTATAACAACTACATCAGCCTCTTCAGCACCTTCTTGAGTTTGAGAGGATGACAACAATACATGCTGATCCTCTGGAACATTTGGTTGGGAGGAAATAACACTGAAACCAAATAAAGAATATTAACCAGAAAGAAACAAATGATTGATTTTCACCTTTAGGAACTGATAGTGTGTTCCAAATTATGTATTCAGAAATTTGATAAACCAATACAGTAAAAGCTTAACGTAAAAAATATAATTTAAAAGTTGTACCTCTCAGTATTGGTCCATTGAGCAGCAGTGCCATCTTCTTGTTGCCTCCTTTTCTTATTGTTTTGCCTTCGCTCTGGTTGTAAATTCACACCATCATTGGATATAGACTGTTTAACTCTTCTTTTCCTTCCAGCCAGAAGCCCTTGCTCAGAAACTGAAGGGGCACACTTTTCACTGGCATATTCCTTGATTTCAGACTCAAAATAATGTGTTGCTTTTACATCGTCACCTACAGGGGGCACTTCAACTATCACTTTTGGTTCACCAAGAGCATATCTTTCCTGCTGTCTCTCGCTTGACTTCTCTCCTACAAACTTTTGCCTGTTGCTTGCATTTTCAAGGCCAGATACCAAAGACCCTTCTTCATACTTCATTGAAGCCTTATCTGGAGAATGTTTGAATATTAATTCTGTACATCGTTTAATCCATGAGAAAGGAGTAGAGCTATGAGTAGAAGCACCATCCAGATTGTGCTTAGATGGAGAATTGAACCCATTGTCAATGTCAGCAACAATCCCTTTCCGTGAATCCTCAGCATTTTGTATAAGAGTTTGCTGCTTCAAAATTCTTTTTGCAGAAATTTTCCTCCTTGGTTCAGAATTTTGCAATTCAGCATCAGCAATAATATCTGAGGCAACTTTTAAATCCTGCAATTTCTTAAGGTCTTCAATCTGGGCGAGAATCTCTTCTCTATCAGCATGCAATAGCTCCCTTTGGTTTTTCAATTTCTCTCTTTGGACCTTAAGATCCTCAATGCAATTATTTAGCTCTGCCCACTCCTTGTTTCTTTGCTCACGTTCCAAATTTATCTCTATTCTCTCAGTTTCAAGCCTTTTCATTTCTAAAGCGACCTGTTCCAACTCTTTCTCCGCTTTTACCTTGAGAGAGCTTATATAATGAAGTTCATTTTTCCTTTCTTGCTCAAAGGCTTTCTCCCTCTCCCTCAAATCAGTCTCTAATTCTTCACGTCTTTTCTCAAAACAGTTCTCCAGTTCCCTCTTATGCATCTCAATATCCAGTAAGAAATCTGCGCGTTCTTGCTGCATCTTGCTGAACCACTCAGTACGGTCATGCACCATCTTATTCATAAAGTCTTCCCGCTCATGGCTAAGTGCCTCAACATCACGTTTATACTGATCTTGCATTTCAACTTTTTCCAGTCTAAGGCTATCACGCTCATCCTTAATAAACTTGGAAAAGGCCAGTCTCTCTTCAGCAACACATTCCGCTTCCTTCTTTAGCTCTTCTCTTTTTTCATCAATTAACTCCCATTCAGCTTCAAACTTTGCCTTCTCTATTTTCAACTTATCTGAATCAGCGATAAGCTCCGCTTTTTGAGCCCTAATCATATCTATTTCTTCTTTAAGGTTCATCTCTAAAACTGATAACTCACTTGTTTCGGTTTTCATGGCCTCTAAATTCTCCTTTGCACAATCAACCAGCTTCTTTTTGTCATCCAATGAATCCAGTGACTCCTGAAGCTCTACTTTCATTTTGTTAATCACTTCTTTTTCTTCTTGCAAACAGGCTTTGTTCTGCTCAAACTCCTCCTCAGCAGCCCCTAGGCGTTTTTCTTTCTCATCAAGCAGATGCGATGTCTCTGCCACTTCCCTCTCCCTATCTTCCAATGCCCTTGACTGAACCTCTAAGTCATGTTCCTTCTCCGATATTTGGTCCTCCCGTTGTCTAAGATCCATCTCCTTCAACTCCCAAGCCCGTGTCTTAGTTTCAATTTCATCTTCAATTGATTTTCGCTTCATCTCCAGCTCAGCATCAAATTCTGACTTCCTTGTTCTCAAAGCATTTTCCTGGATGGCAATGACTTTTTGGACTTTGTCCTGTGTTGTCCATCAACAAAGAAATAAGAAAAATAGAGTAATAACTATGAAGGAGTTTAGGCTCCCCAGCAGTAAGTATTGGCTGAAAAGATACAAAGAAACCATCTATACTCATAACGGTGATAAAACCTAAGATCTACTTGATACCATCTTTCGGTTTATGAATTTTTTAAGAGAAAAATTTCCAGATAAGACAAAACGACTCACAGATTCCTTGCTTGCAAGTTTTTCCTGTAAAATAAGTAGGTCTTGCTGTTCCTTGTTCAGCAAAGTTTCCCTTCTAATGACATCCTGAATATACACAAAAGAGAAACTAAATATTGGAGTTTCCTTTGGAAAAAGTAAAAATCTAATATACAACCAAATCAAATTAGGAATTAAAATATAAACCTGCTCTCTTTTTGACAAGGAAACCTCAGTCAGGACCAGATTGGATCTCTCTTCATTTAGAGCTCTACGTTCCTTCTCAATATTCACATTTGAATCCTCTATCTCTTTTTCAAGTCGATTTAGGTCCTGAGATCTATTAAAAATGTAATCCTCCCTTTGGTTTAGCAAAGCTTGTGCATCAAGTAACCTTTCATGTTCAAGCTGCAAAGTTTTCTGCCTTTCACCTAAAGATTGCCTCTCAAGAATGATATCCTTCTCTTTTTCATCACAACTACAACATAAAGACAATAAAAAGATTATAAAGCTACCTAACCAGGTTTCTTGTCACAGATTTATACATCACAGGAGCAGCTCCTGAACAAATTGATGACCATTGTGCGACTATGGCGTTATATGAAGGACAAAATACAGAAATTTTGTGTGTGAACACAAGCTGACAACTCCTGGACTGTTTCACTGGTTAGTCCAGGCAAAAAGTAAGTCCACAAGAAGAGCAATGTCATGCTCTTGCATGTAGCTCTCTCTTAAACTTCATTATAAACTAGTATGGAGAGCAAGCACACAAATCCACATATTAATACAAGGTTTGGCTACTAGAAACTTTACTAGCATGTCTTAGACAATCCAGTGAATTTAGCACAAAATTCAAAAAGAAACACCATTATGCAGTCTGCTTCCCAATCTTTTGTGATTTTTACTGCAACTTTGTTTTTTATTACAGATAAAAGAAAGAGCTAATCAATCTCACGGCAAGAGGTGCTCTTCTAGTATTTTTCTTATGTACATATTCCTATTTGAAATTAACCAAGTCCCACTTGAACACATGCTGTTTGGAAAAATGCTTGTGGAAAATATATGATATAAATGAGTAGGACACATACTCAGACTTGAATGATACAATACGCCTCCTGAGATCATCTTCACGTGCTTCAACTTCCTGCAGTTTTCTTTCAGCAGCACGGTGATACCGACTAGCTTCCGCTTCTAAAGTTTCTGCTGCATGCAGCTTTGCCTCAGCCTCAGTAAATTTCTTGTGTGCACCCTCTACCATATTGCGCCCTTCATCCAATTTACTCTCAGCTGCAACCTTTATTTCAGCACATTCTGCACGCATCTCATGCAAGGCCTTCTCGAGCTACAGTAATTTACCAAACAAACTCCAAGATAAGATAAAGAACGATGATAGAGTCATATGTGAAAGACACAATTTCTTTAATTTAAAGATGACCACAATTGACAACACTTACGCTTGCTATACACTCATCCTTGACTCCTACAGTCTTCTTCAGACTTTCTTCTCGCCTCCTTGCCTCAGCTAAAACAGATAGACGCACAGCTTGATCACGCTTGTGCATTATTTCAGCTGTTTCTGCAGAAGCTTTGATCTGGTCATACTTGGAATTTAACTCCTTTTTTTCCAATATAAGAAGACCCATGTGGTGTTGGTGGTCAAACATCTACATAATGTTACTAGTCAGATATAGACTGAAAAGAACAATAAACTGGTATAGCTAGAATGCACCTCATGGTGGTACATACTATAATAATAGAACCTACATACAGTGGTGAATTAAGTGCCGAAGCCAATAAAACTTTACCACCCAATGAATTTGCAAACAGGATTAAATTGTACCCAAGATTAAACACAATTTTCTTACTCAATAACAAACAATCTTATAGGATTAGTAATATGAGCCTAAGCTCTTTCATATTCATTGCCCAGATCAGATACAAGCATGGAAAAAATTAAAAATAATAATTAAAAACAAATAATAACAATACGGCATAAAATAAAATCATAAAATCAATGAAACATGTTAGAAAAACTGTCTGCAAAGAACAATGTGCATAATTTAAATGTGCCTGATAGCTCTTGCCGTACCAGCACCCCCCCCCCCCCCAACCCAATGAATCTTTGATGGAGTTCATATTCTGCAACATCAACTAGCTATTACAAGCTATGCCCAATACATGCACATACTGCCAGTATGAAAATATTCTCTGATACCATATCGTCAAAAAACAACATTATCAAATTCTTAAAGGAAAAAAAAAAAAAAAAAAATCTTGAATAACAAACTCTTCACCATGCACACTTAGCAAAATCCTCCAGCAGAAGGAAACACTTCATATACGTCAGAATTAAATATATACATCTCTCCCATATCTTATATAAATGAAACCATCAAGAGGCCAGAGATCCAAATTCAGCTTCCTTAAATCCAAAAAGTCAACCACCTACAAATTTATAGATTAAAAAATGTACATAGAGCCTATTTATGATTGTGTTGGGAAATAGAACTTATGCCTATTAACCCCAAGGGGTTGGCTCAAGTGATAAAGGCCTTAGTCTTGGTGGCATTCTCATTGGGTCTAAGGTTCGAATCCTCTTGTGAGCAAACAATTCGTTAGGGCTAGACCTCCAACAAAACTGGAGTATTACCCGATCTATGTGGATAGAGCGCTTTGCACAGGCCCAAGGTTTTGAACCCTGCCTTGAATTGATTCCTCATCATAACAAAAAAAAACAAACTTATGTCTATAGAAAAAGCCTGAAAGAGCTTTTTAGAAAAATCATCATTTTCAAGCTTCCTTTGAAACGCAGTTTTAAGCTTTTTAATTTTTTTTACCAAACAGGCCCATTTTTTCTTGCCGCAGCTTTTTACGTACTAAAAGCACTTTTTAAATTTCTTAACGTAATCTCAAACAAGCTCATAAACTACCAACATTTCCATCAGCATTCATATGGAATCAACGAGAAACCATCATAAGTTACTCTTATGCTTACAAATAGCATTACAATAACTCTAAAAGAAATAAAAATGGAAACCCATATTACTTGAGATTCTCTGTCAAACAAAAGCCCATGTATATAAGCAACCATTCTAGCCTACAAAATTTAATTTCCTCCCAAAACTACGGTCATCTAGAACTATTATAATAATTTCTACATATGACATGCTAAAATCATTGATAGTTACTTTCCTTATCCTCATTATTATTAAACATAGAAACCATACACTCAAACCATTTCTTTTGTAGCAATGATTAAAACGGATAATTATGGTAAAAGAAAAAAGAGTTCGATTTTGATCATACATACTAAAAGAAGTGCACCACAAATCAAGATAGCGAATATTCAGCTCGTTTAAGCCTAAGTCCTTCCTAACACTCTGGTTCAACAACTCAGCCACAATCTTCGTCCGGTTTTTCAAGTGATTCTCCTTTAACCCTCTATTTTTAGAACAAGAAAGTATCAAGGAAATCGAAATTCAGCTCAACTAGTCCAAATAGTACGCGCACACTGGAAAAAAAGAATTCGATGATTCTGAAGCACTAAGCAACGAATTCGAATTTCAAAAACTTTTGAAGTCTTTACACTATTGCCACGTTATCTCACTCACTAAGAAAAACCTACACGCTACATAAATCAAATTAAAATTGCTAAAAGAAACACAGAACAAAAAATTGTACTATTCCGAAATAAATTCAACAAAAAAACCACAAAAATAAAATTTGATCAATGAAAAAAACAAGAAAGAAATGAAAATTAAAAACAAAGAAGAAAGAAGGAGATTTTGGCAAAATTAATAAACCTCAGCTTCAAGCTTTGCAATATAGGCTATGAGCGCAGCCTTGTCCCTCCGTTTGATTGACTCCTCATCGAACCCGGCCTGTTTGAGTCGCTTCCAGATCGCGTCGTCGCTGAGAGGGGTTTTCAAAACCCTAGAGCCAGGTGTTATCGACAAAGGCCTAGCGGAACTCGGAGTGATCGCGAGCCGTTCCGATTGCGGACTCGCCATCTCGGCCTCCGAAACCCTAAGATTCCCTCTCTTTTCTTTCCCTTTTGCGTTTCGGGTGCCTTGGCTACTCTTGATCAATCACTCGCAATCCACGCTGGTCTTCTTGCTTTTTCACGCACTTGCTTTCTCTCACTCTCTGTGAACTCTGCGTGAGTAAAAAGTCCACCGAGTACGATTTAATTAATTAAGTAAATTCCTGGCGTTGAAAGTGTTTTTACTAATATAAGCTTAGAAAGAGTTTAAGCCCGAATTTGGGTGATAAGTACTGGACGGAACGACGTCGATTAGACTCTTTAAGAGGGTTTGCCGAATGAAGTTTTGGGGGTTTAAAATTTAAACAGTTTAAGCCGCGCGCCTTTAGAATGAAAATCAACTCACCACGTCAGCTTGACTAATAGATTTACCGAGGCCAACAACCATCCAAGTAAGGATAGAAATTTCTTCTAAATTAAGTAGGTAGAAATTTCTCCCACTCAATTTAATAACTTGTCAAGTGTTTTTTAAGAATTGAGATCCTCTTATATTTTCATATTCTTGTATTTTAAAATTTGAATCTTTCATTTCTTCTTACCATTTAAATAAATGCAAAAATTTGTGTATTATTAAGGTAATTAATTTTAGCTTTTAATATGTCAAATCCATTTACTTACGTGACACAAATTTCTGCATTTATTTAAACTGTTATATGAAATAGATAACTCAAATTTTTAAAGGGGATCCAAATCCATCTTTTAATGTGTGATTGACACTTTTTTTATTTTTATTTTTATATGCTTAACACCCGTTAACTTTTCTTTCTACTACCCAATGTTTTAAATTTTTGTATAGACATAAATTTTTTACTAATAAATATTAGAAAGCTATAAGATTACGACGTCAGTTGATTGGGGGATTCGGATAGTGCCGGAGAAGAAGCCACACGCAATCGAGAGGTAATTCGTCAAGCCCGTAAAGACTCTTCCTTCGGGGATCCATTTCTTGATTCTGCTCATCTATCAGGTTGCCTGCGTGCATTATTTCCCAAATCCCAATGCAATCAACATTATTATTTCCATCTCTCTTGAAGTATAAGCGATTTTTCAATTATCATGATCTCGAAATTTAAAATTTACATTTTTGTTGTTAAAATACCCAAAATGTCCCCAGTAAAAAATAAAAAATGCGCAATCTTTTCGGATTTAATTATCGAATTGATATTCTAACAATTTGATCTACATTCAGTATGGCCTTTCGCCTAAATAATTCCCTGGAGGATAATAGTTACAGGTGATGAAGACTGAAGAATCCGGGCAATTAGCGAGAGCACAACCAAGCTCCTTGGTATTCTTCCATATCACTTGGGTGTAATGCCAGCAGTCCTTCTTCTTCAAGCAAGTATTGGTCTTGTAATCGTAATAGTCCTTCTCCTCATCAACCCAAGTTATCATCGCAGCCTTCGGATCCATCCACCCCTCACCGGAGCCCCAGAAAATGTTCTCACCGTAGGGCCCGTTGGAGTGGGCATGCTTGCAACCTCTGGATTCCTGGTATCGAGCGTAGGCACCGGCGTACGATTGTAGGGTTGAGTTCCACTCCAACGGACCAATTCCATGCCCAACCTCTTTACGGACTTTGTTGTGGAGCTTAACGAAGACTTGAGCCATGGATCCGGCATGGGAAACCAGAGCCAGGGATAGACTCAGAACACAAACCAAAACCACTATGGTTTTTGACATGGTCGTTTTTTTTTTTTTTTTTTGTGTGTGTCTTGCTATAAATATATGATCATGTTGCTCATGATTCTCTTGCAGGTATATATATATATATATACATGCATACAAATCTTGACCTATTTTGAGAATAGTTTCTGTTACCGCTCCTCAACAGATGACAGTTTTTAATTAGGTAATTAATGGATTTAATGATTGGTCGGTGTTCTTGGTGAGAGAGGGTAGTTTCTATACACACATTTTCAACGGTTTGTACGGTGTTCGGTAGTCACATTATGGGGAGGGAATTGATTGAAATAAAAAACTAAATGTACGTATTCAATGAATTAATAAATTTTAATTTTAAGAGTATGAGAATAATCAATAGATTAAAAAAGGGACAGGGATTAAGAAATAATAAAATAAAGTGACAATAAATTTATTTTTTACTAATTAGTGTATACTAGGTTGTCTAATTATAATTCTCTGGCCAATATCTATTTAAATTTGACACTTAATTTTGTTTTCGAATATCAAAATATTCAATTAATTATATTGCATATATATTTTGTATTTTTATGTTTTGAGGAACAAAAATATCTGTTTACTATAATTAAGTAATTAATAAAAAATTTTACGACTCAAATGAAATGGAGATAATCCTAATTCTAAAGAACCAATTCAAAAACATAAAAATAAAGACAAGGAAGATAAAGAACCAGTAAAAGGTGAAAAAGCAAAAGCTGTCCGGTTTCTATTTTTAACATGCTCAACCATATCACTGTTACATAAACAAAATTCAAAAGCTGCCATTGAAACTAAAAAAAAAAAAACCTGAAGGCCCAAGCCATGCCACCATTTGACCAGTTCCAGTTTCGAAAAACAACAGAGCCAAAAAAGAAGAGAGAAGAGAGGCATCATGTCCTTGTTATTCGTTTCTTTTCTTCTCATTGAGATTTTCGGCTTTGTTAAACCCGATGCCGATCATCATGATCAGATCGCTCGGGAGAATATAGTTCTCCCGGCGCCGTTGGTGCCGGGTTTATACGTCTTCGGAGACTCCCAAGTTGATACTAGCCTCAGTACAAATCTAAATACGTTAATGACCGCAACGTATATGCCTTATGGCATAGATTTTACCATTGGTGCAACCGGCAGGTTCAGTAATGGCGCCGTCATTACAGATTTTATAGGTAAGCTAATCATTGACTCCAAATTTCTAGCCACTATGACGACACTGATCCGATGACTTCAATGACTTATAATCTGACTTTGATACTAATTGTTAAGGGCGTTAAATAATGATTCGAATGAACCCTTTTGATATGAATAAATAAAAAAATTTAAAAAAAAAAAGACAATTTTTTGTTGTGTTCTTTGGGTATTGCTTGAAGTTGAAGATACATGTTTTCATTTGTGCAGGGCATGATCTTCAGCTACCAACTACGCTTACTTATGGGGCTTACAAGTCCCTGGATGAAGTAGTCACATCTGGTTTCAGCTATGCATCTGCTTCCGCCGGCATTCTTCATAAAACTGGACTTGAACTAGTAAGTGATAAAGTAATGATTAAGTGGGGTTAAATTCATCTATTCCTAGTAGTTTAAACTTATGGAATAATTGATAATTTAATATAGTATAAAAATAAAAAAAAAATAAAAATAAAAAATCCTAAGGTTGAACATTAACTCTGTTTTTATAATGACATTTTCAGGGAGAAAATTGGAGCATGGGGAAACAAATTGCCATGTTCAACAAGACAGTACACGAAAACTTGAGAAGACACATCAACAACACAGAGCTCCCAAAATACTTGTCGGAGTGTATCTTCCTAGTTTTCATCGGCGCCAGCGACTATGAAACCAATTATCTTCAAGTTTATTCCAACACTAGTACAAAATATGCAAACGAAGAATTTGGTAGTCTCCTTGCGATGAAATTAGCGTATCAATTGAAGGTGCGTCATCATCATTATTTTATAAATAAATAAATAAAAAAGGAAAAAAAACTAATTAATTTAACGTTGTTGTTCTACTTTTGGTGCAATTAATAATGCATATATGCAGGCTTTGTATGAACTGGGAGCCAGGAGGATTGTAGTGTTTGAAATAGGGCCTACGGCTGTTATCCGGCATCACTGAAAGTTTTCGAATCGCAGACAAAATGTGCGGAAGACATAAACGAAATGGTAATGATTTTCAATAGGAATCTCCACGTAAAGATTGAAGCATTGAGGTCGAAACTTAAAGACGCAACCATACTCATAGCGGAGATGTACGTGCTTATCAGAGACATGATAGAGAGGCCATCATTATATGGTAAAGACAAATTAAAAGGCTTGACTAATATTTAACTAGGCCTGTTTGTTTTTGCCTAAACTATTTTCTGTCGGGAAAAAGTGATTATTTATTGTTGTTTGTTTGCAAACCTTAAATCAAGGGCGGATGCACGTTGAAAGCGATGAAAAATGATTTTTGTGTAAACCATTTTATACCTCGTGAATGTTATTTTCTTTTCTTGGTCAACTGAAATCATTTTCAGGTAGACCAATATTTTATGCCTCGCCAACATTTCAAAAAAAAAAAAAAGAACATTTTCTAAAAAATATTTTACAAACGGCGCCTAAATTATGAAATTTATAAGGTTCGAACTCTAAATTTCTACTCTAATAAGACGTTAAATCCGTAATGAGAAATGTTACACACACTCTTATTCTCACTCTTCCAAATACATGCTCCTTAACATGGAGTATGTTCAACAATTCTCATCGTCAATTGTTCTGAATACTTAAACTGATAAAAAATTATAAACCGAATCATTTAATTAATATAATAAACTGTGTTATTCTCTGTTAATTAATTGATTGACTACTCTGACACAATTTTGGTGGGTCTGCCTAAGGGATTTACAGATGTTAGAAACACTTGTTGTGAAGTGGGAAGGGATGGAATAGGCTTATGCATGCGGGGAAAAGGTGTATGCCCAAATAGACGAACAAATCTATTTTGGGATGATCATCATCTCACTGAGGCGGCCAATGTGATTATTGCCGACAAATGCTTTAAGGATTCCAATTTCTGCAGACCAAAAGGCATCCGCGAAGTTATTTTCTCGGGACAGACTCATAAACCAGCTTTCTCCTACTTTCTATTCGTAGTAATAATAGCTGGAAATTTTTGTTTGCACAAAATTTTAGGATTCTAATTTTTTTTTTCTTTCCTTTTTTAAGAAAAACCCACACATTTGTTACCCATCCATAGGCTATAGTGAGTTTGGATAGGCAATTTTTGAGTCTCTGGACTTTGAAAGTTTATGAGTTTATTAGCTACATATTATTATTAGGTTTCTTATTAGTATAATAGTATACTAGCATTAGTTACAGTTGCAATTTGAGACTGACTCGACCAAAAAAAAAAAAAAATTTTGAGACTGACAATGCTCGGCGGGAAACCGGGAGTCTCGTGAAGTGGGACGATCACGTTTCAATTCTTTGTAAGCTCTCCAACACAATCAACAACTATTTATATTTTCAAGAAACTAGAATCCATTACCATCTCCAGTCATCTGATCGTGACGTTGTACTAAGAGGAGGGAAAGGCAGCTAATGGACAAGGAAAATTAGGGACTACGTAATAATAAGCATATCACTTTCGGGCTAGATGCACCGAAAAATCCAGTTACACTTAAAACTTCAACTGATTAACTTGAGGCCCCAACAAGAGGGCAGTGAAGTCACACTGCTCATCTGGTGATGCCGGCAGGGAAAACCGGAAAACACATACAACAAGACGAAAGAGGTATTTACAAGAAAGATCTTCATCCACCAATCATTCCTCTACATGTCGAAAATAGCTTTCTCTTCCTGATAATGGTTACTTATCCACCCTTCAATCAACTTGATTTCAATTGCCCTCTGCTCTAGCAACCAATCAGGATCTTCTGAGCTTGAAGCGCGTAAATCTATATGATGTGCTCCTGAAAAATAAATAATCAAAGGAACGCATTGCTTTTAGTAAAATAATATCGTTTCTATGATTTAGCTGCCTTGCTTGCTCCGTCATTTAAATTAATTGTTTGTGGTGACCTTTAGCTGACAGTAGCATAATATTATTGCATAGTCCACACTCGCATAAACACACACATACACACTCTGATGCAGCCAGCCAAAGATCAGGTAAAAACAAGATTAAAGACCAAAGCAAGTCCAGATATGGTCTATGCTGCTCTAGATTACTTCATATGAATTTCCTAAAAATGAGAATATTAAGATGGAAATATAAAAGCCAAGGTAAAATTAGAAAGGGTAGCCCTATTTCTACGCCAGCTGTTGTTTCTTCCACAACCCCTCTTACAACTTAGTTCCCACACTACGAGATAGGGTGGTGTGGAGGAAACAAAAACTGGTCTTGAAATATCATTTTCCAACAGCAAACTAATACACAAGGAAGCAGCGTATGAGGACAAAATGAGAGACAAGTCTTGAAGGAATTTCATAAGACAAAGATTTGGGACTCAACACACGCTAATGTCACTCTATTGAAGGGGCAATAAGAAAAAGAAGATTTTGAGTTAAGAAGACATGAAGTAGTCCTACACAAGCTAAAAGGATCAATGTGGTCAAATACAATCAGCGAGAGAGATGGTTTGTTGATTGATTTACCACAATATCTTTAGAAGTGACAAAACAAGCCAATCATACTAAGGAAACTGAAACTGACCCAACTGAGACTGACCCTTTGAGTTGGTTGCGCCAACTATCAGGCTTCTATTGAGCCACATGTTGGAACTCGATAACATTGGGATGGATAGGCCAGTATATTCTTATTCTTATAAATTATCTATAATATTATATCTTTTGACACCCACTACTTGAATAGGATCAACCAACCACGATATTTTTGGAAAAAAATAAAATAAAATAAGCCAAGTAGGGTTTTAGATTAATTCGTATCCATTCAAGATTGTAGATTTCAAGTAAATAAGATGGGTGCCTGCCTTTAGCCCTCATGTCCTGCTATCATGACGGATTTGATAAAAAAATCAATTTTGACCCACCAAATAGTCCCTCTCACAAATAAAAGTGAAGCACATTATGGTTGATCTAAGAACAGAAGATGTAATCACAAGAAACATTACCTTCTTTAGTAACAAGAGCAACAATAGTTTCAGATACATTCTGCAGGACACTGCAACAGATGTCATGTACAATGATCAGAATTCAGATATTAAATTTTTAACAACACTAGGCAATAATATATGCAGAATGAAGAAGTACCTGCCACCACTCCAGGGATCCAACAGGCCATTTGAGAAAATGATGTTACTTCCAAACTTTTCAAGGGTGGTCTTGATATCCTTCACAATGAAATACAAAAGATCAGATTTATAATAATAGCAATTGAGAAGTAAAACCCTTCTGGATATTATGTATATGAGAGCTAAAAGGCATCATCCAGGGAATGGACCATGCTGTCGCAAAAAGTTACTGCTTTCCAAAATTTCTGCGTTTGATTTGAACACTTGAAATTGCCCATAAAATCCACTAAGATAAATATGTTATGTAACTCAACAACCAATTACTACCAACCAAAAGAAAAGGTAGTAAGGAAGAGAAAATAAGACCACTATGAACAGAATCAGCAACTAAAAAATGCAGGCTGTCACTCTTTAGAGAAAATATTCTTATGCAATTTGATTTAAATGGATGTTAACAATAAATTTGAAATGCGTGACACTTACATGTCCACCAAACACCGTTGTTATCCATCTAGGCCTGGGAATCACCCTGAAATCCTTCCAGCATTCATCTTGAAAGGAAGAGAAATTATAGTCATATGTTGGAAACATGCTCGCATCCTTGCTACTAGACATTGGCATAACCATCTCGGTGCATGCCTATATTATGAAAAATAAAAAGTGGAAGCACATAAATAAACAACAAAAAATTTGATAAGTTATTTATCACCAACCATCATTTAGAATAATACAATAACATAAAAAAGTACTAAGAAGCTCTAGACCTGCCAGTTCCAACCATCCATGCCATGAGGATCATCATCCAATTTAAAGCAGTCAACGGTTCCAGTATAGTTGTAATAGATGCTTACTCCTTCAAATAAGCGCTCCAGAATGCTAGAACCAGTAGAACCATCCATCTTTCTGCAAACCTACAAGAAGATTCAAATGATATCTTAATTTGTAACAAAATTGAAAGGGCTCCAGAAATTTAGACAATATTGCTCAAAATTGACGTCTTGCGAGCTAGCCTCTTGGTATAAGATACTTTTGGTTATGGAACAAATAGGTGGCAAATAACTGGTATCAAAGGACTTTAATTTAGACTATGAGATTCTCCATATGTGTGCAAACTGTGAGAGATTTTTCAAATTGTATCATAAACTCAACTAACCTCTCTTATTGGATGTCCAGGCAACGGCATCAAAAACTCAGAACTATAAGGGTAGTTCACCATTGCCAAATAACTATAAGCAGAATCCAACCAATTTCTAAGATCTTCTGTGCTTTTTAACGTCCTGTCAATTTCCTCTGATTAGTTAAGACCCAACAACCCAAACCGGAAAAATACTAGGTATAAAAAAGACTACTTGTATTCAGTCATTAGTAGCTCGTACAGAAACAGGGCATACATTTCATTCATTCTTTTTCCTTACCCGCATAAGCGAAACATTTTGGTCAGTTGCAGAAGGCCATCATTTTTCTGACCCTCGGATGTTATTACATCCCATGACTCCTTTATAGTGTTAAAACAGCTGGTACTTTCACGCTATTGAAGAAAGTGATCATGTTATAATGCAGCCCAGCCCATATACATATAATGAATATTATAACGGAGATGAAAGCAAACGACGAAGAGAAACACACCTTGAAAGCATTGGAAACAATGTCATAAAATGTTTCGGGAGGCACAATATCCTCAAACTGAAGAATCGGTGCCGAAGAAGCAAGCGCACCAACGGCAACGTGAGGATACTTGAGCCTCATCCATGCCGCTAACACTAATTCGAATATATATATATAATGCCATTAATTAGTCAATTAACCAATGCTAACAGAAAAAAGAAAAGCAAACATCATTTCTTAAAATTTGCGAGAACACTTACTTCCACCGTAGGATCCACCGAATAACACGACAGGACAGGCCTCGGCGGACAAATTTCGCTTCAATTCCCTAAGCAACACCGCAAAATCGGCGAGGGCTTGTTCGGCCGTGAGAAAGGATAACGTAGTGGCGTTCTTGTACGCCTCGTCTCTACTTCCATACGGCATAGACTCACCATAGTATCGGTGCTGCCCATCGATCAAATAGTTTCAAGCTACACGTGTTTTCCAATACCAGGAGCAAAAGAAAAAAGAAAGACTTACTTCAGGAAAAACGACCATGGCGCCGAAGCGAGGAGCGATTTCCCAGACGAAGCCGGTATTAGCGGCGAACCACGCGATGTCGCCCTCATTGCCGCAATAGAGGAAGATGGGGCCGAGGCGTTGAGGGCCCGCCCAGTGCTCGGTGCTGATGAGGTACCGCTGCGGGAAATTCGGGAGCTCCGAGAAGCTGAAGTGGTCCAGCCGCTGCGAGAAGTATCGGGTTTCGTACCGGTATTTTTGTAGTTGTTGTTGATGACGATGATTGTGATTCGGTGGTTGTGAGAATCTGCCCAAGAAGCGTGGGGCCCATCTGGAGGAAGAGGAGGAGGAGGAGGAGGGAGAATTGGACGGCTCTGATGCGAACGACGGTCGAGATGAAAAGATAGTGATAACGATGATGAGAAGAGATAAGACGAGAATTGATGGTTTGGTTTTTGTTGCCATTTTGGTGCGAGATTATAATCCTTCAGGGATTCTGTGTTTGAATCGCGGTTGAGGCTGTTCTGTTCGTTCTGTTGATGCCGGAAGGTGGGGGGTGGGACTCGGGTGGTTGAGGGAGCATCGTAGGTAGCGTGGTCTCCAGTAATGGGATACCGGATACGCAACGCAACTACGCAAGTAGTGGGTAAAATTTTCATGGAAGAAATTGATGCGGTGTGATTGTTGACGTCAGCGTATGACGACTTGGGTAGTTTGGCAAGTGGGATTACTCTACGGTCTACTACGACTCTACTCTGCATCGAAGGGGAGGGGAGAGAAGCATGAATCGGGTCATCTATACCGTTCAAATGTCTAACAAAAAAAAGGTCAAAAATTTGATTTGGACAGATATATTGTTAGCGTTGAAATGGTCTTGTAAATTTCGGTTAACAATACTAAGTGTATATTTATGATTACGTTTAAAAATTTAAATAATACTTTTAATACTTAAAAATAATATCAAACAAAAATAGTGCTCTAACATGCCTCTTATTTTTATACCAAAGTTGAAAAGCAAATCATAAAGTCTATAAAGAACTAACTATTTTACAAAATTTAAAGCACGAAACCGGTGATAAGAAATATCACTCATCCACAAGGGCCTGGTAAGGCTTATTTGTCGAGCCCGCAAGGGTTAGACTGCTCATCAAACGGGTTCATGTTAGCTCAAGACCCACCAAATAAGAGAGTTTGACTGATGAACTACTCTTTTCGAGCGACAACTAATCATTAGACCCTCGGGTGCCATTGACCACCCAATGGATCAATGGCACGATGGTCATGCACATATAGCAAGAGAGCAATATAAGAAAAGGCATTCCATGCCAACACATTTGCGTATTCAAATTTAATGTTATGTAAGGAAATATTGGGTCTACAAAGAAAATTTCTTTATAGAGTATACTCTGAATGAAAGGTTTTCGTTATGACCCACTGCCTAAATTTTATTATAGACCATTGACTTTTGATATCTCCCATATCCGACCTACTTGCCTCATTCATGACAATCCTACAAAGTATATCGAAAACACATATTATTCATCATTTCTTTTTCTTTTTCTTTTTCTTTTTTTTTTGAAAATCTGGATCGCTTTTTATAAATCAATCAAGCTAAGGGAACCGGAAGCTCCCTTAGGATAATATTCCGGTCCTCCGGATACAATCAGGGTACACCCTAGCAGCCTTTCAAGCGATGGTATGGGCTGCACTGTTAGCAACACGACCCACCCCGGCCATGTACTTGTCACTGTGAGAACCCAGTTAACATAACTCTCATTGTCCTATTTTACTCCACTTAGTAGCTTCCTATTTTGCTCCACTAGCTGCCCTATTCATCATTTCTCTTATAGCTTCCTTTCCTTTCAGAAAACAATATATTTCTACTACAAAAAAAAAACAATATATTGACTTGGGCATTATAGTATTTTATGCCGGTAGCTACAGTAAATCACCCGTTTCTGCTCTTTATTTGTATTTATAAGTGTCTTCGACCGATTTTAATGTTCTTAAGAAATAATTTAATCGACTGCAAATCACGCTTTATAAAACGAAAGTCACTAGTTTGAATTATCTCATTCCTTTCAATCCTTTGTGCAAACATGTCAAAAAATAAAAAATAAAACGATGCCTTCAATGTAAAATATATGGACTAATTCTTGGTTTTTTTGTAAAAAACTAATATATATATATATATATATTACAAAGGAACACTCAAAAGTGAGCCAAATAATATTCTGTGTTCTCTTTGGATGTACCTGCCAGTGCCCTCGAATGAGTATTAATCCACTGGAAACTTACACGACATAAGCAGTTTTCTGTTCCCACCTAATCTTGGACCAGGAAAGTAAGACCATGGTTGTGGTTTGACCGTACATCTGATTCAAACATTCTGAATTCCTGATAAAGAAAGACAATGGAGGCTTGACAACAAGGAAATAGAATTTGTCCGACAACAATGCCGATTCGTGGATTATCCTTTCCTATCGTCAATTTGTGACAAGAAATTATATGGTGCTTACGTACACTTGTTCGCATCTTCGCATTTTCATGGGTTGTTGTTAATGTGAGAATTCACGTATGTATCCAACGACAGTTGTTGTTATTGTTAAATCACCAATTACTATAAGGGTTTAAGTTAATTAAAAAAAATTTAATTATTTAATTAAGATTCTAATAGATATGATAGTGGAAATATTGGATTTGAGATTGGCATAATAAGCACATTCATTCAAATAATAAAAAATAAAAATCAAAGCACAAAATATAACAAGATTCGATGTAGTTCAACTCACTCCATGCTTGCATTCACGAGTAACATCAATCAAAATTCACCATTAGTCATATGGAAAACAAATATATTTGAAAATTTGAAAAGATAAGTACATGGGGATCGGAACATCCTGACCAAATTATCTGAGATGCCGTAAATTTTCTCCTATGAATATTTTGGGAGAATATATTCAATGAAATGACAGAGGACTATAGTATGAAGAAATGCACTGCAGACTAAATGTTACGAAGACAAAGGACAACAAATTTGAGTAGATTAGGAAAGCTTGTGAATAATACAAAAGGTGTTTTGAACATGTTGCAAGACCGGTAGATTAACCATGTCAAAAGGGAAGCTAGTTCTGTTGCACGTGGGCTAGCCAAAGCTGCAGTTAAACAAATTATGAATCAAGTTTAGAGAGAAGAAATCTCTAATTATATTCGTGACGTTATATCAACATTGGACCCAACATTTTCTCTCATAATAATTATTAATGAATTACGAATGATTTTAAAAACAACCCTCATAACTCTCGATCTCAACTCACACACTTGAAACTCTCATAATCCCAAAATTCTGATACATCTAATGCTGCTTGCACATTCAAATAAACAAAAAGTCTCGATAACCCTACTTGGGCCTAAGCCTCTAATTGGCCCAAAGCTACTAACCAAACCCTTAACAACACTGCCTATACATAAGCTTGAAATCGCAATTCATCATTTTCTTACTGTCAATGTGAGATTGCCACGCTGACACAGGAGCCAGTACACAAGCTTACTTCTATGCTTTTATTGGCGGGGAAAATGCTAGGCACACTTTCGTTTTTATACTTCTAAGTGTATATTTTTTAACGTGACAGTGAAAATTATTATTAAATTTTGAATTGATTACTATTGAATTTTTATTTAATAGTAATTTTTATTATCACACGTCAAAAAATGCGCACGTCGAAATGTGAGAGTTGTATGTAGCATTTCTCTTAAAAATGAAAAGGACTAGGGAGGGGGAGGGGAGCGGGCATGATATTATAAGAATAATAACTTTAAATAAACACAAAATTAGTTGGAATTGTTTGAGATGTTATAGGATTTAGTTTAGATCATAATTGAATGTAATGTTAGAATGTCCCAAAGAGATATATAATTCAATTAACTGGGACCATGCCTCATGAAGTGGAAGACTAACTTGAATCCTCTCTCCCCCTCCTTGTGCGGGCATATTTTATCAATCATATTATTTCATTTATTTGACACTATATATTTTAACTGGTTTGCAAGAAATTTTTATCTCATTTGTATCGTTAAATCATCCATTAAATAAAAGCATATTGTAACTCTTAAGATTTTATATGTAGATGTAGGTTCTCGTAAATAAGGAGGCTAAGAATAGTTAACGTTTCATTTGGTCCCACAAGTGAAGAAATAAGTAGTGATTTAAAACATTTTTCTTTTTGGTATATTTAGTTTTTGACTATAATGTCGACATTAGATCAGCCCATACGTAAGCATGAGATATTTAACAACATAAAGCAGGTGGTAATGGCAAACACTAGAAAACAAATTAATGAAATGGATTGGTGTAATTAATCCGATATATATCACGAGAAGAGAAGACAGTTTAAAAGATTTTCAAGCCTAATTTCGGGAAAAATGGTCACAAATTCCACCGAATCAAGAGGGATAATAAAGCAACCCTCAATGAATATTATGAGACTGAAGGTGGGTCCAAACCCACGCGGACATGGTTGTCGTCTCCTCATCTTGCGTGCCGCCCATTTCCTTTTTTATGCTCATCATTCATAGAACCAACTCCAAACCAAAGCCAAATTCTCAATCCAAAAGCAGGCACAAATTCACACACTTGTCGTTGATCCATTCATTTGAAGGCTTTATCTTAAGGTTTTAGAGGGTTTTTTTTTTTTTTTTAAATTTAAAAAAATAACAAAACTATGTGGAATGAGGTTTAAAGCGGACAATATTACACCACTCGGAACCCTAGATGGGAAAACTAGTACAAGCCCATGAGGTCTCTCTCAAAAGAGAGTGATTGTGGTGTTCCATATTGTCTGTGTAAAAAAGGAAATGCTCATATATTTAAATCTTATTCTTTCTAATTGGTATGAGGCTTTTAGGGTAAACCCAACAATAAAACTATGCAGACTTAAGCCCAAAGCAAATAATATCATACTACTTAGAGCGTGTTTGTAATTGTGTTTAAAAAATTGAGCTTTTTAAGTCAAAAAAGCTTTTTGACAAAAATTTCATTTTTAAGTTTTAAAGACCTTTAAATTCTTTCTTCTCTTTTTTTTACTAAATTAAATTTTTTTTTTTTCAAATGAACTTTTTCAATATTAAACATACTTTTAAACTCTTTAAATGCATACCCAAACATGTTCATAGAATTGATATAATATTTATATATGCACAAACTAAACCCAAAAGCTTTTTTCATTTGAAATTCAACAACCTAATTAATGACCCTAATTGAGCAATTACAAAAAAGAGAGTCAACAAAAAAAAAAGGAGGAGTGGAGGACTTTTAGTTTTAGGCAATGCCACTTTCCAACTAACAAAATCGTTATGATTGAGTTTGACTAATAATCATTCTTTTTCTTGCCAATCAATTGAAAATCTGATGGTCTAGTGTGGCTGGGAATTGTGATTGATCAAAGGGTCTTCAAACACAATCATATCCATGAGATACTCAACTGCACCACCACACGATTTGGTCTAGTGTTTAGTGTCTAGTGTCTAGCTACTCTGATCATTTTAATTGGTTGGCCAGTTAGAACCTAAACTAATAAATCTATGATTCTTTTTCTGTGAAGCCAATGATGAAGGTTACTAATTAATGGAATCTCTCTTATGCACTTTGCAATTTGTCAATTATCAACTGTATGGTCGCCTTTATAACTGTTAGCTATAAAACGGCAGGGAAGCTGAGGGAGCCACAGCATTAATTATCACACTAATCATACAAAAGAAATATTTAATTATAATTAAAAATAAAAATAAATTGTAGAATAAACTTTTATTTATTATACACTGTTTAATAATTAAACATTAAATTTCTATCTATATATAAAATAAATACTGCCAAGAGAGGATACTTATTCCCTACCCCACACGTTTTGGCAAAAGATTTCCAATAATAGTAGCAGTACTAGTGCTAATTAATAGCGGAAATAGTATGTGGTCGGGCATGGTGGCTTGGTGGCTTGTGTTCAACCCATTTATTACGGCCTTGGGAATGGGATTTGCGTTGGGTAAACGAAACGTGTTATTTGTTAATTATATAAATTTCCTTCCCAACGTAACTATTATTTTACCAAGGGTAGGTGGGGGATGAGATATGCCGACAACCCCAACTGCCGACAACTTGGTGCATCCTATGCAACATATTTTAAAATGAAATTATCTAAATCAAGACTTTCATTAATACCATTTTGTTTTAAAAAATAAGGTAAACTCTACTTAACTTTTTAAGCTATTACGATATTGACAATTTCTTTCTAAACTTTTTGAATTTTTTGATGATGGCTAAACCATCTCTTTCTGTAATTTTTTTTTTTTTTTTCAATGTTGTCTTGATTTAGCCATTCATTTTAAATGAACGGATCTCATTTGATTTGGTCATTCAAATTCCGACAACTTGGAATTCAGAAAAAGGAATGCATCTTGCTCCGGTGCTCCCTAATGCATGCCCAAATACTAGAAATATTAATTAGAAGAAATTATATATTTACGTTTTTCTTTTTGGGTAAATAACGAGAAGAAAATAATGATCAAATTGTCCTCACATATGAAGATTTTGGACGTAAAAGTAGAGTAAGTGTTGGACAGAAGACAGAAAATGTCATTGACAGTACTCGATTGATCGATCGGGATAGCTAGAGTTCATGTCAGCAAGCTGCAAAGGCCAAGGTAAACTATTTTGCATGGCTTACACGGCGCCCTTGGGGCCCCTCCTCAGTAATCTAGCTACATGCATGTTCTTGAGGACAAGAAGTGTAGCCATTGAGTTTGGAATACGCGACATGCGCATGAAAAGGAAGCAATTATTTGTTCTTTTACAGACACACGGCAAGTATAGCTGTTGGATAAAGAGCACGTGGCATGCGATCAATATATGTAACGATCCCTCTCTTTGACCATTAGAACATTTAATATATATATATATAAGTAATTTGTTAAATCTAGTTGTAGTTACTTCCTTGTGTTGTAGAGTAGCCATGAGCTGCTTTATCATGCAAGTACCAAGTGGCAACTGAGCTTGCGGCCGGAGATGACGGATGGAAGCCATATTCCATATCCCTACCCTAGCTAAGCCATCTCCCGCGAGAGGGAGGAATCTAGCCCATACTAGGGCACATATATTATTCTCCCTATTATTATTATCAGCACTTCATTGTTGTGACTTTTCAGCTTTTGCTCGAGTCAAATCTCGTGAGTGAGATCTCACCTAATGTAAAATGAATATTACACCAAAATTAAAGTGGGAAAAAAAAGAAAAAAAAAAAAGAATAAACGTCTCACCACTGAGTCCGTAATTTAACTCTAAAAGAGTCAATTATCACTAAAGTGAAAAAGAAAGGAATTTACTCGCACCCAAAAATAAAAAAATAAAAAAATCTAACTAATTCTTCAAGGTCTTAAATTTGCCAAATTCCGTACTGAATATTTTATATAACAATTCAAGCTACAAATGAATTAGTCAATATTTGGAACTTCCTTATATTTTCTTATAAATTCAAATTTCACTTAATAACTAAATACTGTTAGACTTAACGGTTATAATTATTTTTATAAATTATAAATTACTCTATGTAGGCTACTACTCATATTCTAACTTGAAAAAATAATATGAATATATATATTAGCAAGAATTTTCTGCCCCTATACGGTTGCATTTAGATTTGTAAATCAAAAAATTTGAAGAGCAATTGCTAGCTAGCTAGTATGAATCATTTGATATGATTTTTTTTTTTTTGTAAATAATATTAAATATATTTGGGTTTTGAAGTTTTTGATACAACAAAAATACCCGTGTTATAAATTTTTTTAAAAAAATAATACCTTACATTTAATCATGCTATGTAATATATTAATTAACAAAGCTTAATTAAGTACTCCATCCATAAATTTCGTCCAAAAAACCGGATGACACTTTATCTATAGTAAAAAAAAAATTCTTTTCCTTAGATATTTTTATTTTAAAAAATCATACAAGTATTGACTTATCATAAAGCCGTCTACTCAAATTAAATGATAAAGATTTTGCTCAAATATCACTCCGGATATCCGGACCCCACTATGCTCTAAAGTATACAATAATGATAACTTTCATGAAGCATAAGTTCAATTCCTATTCGCATTCGTGGAACGTTTCATCATCTAGAATTTTAAAGTCAAGCCCATGACTACGTCCAATGAACGTAGGAGTAATCATTCATGTTTGCGTGTAAAAATTAAATTCTATGCGAAATATATACATAAAATTATATAAGTTAACTCCAACACAATTTATTTAACTCAACGTGCGGATCAAATTTTTCAACTTTAATCGATTAATTTTATGTCGAGTTCGGATTATAACACAATATAAGTTAACCTTAACATGACTTTTTCGATCTAAACTCTTTAGTCTTAACGTGTTAATTTTGTGTCAAGTTCACGAATCATATCAAAAATTATCGGGCCTAACTGGATTGTGCGCGACAATGTTACTCTATCAACAACAACCTATACGTACGTACCAATGAGAGTAACCCATGAATTTAAAACAGCCAAACAGGAACCCTCTATTATATATTTGGTGCACTGAATGGGGCCACGATGCCTTAACTTTGTGCCACATTTTAGCCGGCAAAGCCTTGACTGTGTTTGCTGGTTACCCCCCAACTACCGGGTCCCCACCGCAAGTGTCTCCTCTCTCTCACTCACTGTGTTGGGAGGGCATGCAGCCACCATAGTGGGGGGTGACATGGGTCTCAGCTTTCTCAACTTTTAAACGCAAGCATGATGGGTGAGTATGAAAAAGCTTCCTTTAACGAGTGTCTTGGAAAAGAGAGTTCAAGTGGGGGCAGCCTAATAATAAAGACTTTTCCTTTATGCAAAAGTCGGTGCGTTTGTTGATGCCTCTCCAATCTCCATGTCTAAAATCAAAAGCCAGATTTTGCGTTTTAACTCTGACCAGTGTGACTAGGATCATGTTATCCAATGTCCTAATCATTCTGTCTTCTCCATATATATTCAAATCTGCTAGCTCTTCATCTTTATGGGTTTATTTATTCTTTCAACTAGGGGCCATTTGTGTTTCCTTTTTCTTTAGGTATAATTCTTGGTGGAGTACTCTTGGAGTTGGGAGGACGAGGGCGTACACGTAAAACTTCCCCAGACACAAAAAGACAGCATTGCCCCCCTTTCAGACGCTAAAAGAAACTCTACTTGACGTCTTGACAAGGGGTACTTTCTACTTTATGAGTTCATTTTTATGTTTTGTACGTGTCTTACTGGTGTAAAGTGATAAACATGCAGGAGACTGGAGAATCTCTGTACTAAAACCAGCCAGAGTCTATATATATATATATATATATATATATGCACTCCACGCCCCACGGGGCTAAAATTTTAGTATAGTCAAACTGTTGGGGGAAATTTTCAAAAAATAATAATCAGTTTATCCTTTTAATTACATCATGATAATATCTATTTAGATACTTATAAATAAGGAAGAGTGATGTTAAAAATTACATTTTTATTTTATAACTATTTTACAATACTAACATGACGGTTTTAATTAATCATTTAATAAGTCTTTGTTAAGAAAAAATAATAATTAATATTGGTTGGTAGTACCATCACGTTAGCATTAATTGAAGAATAATTATAAGATAAAAACATAGCATAAAAATTGTCTTATAAAACGTCATTTTGGGATTTTTTTTTTTTTTAAGCTAAAAAAGCTCACAAAAAGCTTAAAATGCAAAGCAGATGTCACAGCTACCGCGGCCCATGTGAAATTATGGGCAAATTCTATATGCTTCATATGCGAAATACAACTTGAAGTTCAAACTTCCTATATCATGCTAATCATTATTTTCAATTATAACCCGGTTCCACTACAACTTAGTCGCTAATACATATCAAGCTTTAGCATATCCATACACGAATAGACAGATTAGGTACAAAATTAATATCGAAAGGTGAATATAGAATATATTACCTCAAACAATAAGAAAAAAAGAATATAGTTTCCTCTGTAAAGTTTATTGTGCGGCTATAATTTATTTACTGGCTCGCATCCAAGCTTTAAATTACCTTTTGACATTCACAACCACAAATCAAACTAATTATTGGAATCAATGACACACTAAAGGAACAAGGAATAATTTCATTTAGATCACCCAACTCAGTGGGCATAGTTGACCATTCAAATGTTAAAATATAAATATAAATAATAATAATTTTCTAATTTAATCAGTTAATTTAAGGAAAGTAATATCTAGAGTTTTTTGAGATCACATAATGATATATATATGTGTAATGACATGATGTGATCGATCAAGCAAAGGTAGCATGGGATATATAGTGTGACACGTACAGCTTGGTTTCCTTGATTATGACGGTTGGTTTAGAGGGGGGCTAATTGGCTAAAGAAAAAAACAGGGCCTAATAATATTAGTTTTTGGTAACAAAACACACAAATAAATTAAAGCAACGTGGTCGGCTGGGCATGGGGCTTAAAGGTAGGCAATAAGAAAAGAGAAACATCACAAAACCTTATCCCATATTCTCCTCCTCCATCATTGCCAACTTCTACGCTCCACAATCATCAGATCCCCACGGAATCAAATGCCCATCATGCCAAATCATTGGTGGGGGCCGGATGTCTATCGCAACTCTCTTACCCATCCACGTGTCACCCATCTGAGCCCGACACCTATATCTGCCAAATTTTATGCAGGAAATTGAGGGAGATAAGGCTTGGGGCCTGGGGAGGCCAGGTGATGACATGAGAACCACCACTAACTTAGTTGGTTTTATGTCACTACTCTGCTGTGTGGTTGTGGATCAGATTTTGGACTCTACTTAATTTTTTATTTTAAGAAAATGGAGATTTGTTTAATGAATTCCGTGATTATGCCCAAATCCCAATCATCCCTTAAACTGAAAGTTTGGTGACGATGTATATATATATATATATATACATACACACAAAAGTATTATCATATTCTCGATCGACTGTGTCAAAGTCAATGTCTATCTACTTGAGTCCAAAAATATATACATATATATGGGTTAGCAAAATAGCAATCTACTTACTTTTTGGATTGCTTGTCTCCCATGGCTCTATAATAATAAACACAAAATAATTAACTTATTGGCAAAGCAGTGAGGGACCTCATTGTATATATTATATATTTAATTAATCGTCTTTAAATTCATTAAAGAAAGAATCAAAAACGTGAATTAATGCAACGGTGCCGTTGATGATGTGATTGGGTATTAATTGGAAAAATACTAATTTATTATGCAATGATTCTCGGGAGGAAAAATGGCATGTATAGTTTCCGAAATTAGAATCCTCGATCGGCCTAATTAAATAAAATTATTAATGACTCTTTTTCTTTCTTTCTTTCTTTTTTTCTTTTTTTTTTTTGAAAAAAATGACTTATCTTTTTCCGCACTCAAACAAATAGAGCTCATTTTTTCTACATATTTTGTTAATTAAAGATTACACAAAACATCATCCCTAGCTAGAGGCTACAAATATGTATAGCCTCTTATCCTCTGTCTTTTTTGTCCATGTCAAAAATTTGAGATCAACTTTTTTAAAAAAAAAAAATTGAGATTAAAAAAGATATATTAAACATGAAATTCAACACCGTTGATGTGGTTGGTATTCTTTTATAGAAAGAGTAGTAAAGCTTTTTTTCTTTTACACCAGTTTATCACATTTACTTCATGAGAAAAATTTCAATCAAGTCCAATCAAGTCCTCAAAGTTTCCAAAATGAAGTTCAATTGGTTGAGACCATGCCTAATGAAACGGATGTCACTAATTCGAATCTCTTTCTCCCCTATTGTGTAGACATGTAAAAAAAAAAAAAATCCTCAAAGGATCGCTCAATCGGTTAAAGACTACGTATCATGAAGCGGATGTCACTAATTTGAATCTCATATCCCTCATCTTGTGTAGACATCTCAAAAAAAAAAAAAAAAAACTTCAAATGGGGTTTTGTGTACCGTCCAATATATAGGAAGCATACACCTCAACTTGAAATACAATATATATAATCGTGTTTTTATCTCCATTGTATTTGATGTTTTTACCTAATTTGTCAAATTTTCTATTGAAGGTTGTAAACCACATTCTAATAGAAAGAGTTCTTTTATGTCTCAAATGGGTAATTCAATCAACTGTGGACCACACCTCATAAAGAAGAGGTCATTAGTTCGAATCCCCCCTCCCCCTTCCCATTGTGTGGACATAAAAAAAAATAATAATAAAAAAAAAAAGAAAGAAAGAAAGAAAGAAAAAAAAAGAAGAAGAAAAGGAGAGAGCTCTTTTATTGAGCTCTTCAAATAAAAGTTAAATTTAAAGAGAAAAACACACTTTTGTAAATTTGAAAAGCCACTTTTGAAATAAACCAAATATCAAACTCACTAAATCTTTATCTACTTTATTTAAAAATTATTATTATTATTATTATTTGTTGTTCTTAGTAGATGACAAAGAGAAGAAAAATGAATATATAAGATTAAAAAACTAAATAACTTTCAATTTTTGGCGTTTTATATTTGGAAAGCCTTGTTGAACAAAGTTAAATTTGAAATACAGTAGAGAGCTTGTTGCATGACTCTTTTTGTGAGTTTTTTCAATTTTTTTTTTTAAAGTCAATTTTAAATAGTTCAAAAGGAATGCTATGACATGGCAGTGAAGGTTACTAATGAATTTTGGACCGACCACCATTAAATTTCAGATCTAATAGTGAATTTTATTACCATGTTAGAGAGTAGGCATTTGAAAATGTGCAGTTGGAAGTAATGTTACTATTATTTACACTCATTTATTATATTCATTTCACATCGGTTGACATGACATAATTTAAATAATTGATACGAAAATTAATGTGATAAATAAGTGTAAATAATAGCATTACTCTTATTCTGATCAAATTTCAAAATTGGAATTGATAAAAGGAAACGTGATAAATATGGCCATTAATTATACCCAATAGAAACTAGCACAACACCTTTCAAATTGAGGAGACATGGAAATGGATCATCTCCAATACTGGAGAATATCTAATTCACGGTTGAGATTTTTTTAGATATATTCCAAGGCTACAAATGAGCAATGTCGGCCTTTACTAACAAATAAACAATTTTTTTTTTTTTAAATTTTTAGGTTAAGTCTAACAGAAGGTGTTTTTTTTTTTTAAAAAAAAAAAATTGTAGAATGGGTGACGTTGGGGGTGGCCATGGGGTGGTTCGGCCACCCCCAACGTCAATCCATTCTACAATTTTGCAAGTCTAGGGTGGCCGAATCACCCCCATAGGCCATGAGGGTGATTCGGCCACCCCATACTGGCCGGCCTAGGGTGGCCAAAGCCACCCCAAGGCCAACAGGGGTGGCTCGGCCACCCCCCAATGTCACCTATTATGCATTAAAAAAGAAGAAGAAAGAAACCCTTCCATTAGACTTAACCTGAAAATTATATATATATATATATATATATATTTGTTTATTTGTTAGTGGAGGTTGGCGTAGCTCATTTGTAGCTTGGGATTTCTCTAGAGAAATCTCAACTGTGAACCGAATACTCTCCAGTCCTTGAAGGATTGGATGGGATCCATTTCCTCAAATTGATGAGTGGTTTGGGGTATCAATAATATATGCTATGTGAGGTATAATTCCTTGCATATTAATAAATCTTCCTACAATTAACTACAAACACTTAATTAGCAGTTAAAGTAATTAAGACATGCATATGGGAGGTAGTGTTATTTTGCCTTGCATTATTTAAAAGTTTATCATGTTTTATGGGTGACCTAACTTATCATCAGCATCGCCGACAAAGCATTATTGAAAGTGCCAATTGTTCATTTACAGAGGAGTAGGTCCCAAACACTCCACATCAACTTTCTAGTTAAGCAAAGATCCGAATTCTTGTTGATGAATCATATTCTGGCACCATTATAGCTCTTTGAAACTCCAATGGTGTTATCTACCTACTTCCCCTTTTTTCATCAGCCTTTTGATCTTTCTTTGCTTTCCACACACCACATACAGGAAGCAAAGAAATCCACCAATCCTAGTATATATTACACAACTCTCGGATATGTTGTTTAATTAGTGCACATTTCTTCTGTCTAATCCCAGCATTCATAATAAGCAAAGAAAAAACGGGCCACCCCCCACCCCCACCCTCTTTAATATAAGAATGCAATATTGGTAAGCAAGGTGATGACATGGTACCCATATCTCTAGCTAGTTGCATTAGGGGATTGAGTGGGAGACAGTTCATGTGGTCGATCTGTTATAAAAAGAAGTCATTAATATCCAATCATGGCTTCTGCCGATATAGATACATCTTCCATCTCTTTTTCTTTTTTGGTATTTTCTTAAGTAATCTTTTGGATGAGGCCACAAACTTGTGCACGCAGTTGTATATATATATATATATATGTATGTATTTTCAAGAAAGAGCTGGAAACCATAAAAAATAAAAAGAGAAAAAGAAAAAGAAAAAGAAAAAGAAAAGATCATGATCATGATCAAGATCAAGGCTGCTGCTAGCTTGGAGGGAAGTAAAACATGGCAAAAGTGGGCTAATAATTGATACATGTAAAGTGAAACTTTATACTCAAGGAAGCATAGGAAAAGAAAGTGGAAGTAATAGTTAAATGTGGTACGCTAATGGGTGGCGAAGGAGAGGGCGAATCA
Organism: Carpinus fangiana; assembly: GCA_006937295.1. Taxonomy (NCBI): domain Eukaryota; kingdom Viridiplantae; phylum Streptophyta; class Magnoliopsida; order Fagales; family Betulaceae; genus Carpinus; species Carpinus fangiana. The sequence goes on from CM017322.1 coordinate 38,820,852, forward strand.
TCCTCTTGATGTGTCTCCCACTGCCATTTGTGTACTGTTGGATTCTACCTATGAGAGAGAAGAGAAGAGAATAGAGGAAGCAACATGTGGTATTATATATATTGGAAAGATTATATATAAAGTTTCCTTTCAATTTTAAAAATATTATTGATTCTATAATTATTATTATGTGAATTCATGTCATTTCTTATCTCAAATGACTTAAAAATATATATTTTTATCCGGTCTTTGTGCTATGTTGTAAAAAATTGTCTTTTAAGAGAAAATTTTCTTTTAGGCGTCTCGAAAACATACAACGTTTTTAATAGATAATAATTTTCAAGCTGTTTTGATGTAAGAATTTACATAATTATAATTTTTTTTTAAAAAAAAAAAAAATTGTAAAAAATCCTAATCATTTGTGCATATAGAGTAAGTAATTATATATATATATATATATATAAAGATTTAAGGAAAGTTCAAATTAATTAGTTATTTTAGAATGATTTTCTTCTTTTTTCTTTTTTATTTCTTATTATATATATATAGTGGGGATAACAGTAGTGGGGTTCAAATGGTCAACCTATGTAAGAGAGATGGGGGGACTTTCATAATTTCGCAGTGACGAGATTCGTTTCTATACTCATTCTCACCTTTGATTAATAATCATAGCCACCCACCCACCCACCCAACGCCCCCACAAAGAGTCCCCTTCATTCTCTTTCCCCTTCTTATAACCCTTTTGCTCCCATAACTTTCAACCATATTATCTCCTCTCCTCTCCCATTTCGCATAACACAGGATATTGTCTTCTCTCCCAAATGGGTTTTGATGATGTTTGTAACACCGGTCTTGTTCTAGGTTTAGGTCTCACGACAGCGCAAGAAAGTACGGCATCCAAGGCATCAAAGAAGCCGTGCTCCAATTTTGAGCCGTCTCTAACGTTAGGTCTTTCCGCCGGCGAGAGTTTCCACCAACAAGCCCCCAGAAAGATTGATGTCAACAAAGGGTGTGAGGAATCGGTTGACTTGTATCGGCAGGCTTCCCCTCACAGCGCTGTTTCATCCTTCTCCAGCGGTCGCGTGAAGAGGGAGAGAGACCTTAGCAGCGATGAGGTTGAGGTTGAGGTTGAGAGAGTCTCTTCAAGAGTCAGCGATGAAGATGAAGATGGTCCTAATGCAAGAAAGAAGCTCCGGCTCACCAAGGATCAGTCTGCTCTTTTGGAGGAAAGCTTCAAACAACATAGCACTCTCAACCCTGTAATTAATCTCTCTCTCTCTGCTAACTTTTTCTTGTACTTAATTTCTGAGGGTTAATAATTGTTTGATGTGTCGTTGATCTAACTGAAATTGTTTTTTGTTTACAGAAGCAAAAGCAAGCTTTAGCAAGGCAGCTGAATCTACGGCCTCGACAGGTTGAAGTTTGGTTCCAGAACAGAAGGGCAAGGTATATATATATAATAGATATATATATACATGTATCATCATCCTTAATTCTAGTCAAAAACAAAAACCCAGATGATGTTTTTTTGATAGAAAATTATAGTTCAATGAATTAATGAGATGTTGTTTGTTTGGTTGCAGGACAAAGCTTAAGCAAACCGAGGTGGATTGTGAGTTCCTGAAGAAGTGCTGTGAAACACTGACAGATGAAAATCGGCGGCTACAGAAAGAGCTGCAGGAGCTGAAGGCGCTGAAACTAGCACAACCTTTGTACATGCACATGCCGGCGGCGACCCTCACGATGTGCCCGTCATGTGAAAGGATTGGCGGTGTCGGCGAAAGCGCTTCCAAGAGCCCCTTTTCGATGGCTCCCAAGCCTCACTTCTACAACCCCTTCACCAATCCTTCTGCAGCTTGTTAGGGTGTTAGGATTAGAGAAACATACATCTCCGTAACCCCTATAATTTTTTTGGTCAAGGGCTTGCAGTGAAAATTAGTGTAATTAAGCTGTAGAAAAAAAAAAATAGTATTACTAATCAATTTACCTTTCTTTTTTTCCTTTTCTTTTTACTTCATATCTCTCTCTCTCTCTCTCTCTCTATATATATATATATATATATGCTTGTAAATCGTTAAACTTTTACGTCTATGAAGGGATAACTATTATTTATTTTTGAATTTATTTATTTATTTATTTTCTGTTCTTTTTCCTTGACGTTTTTGGTCAGTTTGATTGTTGTATACGATGGATATAGGGTGAACATGAGGTGCAACTTCCTGCGTTATTCAATTCTATTTTTGGGATATCCTTATCCTGCTTCTGGGACTCAAAAAGGATCATTCTGCACATAATTAAGCCTTTGAAAGATAAGGATGACTAAAATGGAGGATTTTGCATGAATGTTTTGCACATGGAGCAAGCACTCTAATTTCTTTTTTCTTAATGTTGAACAAATCAATATTTATCTGGCCCCAAATCAATTAAATATTATTTGAAAAGTCTTAACTCATCAATCATCATATATATGCCCCAAATCTATTAATAAGTTAAAGCTTTGTTATGGTAATTGCCAATTAGTCACACCACTTCCATGCATTTTTAGCTAGTGTCATGAAATGAAAGAAATGATAAGAGTGTGATAAATCAGTCGGAGGTTATGATTAAGTTAAAAATGGCAGGTTATAGTTGTGGGGAGGGAGGTTAGATAGCTCACGTGTAGAGAGAGAGAGAGAGTCATCTGGTCTTCGAGAAATGAGTGGTCAGAGGCGTGTAGAGAAAGAAAGGAATGGATGATTTGATTCACTTGGGGAGAGAGGTATAAAAATTAGATTAAAAGAAAAGAAAAGAAAAGATAAAAAAAAAAAAAAAAAATTTGGTGTTATGGTCTCGTGAGATGCTCTCCCTTTAAGGGAACTGGTGGGTCACACCCCACGTGATGTCCCAATGGCCCTCCCTTAGGCCCTTCACCTTTTTTTTTTTTTTTTTTTAATATGTATTTTTTTTTTTTTTTCAATTTTCTCATAAACAATATCTTAACTATGAGATTTTTGATGAAAGTCAAGACCATGCTATATAATGCGGGCCATTGGGGCCACCCTGGCTTTTGATTAAAATTCCTAATATCCCATCCTAAAAGCTACATATTCCATCCGATAATAATGGAAGAAATGAAAAGAGTGAAATGGACGGTGGAGATGAAGGGGGGGGGGGGNGGGGGGGGGGGGGGCTTGGGAAAGTGGCAAGTATTCGTTGGAGGCACGCCATCATGATTAGTGCGGGCTATATCCTATGCATGAATGATGAGGAACTGCCATAATAGTCCACACATTACTCATACTGGTGTGGACCAAGAAATAATGAGAGGGACTTTCCTGGAAAAGAGGGCACTTTCCTGGAAAACCCTTGCTCATCATCACTTTCATCATCATTTTTCCATCGCCATCATCATGATATGAACCCTTCAACTCTTTTGAATTCCAATCCCGAATATTAATATTAATAATAATAATTTTTATTTATTTTTTGAACCCCAGAAAGTGCGAAAGCTATGTGGTTTTCCAATATTTGATATTTTTCTTTCCCTAGCTAGCTACTTCTTTAGCTAATAAAAGAGAGAAAATGTTTCTTGGTCTTTGGCCAACCCTTTTCCTTTAAAGAACGTGTAGAAGAAGTATCAAAGTTGCTTTAGAAAAAAGATTTGATTGTTTTAATCTCCTCCTCTTTTCATGACTATAGATTCGCTTTACGTGGGCGCTCACGTAATTATGTTTTAAAAAAAGAAAACAAAAGACACATGTCTTACGTTGGCTACTTTGTCGGCCTGTCGATCTTTCATACACATTTTGGATATATTTGATTATTTCCAATTTATTATGCACCGATATCATTAAGTTTAATATAATTTTGTTTATGTCTCTCACCCTTGAAAGCAACCGATCTGCTTTTCGAGGCCACATAATATATATATATAAGACCGCCATGTTGATCAAGACTTGAGCCATCGGCCCATCAAGCCTCGTATAATAAACGTTTAGATTTAGCTTAATTAGGTATCATTAAAAAACAAAAAAAAACATTATAATATATTTTTTAACTAACCATCCAAATATTATTTTAACCTTTTAAGGGGAAAAAGAGATAGTAAAAATGTCTATCTGCACTTGTACTAATTAATTATAGTTAGCCAACTTTGTACGTGACCAACACGAGTTATGCACTATAATAGTCAAGGATGGGCATTATTGCACCTTCAGCTAGCTCGCTCTCACACCAACTATGCATGCTCTTGTGCGTGCGTTTTGTGGCGTTTTAACCATATATCGCGTCAAAAAGTATATATTTAGAAGTGTGCAAATGAGAATATGTATAATGTTTCTTATTAATAGCTTTAGGACCCCCTCTTGTGTGGATAAGTCCAAAAAAATAAAAAAAAAGCTTTAAGACTGAAATCCACTTGGTATAATTTATGGAGGCACAATAACTCTTGTACAGCCGTTTTAGAAGACATAGGCGGTGGTAAATTGGTAATGCTAGTAAGGGACCATTGAGAGTTGTTCATCCATCATTTTAATTGTTATTATGGTTATTCAGCCACTTTAATATGAACTTTAAGAGTAGTTTAACGATTTATTTTTGTATCGGTGTAGTTCAATGACTTATAACTTAATTATTAGGAGATGTTGGACCACTCCCGTAACCAAAAAGATTTGACACTCTCAATTCGATTATTGAAGGTGGCTGAATCACCCATATAACCAAAAGTCTTAATTGAGAAGGACTGAACCATTGCCTTTAATGGTTGGCCCAATACTTTATTATACTTTATAAGACATCATTCTCCCATTTTTCTACTAATAATTCAAATTAACCATCGCACGTGGGATTGCAACGATCAAGAATATCCTGAGTTAACAACTTTTAAGTACGTAGACTGTCTCCTTAGAATAAAGTTCGGCTTCATTTATGGATGAAACTATTCAAAATTGGGCTACTTTGGACGGGGTTAGCCGACCTAAGGCTAATTAAGGCTACTACCAAAAGGCTCAAATAATTGAGGGTAAAGCGATACAGAGCCCAACATAGACAGTATACGCGTACTGCATTGCCCCAAAAGTCAAAAACAACGACTCAAAAGGTCAACTTGTTTTTATTGATGCTTTGAGGTCAAAACCAAAAATCAAGCACCTGATTTGTAGCCTTCCTTGATGACATATGGAATGAAGAATTACACTTGACGTTTTTTTTTTTTTTTTTTTTAAAAAAAAAAATTAGATCTGAGATTTGAAGGGTGTGTTTGGTATTTTAGAAATAAAGAGTAAGAAGGGTGGCATCATTGTATCGATATGGAGCGTTAACCCGACTCATGAGTCATTCATGTTTTTACTCTTCATATTATTATTGTTCCTGAGAGTCTTAACATGTATAATAATAGATTATTATTTATCTAAAAAAATTAAGCTTTAAATTCAACAGGTGAAATATTAATTTTAAATTAGATGCTATCAAATTCATTTACAAGGATACTATATCACTATTAGATTATTACTTGTCTTGAAAGAGTCTAAAATGAGAGGATAAAAAAAAAAAAAAAAAAAAAATTTGAAATACTATAACTTTTAATTTAAAAAATATTTACAAACTAATTTAGCAATTTATAATTGGTAAAATTATTAAGGCAAATTGATAATTTAAATTGTTCTGCTTATTATTTTATTAATTATGAATGATCAAATTTATTTATAAATAAATTTTTAGTAAAAATTACATTATCCTAATTTTTTTTTTATAATAAAAATTGTACCTTGGCACTGTTCTAAAAAAAAATATTATTGTTGTCAAATATTTGAGTAGAGAGATTCAAGGGATTGATTGGTGTGTTGACTAAATACATAAATTAATTATGAGACTGATTCCATGATTTTCTCAGTCAATTAAAATATATTCCACACATGATCTTGTTTACATGCTTGACACCTTATAATACCAGTCTTGTCACGCTTTAATTAAAATAAGTAAATAAACTCAAGAGAAAACCTTTGTATGCATGGATTTAGAAGCTTCTTCAAGTCAAAGCCATCAAACAATTACGGCCATACTTCTTTAATGTTTTTGAAGTAATTCTTGTTCAAGTCCGTCTTTTCATTTTGCCTCCTACCAACTAAAATTCTAACTCCGCCACTGCATGGTCAAGTACACTGAAACAAACTCGGATCCGTGAAATATATATATCATTCCGGTTTTTGTTTGAAATAAAGAGGATCTTATTGCGCAAAACTTGCGTACCGAGGTCGGGGAAATGTAGCATCCTAGCAACACATGTCAATAGGCCATAGGTGATGATAGGCCATGATAAGTTTGTTGAACTTTTTGGCTCACTCAAAGCTCGTGGACCAAAATTAGTGAGGAAGGAAAGGAAGCAACAAGATATTGATAACTATTTTTTTGTTTTTGAAGGCGTCAAGGAGGAGGAGTCTTTGTCAATCATTAATACGTGGGCCTATGGAGAAACTATTGGTGATGGAGCCCAAGCCCGTCATGTGACAGCCCACGTTATGGCATGATGGTGGGGACGGTCATTATGTTTGATTGGCAAAGTTATAGGCCCAACTGATGACGTATGGACGGCCCACGATGCACCCTTTGTCTAGATTGGGGAGCCCACACCCTTCTTGGCAATCTTTTGAGCAACTCCATGCCACCATTTTCGCACAAATTGTACAGCTTGTGCAACATCACAATGTCAACCTTTTAAGAAGAGAAGACTTTTTGTTTGATGCAGAGTTCACGTGGTTGGGCCCATGATTTCGTCTCCTTCTGTGATTGTGCGATAGTTATTGTCAAAATTGCATCCCAGTCTGATTGGATAGATGTGACATTCACGTGACCAAGTATATCTAGGGCATTATTATCCAACCAAGGTGGCCACGAATATGATGACTAATAAGCCCAGAAATGAGGCCCAACTCCAGAATTTCATATAAATTGATTGTACCCAATTGGGCTTCGGCCCAAGTCCCTCTGTGTTTTTACCTCTTGCATTCTCTCTCTCTCCTTTTTTTCTTTTTGGCATCATTTTCTCTTTGTTTTTCGTTCTAATTTGCTGCACGGTCTTCAAATAAGAACAAAAAAGATAAGGTGTGATATAGCCATAACTTAAACTCAATTTTTAGACTAAATTTCTAGTTTAAGGCTCTCTTTTTTCTTCACTGGTAGTTTTTTTTTTTTTTTTTTTTTTTAACTGGCACTTAAGAGAAAAATTGGATCTTAATTGAGTTTAAATTGTGACTTTATCATTTTTTAAAATATATACGTACAACCCTTTTACACCGGGCTAACACGTTTCTATGCCAAACGCTTAAAATAAAATTTAACATCTTTCAAATCACTCGCTGACACTGGTCAACAAATTGTAATCTGAGTTATAAAGAGGTTGTTGGTATAGTTAAACACACACAAAAGTTGTTCAAACTCTGAGGCCTATCGGTTAAGACTGCAGTTTCCTAATCATTTTTTACAAGCACAAAGCCCTAAACCAATTTCCAACTGTTTTTGCTTTCCTAGTCACTTCCGGAGTGTTTTTTTTTTCTTTCTCTGAAAATAAGGGGTGCCATTTGCAACTTCCAAGAGAGGTAGTGGTCTAGAGATTGGTGATACCGTTGGGGGCTCACTTGTCAGGTGAGTTTTTGTGAGAGCCTCAGAAGATAAAGGTATATAATCTCCACAGCCACAGGCGTGCCATATATATATGGGTATGCCTAAAGCTCAGAAACGCATTCTGTAGCCCGGCTGAAGCTCGAGTTCGGCTCGAATAGGGGTCTTCGTAAACGAGCTAGTCCTGAAATCTCAAAGCGATTACGGTCCAAGCAGTTCAATCTCCAAAGATATCACAGGTTCCTTCTGATAACCATTCCTTCACAAGTGTGCATGTACTGCTTAATTTGTATACATAGTACTCTACCATCCCATGCATTCGAGCTCTTGTTTCAGTTGAAGCAATTTTAATGGTATGTGATGTGCTAGTTTCTAGTGTGGTCGATCGATGACTTAAATTTATAGTAATTAGCTAGCGAGTGCTTCAAGAGATATAGCATTGGCCGTCCGTCGTCATCATGGGTGTGCTTGCTGTCCTGGTGGTTCTGCTGATTTTTGCAAATTATGGGATGTTTCTTGCTGTTGCTCGAGGGATTTCGAATTTCACTGGCTTCGATTCTTCTTGCAACGTTGCTTGCAATGTCACTTTGGAAGACAAGAGAGGCATTCCATCAGGAGCTAATCCTCTGCATAACAGGTAGAGAGAGAGAGAGAGAGAGAGAGAGATTTCCGGCCAGGCCCTTTATGGTTAAAGGAATCTGTGATTTCTATTGTTCTTTTTGGATGTTGCCTGTGAACATGTATTCAAGATACAAGAATAGGTAAAAAGGAGATGATTATTTTGTGGTGGTCTGACATGTTCGTGCATGAGTTGTCTCTTGGTTTGTTAACCTCAAACGCAATGTCTTGCATGCCTAGCTATCATAAGTTTGTTTTTCTTAATTGCATTTACTTAATTATGGTTTAATCATCAAGACCAGTGTCAGTGCATGCCACCATGCACCACTTAATTACCACTTAATTACATTAATTATATATATATATGTTAGCATTTAGCAAATTTACGATAACTGAAATAGGATATAAAATTGTGGACTCAAGTTTGAACTCACGATCAATGATACAATGTTTCATGATAGAATGATTTTCTTGGTCCTTTCTAATGTCTTATGCCTGGAAAATTCGCATTTTTTATTCTCATGCTTTTAAAACATGAATTTCCCTTTGAATTTTAGTCATTTTACGTACATTCAAACACATAGCATGTCATGTCGTGTGCACCCGATTGATATTACTTGCCATTAATTTCAAAAGGCAATCTTAATCTTGGTTTCTCCAAATCAAAATCTTGACAATTTGATTTTGATTGCATGTTTTTTGATTCCTTAATAAGAGAAAAGAAACAACTCTTGACAATTGACATAACCCACTAATTAAATAAGACTTGCCACAAAGGAGCACGTGATGCATAAAATTCCTAATTCATGATTTCAATTTCCGGAGTAATAATTTATTACTTTTGAACCACGCGTGAGATATATATATATATATATATATATATGTGCTTTAGATAAGTTTTTGTATGTTTATTTGTTGCCTGAGAGCTGGCAGTTTGTTTTCTTAGGACGCTTCCGGGCTTGTCCTGTTGCATATACGCTCTCTTTCGTTGTCTCATTCGCTTGTCAGGCCGAGTGTCACTGTGTAGACTGTAGACCAATCACTGCTGCATTTTTTTTTTTTACCATATTGAATAATTAATCATCTATACTACATACTATTTTGGATAAAAAATTACAATTTACTTCCCAAACTAGCACCATATTTTCAAGTTCACCTCTAAACGTAACTCACTGCAATTTCTCTCAAATTTTTGAGTTTTCTAATATGTCAAAATTGATCGTTATTTGGGATAAAAAAGGTTATAACATGCTTGGTACATGCATTTGAGTTACCCAATTGTCCTCACTTACAACAAATATAATACATATGTTTCAAATTAGTGATTGTGTGGCGCATAAGGGTTAGAGAGATTATGAAACTGTTTGACCACCCTCATCTATAGTAGGGAGCTTAGGTGGTCACCTGATCTATTTAGTGGGGTGGCCTCACAATCACCCCATCTGTTTAGTGAAAAGGTCATGCAGTCATTTTCCACATGTTTAGAGGTGGTGAATGTGTGGCCACTCCTCACCTATTTAAAAGTGGTGGTCTCATAGTCACTCTCATTTACTCAAAGTGGTAATTATGTAAACACCTCTCACCTATTAAAAGAGAATTGCCACATGGCCATTCCTGTATGTTTCATAGGAATACTTAGATGTGTTGCTTTTGTCATTTTTTTTTGAACAATTTGATAATTTATATGATCATGAACGCACTCTAATACTTTCCACCCAAATTGATGGCCAAGTTTAACATAGTGGGCAGCTTGGAATATTATGGTCGTTTATAGGTTCAAGTTATAGATTTGAAGTCAACCTAAGAATGAGGAGGCAAAACTATAATTTATCTTAATATTTTTCTTAATTAATTGCAAAGAGTAAATAGATGCCCAAAAAAAAAAAAAAAAATCCTCTAACTTTCAAGATAGCCATAAAGTTCTTCCAAAATATTTTATTTAAAGATGTGAGATTTGAATAGAAGATTACCATACAAGAAATAGAGAAATTTTAAACAGCTTCATTTTCTCTCTTTCTTTTTTTTTTCCTTTTTTTTTTTCTCAAAGTCTTGCTATACATTATCCCAGTCTTTCTTCTATCATTCTACTTTTCAAAATTACCATTAGACTTGTAGAGTGTATACATGAAAAAATTTAACAAAGGTTCATTTCCTCCTTATTTTTTTCATAGTCATGCTATGCATCATCCCATGGTCTTTCTCCTATCCTTCTACTTTCCAAAATTACCATTGGATATGTGGAGTTTATGTATGACTCATATGAACTCACAAAGTTAATGATAATTTTGAAAAATAAAAAGATGGAGAAGACCATGAGAGAAAATAAATCATTTCTCCTGTACTTACTATAACCGAAAAGAGAGGTAACATAATTTTTCACTCATACAACTATCTCAATAGTGATTAATTTTTTCTTTGTGAAACAAAACAAATGGAATTTGTTGACATGTAAGGCCTAAGAGGTAACTTGATAAACAATTAGTAAAAATCCATAAATATGTCACTGCAAAATCTTTGTCTGAAAATGGCAATTCCCCACTCCACAGGAACAAGGTGATTTTTTTTCAGTCAGAACCCACGTCAACCCCTCTTTGCTTCAAAAAATCCTTGGCCTCAATGACGTCCTACAAAAGAAACATTACAATTACGACTCTGCAAAGCATGACAAGTATGATCTTTATTCAAGGATATAAAAAGGGAAAATTATAGAAAAGCCCCCTCAACTACCAGCGCTTTACGATTCAGCCCCCTGAACTTTCAAAAGTGATAAAATGGCCCCCCAAACTACATGACAGTTATATTTTGACCCCCTCCGTTAGTTGTTGCTGTGAAAATGAATGGAAAAATCAAAACGACGTCGTTTTTTGAGGTTAAGTTACTAAAATGCCCTTTTGGATAAAAAAAAAAGATTAAATCAAAGACCAAAACGGCGCCGTTTTGACGAAAAATAGGGTTTTTCCCTCTTACCAAAACGGGGCAGTTTTGGTAAGTCTTAGGGCTCAAGATGACGCCTAAAAGCTGCTGGAAGAACTCCCCAGAGCTTGTTCTTTGTTTCTCAGCTTTCAATATTCCGTCAAAATCAAACAAAGCCGATGGGTGAAGCTGCAAGAGTGTTACGGCATTGTGGTCGGAGAGGGAAGTGTTTTCTCTAGGAAAGTAAAAGAAATGAAAATCCAAGAGAGGGAAATCTTGGAAGAACAAAGGAAAGAGAGAAAATATTGTACACTACAGAACTGAAAGAGAGAAAAAATAAGGTTTAATGATTTCAATATAGGATTACATAGAACTGAAAGGGGTCTCTTCTCTTTTTGGTTTAATGGGCTGCACATCCTGCAAAACCCTATTCCGTTTCTATATTAGTTTCTAGTTCAATTTTTTTCTTCTTTTTTCCGTTTGGTTGTTGAGAAAATCGGGGAAAGTGATGGAAAAGAAAATCAAATTGTTGAGCTCGACCCAACCCAGATGTGGAAGCTCTAATGGCCATTGAACCCCATCTCAACAACATGATCAACAACCCAAGAAAAACCCAATCAACAAAACCCACATAAATTGAAACCCTAAATCAAAACCCCCAAATCAGAAGAACCCAATCATCAAAACCCTAAATCAAGCTCCACACCTTGCTCATCTTGGATTTTTGGAAGAAGTTCGGAAGGTTGATGTTGGAAGTAGCGTATAAATAGCGGCTGATTTGGTAGCCCCTGTCCGCCATTTCTAGCTTGTCGAAGTAATGGGCGCCTTGGTATTTGCAGGTGCTGTAGTATTTGGAGTGAGGGTCGAAGTCGAAGGAATTGTAAGAGGCTTGTGCGAATTCTCCGTACCGGATGATTTCTCGTCGGAGGTGGGGATCCATGGGGTTTGGCTAGTTCTCCGGCCAAATTCCATCCGGAGACGACGGCGAGAACTCTACGAGGATGGGTTTTATGGAATTTTTTTTTTTTTTTTTACTTCCTAACACTTACCAAAACAGCGCCGTTTTGGTAAGAGGGGAAAACCCTATTTTTTGTCAAAAAGGCGTTGTTTTGGTCTTTGATTTAATCTGTTTTTTTTTTTTCCCTCCAAGAGGGCATTTTAGTAACTTAACCTCAAAAAACAATATCGTTTTGATTTTTTCATCCACTTTCACGGCAACAACTAACGGAGGGGGCCAAAATACAAATGTCAGGTAGTTTGGGGGGCCATTTGATCACTTTTGAAAGTTCAGGGGGCTAAAGCGTAAACGGCTGGTAGTTGAGGGGGCTTTTTTATATTTTTCCCATATAAAAAGTAAACATATGATGGTTAATCATAATGATGATAATAATAAGAAGAAACTTCAATTACTCCCGTGAATTGTCAACCCTTTTGTAATGTCCTCCCTAATATTCAAAACCCTTTAATTTAGTATATCAAACTTTTAATTTTTTTTAATGGTCTCCGTCCATTAGGATGTTCCATTAAATCCTAACAAAATTTTCAAAATACCCCATTTTTTTAAGGAAAATGCTAGGGGTTCTCCCCGTAGGTTCTCCTGGTGTTCTCCCAGCCACACGTAAAACATGATTTAAGAAAAAATAAAATTGTAGTGGCCTCCACCACCGTTTTTTTAGGCATTAGCATCAAATTTGAGGCATTAGCACCAAATTTGTGAGGCATTAGCACCAAAATTGAGGCATTAGCATCAAATTTAGGATGATCAAATTCATTTTGGGTGATACCATCCCTAAAGGGTTAACCTTTCATCTTTAGGTTTTAGTTTTGAATCCAAAAACAAGTTTTAAAGTATTAGAACTTAACTATTAACTAATAAAAATTAATATGTTAGTAAAAAAACGGTATTACAATTTTATTTTTTCTTAAATCATGTTCTACATAAGACTGGGAGAACGCTAGGAGAACACTACGGGGAGAACCCCTAGCAAACCCCTTTTTTTAAAAGAACGAATATTTAATTTTTTTTTGCAAATATTGAGGTATGGGTACTTTTGCAAATACCATTAAATTCAGACCAACGCCTTAATCTTTGTAATTTTTTTTTTCAAAACAAATGAGGGTATTTTGGAAAAAGTTAATGGACAAGTTAACAAATGGGTGAGATTGCAAACAATTACAAGATTGATACACTAAATTAAAAGAAATTGAACTTTAGGAAAACATTGCAAAAGTGACGACAATTCAAGGGAATTAAGTGAAGTTTCCCTAAAGTTAAAAAGAAAAAGGGTATTCACCAAAATCAGACAGATAGATAGAGACACCTACCAAAATGCACTATACATGATATGGCAATGTTAAGTTACCGAGAAAAAAAAGGAAAAATACCTGCTGCAAAAGCAATGCTTCTTGAGGACAAGTTGGAAACCGCATCAGACCAACTCCAACCATTAATAGGCCATAGCATCCAAGACACATGATAAAATAGATAGGTAGCTGGGAAGAAGATGGAAACAGGGCACTTTGAGCATTGTCTACATTGGAGAAATAATATTAAACAGATTAATATACAACTTCTGAAATTAACTCACTAACAAAGTATGGCTACTTGGAACCATAGATGTCTTCAAGAGGCCAAACCATAAGGCAGAGATGCCAACCAGCAATGTCATAATCTTCACAATGTGTTTCATTGATCTATGATAAAGCTGAGGCCTGAAAACAACACAAAATACTATCAGAAGCAAAAACATATAGTTGTGGCAACAGCTCTGATGGTTAAGAGCAGATATTGCTTGACAAGAAATACCTAAGACAAGTATTCAACAGCTATTACGATTCCTTTTTTCTCATTTTTTTATCCCTTGAGGAACTTATATATGTTTGTTAAAGAACTTATATATGTTTTAGAATAACCTATCTGCAGAGTTAATCTTGCAGTAAACTATAGCTTACATGTATAGTAAAGCATGCATCGATGCACGACCTGAAAATATTTATTAAGCAAAAGAAAACTAATTTTTTTTTTCAATAAAAAAAACCGGGGTATCCGGAAAAATTCTATCACATGCTGCCATCAGAAGGGATGGATCATAGAAATTATTTCATTGTCCCAGACTAACGTGAGAGTGATGATGGAACTCAAAGCCCTTGCGCAATGTCCCAACATCATCTGGCAGTTTCGAGTGGAATCACCCATTCCTTTAATCTAAGCCGCCTAATCAATGCAATTTGTAAATAAAGTATATAGCAATAACTCAAACACACAATACTATTAACATTTTGCAAGTTCTTCCATCATAAATTTTCAGCATGTTATGTTAAGCACGGAAAACATTCCTTCTTTTCTCAATTTGTTTTTATTCCCTTGAGGAACTTATATATGTTTGTTAAAAAAAAAAATTAATATCCAGACAACACCATTCTTTACTAAAACACATGTATGCTCCATATTTTAGAATAACCTATCTGCATGGTTAAACTTGCTGTAAACTATAGCTTACATGTATGGTAAAGCATGCATGGATGCATGACCTGAAAATATTTATTAAGCAACACAACACTAAAAAAGTCTATCAAATGTTGCCATCAATAGGGAAGGATCATAGAGATTATTTCATTGTCCCAGACTAACGTGAGAGTGATAATGGAACTCAAAGCCCTTGCGCAATGTCCCAACATCATCTGGCAGTTTCAAGTGGAATCACCCATTCCTTCAATCTAAGCTGCTTAATCAATGCAATTGGTAAATAAAGTACATAGCAATAACTCAAACTAGCACTATAACTTTTTGCAAGTTCTTCCATCCTGAATTTTCAACATGTTAAGTTAAGCATGGAAAACATTCAAGTGATGCAAGTGAAAGTGATGATTAAGTTAAATGAAATTCAAGAAATTCGTAAGCATCTGAAGGACCCAAAGATAGAAGATGATGTTCTGGTCATAGAGAGGTCATCAAATTTTGATTATGACCTATTTAAAACCCAATTCCATAAAAACAAAAATGGGTTTTGTCAAAATTAGAAAACCAATTCAATCAGATTGTTTTTTCCGCATTCAACAGAGAACAAACATTTTCTTCTGTTCTTCTGGCCATGAAAGAAACACACCTTACTCACCAGCTTACTTCCTTATTTGGGAAAATGAAATAGGAACAGAAACAAATGTGAATGTATCAGCTCAGCATCGTCGGCAGCGAAAAGGACAAGGCCAGCACACAGATGGCCAGGGCTTCACCTTGAGTGTCTTAGATTAGCTGTACTGGAACTCGAAGGGCGAGCCAGAGAGGAGGTATTAATTTTTTGGATTGTTACAAATCTCATATTTGGATTTTCACACTACTTTAAGTCCATTTCTATACTTTTGATTTGTTCAAATGATTCCTTAAACAATTATTTTGTAACAATTTTTCTTTTTTGATAAGTAATTATTTTGTAACAATAAATAATCTTGTATTTGACATTTTCTTCTTTGTGAATGCACATTCTTAAGAATGTAAGAATGAATTATATACTGTGAATGGTATTTATATATTATATGGCTGCAACCAAATGGAATTGTTGGACATGCAGGTAAAGTTCTAAATACATTTTCTGCTGAAACTAGTGGGGTACATTCCTGGAATCATATATGCCATCTATGCGTTAGAAACTTGCTCTTTCATGTCATAGTCTGTTTAATTTAATCTAAGATGAGAGACTTGTTTATTTTTAGTTTACAATAATTTAACTTAGAATATGTGAAACACTAATTACTGCTTAAGTTGGGAATGAGAGCACAGGGATATGGGCATAATATCTAAATTATTTGTAAATATGAATTTATGAATTAGAGACGATAAAATCTACAAAACAAAGACGGCATATCTGGCATAACCCCAATTCATCAAGTCGGCCTCTAATGTAAACAGCCTTATAAAAACTGAAATACAAAATACAAGACCGAAATCTCAACAACGAATCAAAATCCACTTCAAACAAATCAAATTACAAGCAGATCCACAGAAAAGTCAATATCAAGCCAAGCGTGCCAAACATACAAGCAGATCCACAGAACAAACTATGAAAATATTAAAAAGAA
Organism: Carpinus fangiana; assembly: GCA_006937295.1. Lineage (NCBI taxonomy): Eukaryota > Viridiplantae > Streptophyta > Magnoliopsida > Fagales > Betulaceae > Carpinus > Carpinus fangiana. Next base: position 38,837,031 of record CM017322.1, read on the forward strand.
GAAACTAGCAGAGGAAGATTACCTGAGATTAACGACAACACAAGCCCGGGTCTGAGAGAGAGAGAGAGCTGTAGGAATCGGGGGTAACTTGTAGCTCTAGAGCTCAGAGTTAGGGCTTGGGCGGAAAGAGCGCGGCTTCGCCGGTGGTTGTGGTGGAGGCTCGTCGCACGGAGGAGCTAAACGAGCACGAGCGGCGGCCAATCGAGTCAGCTTTCCGACGGTAGTGTAATTTTGGGGGGAAAATTGGGGGAGGGTTTGAAGAATGAATTTTTTTAGGGGTGGGTGTTGGTTTAGACGAAGACGTCTCTTCGTCGATTTTCATTTATTTATTTTTTTTAACAAATAATGGTGTCAATATTTTGCTCTTTTTATTTTTAATTTTTTTTATTATCTTACAAATTAATTATTGAATTTATAGACTCATTTAATAATAGACTTTACAAATTTAATAATTAATTTATTGAATTTATTAGACAATATGAAAAATATATATGAACAAGATATTAATACCAATCAATATGAAAAAGTGGCCATACCACGTCACTAGTGTGATGCTGCTGCTTTAACCATTTACCACCTACAGATTGTTTACTGATCGCCACTAAATTGTTATCAACTGAATCGACTTTTGGCAATTAGTAAGCAGAATAAAAATACTATTTTAACATCAGGTCAATTTGGTAGGAGGTATAATTTTTTTTTGTCCATTAACTGACAATTAACTGCCTTTGACGATTTTTTAAGTGAATTTTAAATTTTATCAAATGATTTTTCTTATTGTGTTTGTCCGGTGTCATTTTGGTTATTGTTCTATAAATTTACTTTTAAAAAAATATAATTATAAAACATATTCTTAACTGATGTTATAATTATGAGAAAGTTGATAAATTTTAAATCTAAACATAAATTCTTGTAACCGAGAATCTTAACCGTCCGAAAAAGTTAAAACTGTTTTTTATAATTATGAAATGGATTAATTAATAACTTTTAAGAATAGCAGGCGAAAATGCCCCTACTGACCATACTCAACCAACTGGGTGCTAGCCCAGCATCTTACTCAAAAGTCACAGTAAAACCACATACCAGTGGCCAAGTGACGGAGAGTTAGACGGGGAAGGCGACGTATACGTTACGGTGACGCTAATACAACGACAATCGGGAACAGCAGTTATTTTTGGAGTTTTTCTTGACAAATCAAATGGTACACCTTCTCCATCGCTGCGATATCCAGCTCTAGGTTTTGTGTTTTCTATCAATTGGTGCCTTGGTCGGTTTTACGTGCTATTTATTGGTTAGTAGATTATGGCTGTTCATGATTTTTTCTTTCATGGGTTTTTTGAGAATGAAAGCAAGTGCACCAACTGTTTGATTAAATTTCTAAATTAAACAAAGCTTTTGAAAGCGAAATCAGGAACACCTTGTTTCTAAATACCAACCACTCTGCTATGGCCTTAAGCTGAATTTTGTCGCCGCCATTGACATTTCACCTACGAAGATTGTTCTGTTCACCAATCCAACCACACCCACTGCCGGTGCCACTTTCGCAACCACTGCTAAGTTCTATGATTATCACGATTCACACTGCTAATGCCTCTAAACTGGCATTTCACCGCCAGTGCCACTGTGCCACTCTGCTGTCACTTCCGATTTATAAACACCATAACCAGCAAGGACCCATTGGTACATTACCTTAATCGCTATTGCATCCACCGTATCCACTTTTCCACCATCAAAATTATTGCCTCAGCTGCATTCACTGCTATGGTTTGCACTGGCAGGTCATTGTAATTAGTAGATCCGCCAACATCATCCCTGCAATCATTTTTTGATACCATTTGCTACTGCTGCCACCATTGCCATCATCTTCACTGCAATCGTTGCCACCCATCCCCGTCTATTGTCTCAATGCTACAGTACTGTGAATTATTGTATCAGGGGCTCCACCCCTTCTATTTTATTACAATCATTCTCATTTTATAACTACTCTACCTCTAGCATACAATTTTTGTTTATTTTTATATATTTTTTAGTTTACGAAATTCGTGCATGAAATTCCAAATAGTAAGAGAACGAGAAAATTTACACAATTGATATCTCAAATCATGCCTACTAAGTCCTAAGACTACACAGTTCTTGAGATTTCGGATTTCAAGGAAAAGGAAAAGCCCGAATTGACTTGAAGGTGAAAGACTGATGCTTTTTGTTTCTTAAGAAATTGGCTGACAGAGACTTTTGAAAGTGCTACTTGGAAGAGAGATCGTAGGGCAGGGGATTATCACATGCACAAGACACGCGTTATTTAAGGGTTTGTACTCTTTTTTTTAATATATATATATATATATATTTACAGGAACAAACTGAACAGACTAGATGCAGAGAGCTGGCGAAATCGTCTACATTTTACCGCACAGTGTACTCTGAGGTGACTTCATCATAGGCCATTACTAGTACTGCTATTGATTCTTTTGTGCATTCAGTTTTATTTACTATTCAAGACTGAAGCATCATGTTCTGGTATAACAGTACTTCCATCTAGTCTAGCATTATGAAATTGTGCCCATTATCTTCCTGTGCCTATGTTCTTACTTTGGCTATCATGTTTCCATGATCATAGAATGTACTAATATTAATCATCTAGTCGAGGTATACGTTGAAAAGTTTTTTTTAAAAAAAAGAAAAGGGAAATTATGACGTAATTGTCGTTGTTTCATCCTAAGATCCTCTATCCTTGGTTAAACTGAATTTCTATTGTGGATTCTATTGTGTTCTATTTTATTGTTTTGATTCAATACCATTTATGAATGTTAAAAGAGTAATTATAAGATGAACTGAAAGTTTAGATTCCCAAAAGGAATATCTGCCTTTTTGTCTAGAGCTGTGTTGGTTTATGGGGAATAGGACAGCCGTATGCGTTAGTTCACCTCTAATCTTCTGTTTCATCAATAGCCATTTTCCTACGTAAGATATTTCTTGTGGTTTTATTTTCCTTTACTACTAACAAAGCCCTGGACTGATCAGAACCTGAATCTTCTTTTGAAATGGAGCATTCCAGATGTTTAGTAATGCAACATTTGTATTTTTCTTATTCCATACCAGCATCAATTAATAAAACCACGTTCAATTATGAACTTGTATTCCCCGTAATATGCAGTAGAAATCTGGAACCTTGAGTACTTCATGAACAATCATGGTAGAGTGCATTGAGTTTATTATTTTGAGTAAAGACATATCTTTTAGGATCTTTGTTCTGATCATTGCATATACAGATAGAAGAGGTTGGATGGGAGCATCTGGTGAGATTGGGCGAAGATCTGACATTTCTTAGCTTTCGCATCTTGTAAGATGTTCTTGCTTGTATTATTCATCCAATTAAAATTATTTTTCCCTTTGGAAAGAAGGGTCAAGGTTTTCTTTTGCCTTCTCTTTTACGTTCACATGCTTATATCTCCCCAAAATTTGTATGTAGTTTGTGTTCACAGCAGCAAAATGGAGGGGGGATGACCTTTTTTTATTACTTTTTTTTTTCTTTTGAGAATATAATTGGATTTTCATATGACTTCTGATGGAAAAATGAACGGGAATGATCTATTTGAAATTTGGGCAAAACCTATGGAGTCAATAACAAAAATTTAAAAACTTAAAAGTGCTATTTGATACTAACCTAAAACTCAAAATAGTAACTTGTTATTTCCCTAATCTTTGGTTTATTATGGCTGTGAAGTTTATTGAGGGTTCTTCTGATGTTGCTTGAATAGCCTGCTATCTTGTCTAGTTGTGAATGTATATGTTTTTTTTTTTTTTTTTTTCTATAGATGTGTTGTGAATGTCTATGTTTGTTATTACATGTCGCGGTTTCTCAATTTCTTCACTTGTTCATATTTCTTATTCATGTAGTGAACTGAGCCTTTTCTACATTTAATCGGCAGAGATGAGAAGGGCAGAATGCACTTTATGGAAATTCAATTGGATATAGCCTATCCCAAAAGTCCACCTTCTGTATCAGCGGTTGGTCTTCTTTAATCTCTTTGGTAATTGAAGTTTTTGCATTATAGGCTTTAATTATTCTTTGAGCTTTCCTTCCTTAGGATGTACCATATATTTTTGACTTACAATGGTCAATAAACTCAAGATTAAAGGATGTGGTGCAGCAGTTTCGAGAGGTATTTGTTGCAGGCTTTTTTAAGAAGTCACAAGCTTTTCATTATTTGCTAGTAGTTACTGCCTTAGGACACGGTATATCTCTTTCTTTTGATCCTCTCTCGAGTTCTTACATTCACTAAAGGATGCAACTACAATATTTTGTACACAGCATCTGGAGAAGCTTCAGGAATTTTGGTCTATTTTGGATGATATTGATAGATCACTTTGGGTTGTTGACGCTAAACAGCCTTCTCGTTCAATGTCCCAGCGGCAAATCAATATAGGTGAGCCATTGGTTGATCATGCATGTGTTGACAAAGCATTTATCTTTTCTGTTTGTTGGTATAAACTTGATAGTATATGTTTTTCAGGAAACGATTGCTTCATTGTGTTGTCTATAAATGCCAACAATCCTAGATCCTTACCAGAGTGAGATGTTATCCAATATTATATACCGGCACTGCTGCTGCTAGTTTTAGCTTTTCATTCAGTATTGAATAAGTTGTGTCAGGTGTCGTTTTATGGGTTCAGGTTCATTTGTGGACTCATTGAGAAACATATGGCAGAGAAATAGCAGAAAATGGTACACCCTCGATTTCTTCTATGGCCCTTAATCAGCATTTTAAATCTGATATTTGTCATATAAAGGTAGCAAAACATTCAACATTCATGTAGTTATGAAAGGAATGGCATTTTTGGATGTGCAAGCTTGCGTACTTAGAATCTATAATACTCCTTTGCTTTTATTAGCAACAATCTATTATGGCTAAGTATCTGTAGGGTTTTCCCATTGCACCCCTCCTTTCTTCTCTCGCCCACGCGCGCACACAAAAAATGCAAAAGGACGTAGAATTGTGATAGGTTCATATTAATGATGTAATATTTTGATTTTTTTTTATTATTTTTTTTTTTTGTATTAGAAAATGAAAAAGAGTCAATTTTATCTTTCTATCTTGTTTTGCCATATTTTATCTTGCAGTAGTTACCTGTTGCTTGTATCTTGCCAGCATGTATTGCCAAAGTTCTTTGAATTATCGCATACTTTTCCTTAATTTTTCTGAAAACTGTTCTCTTGATCAACAAGCATTAACCAGTGACATGCTTTATTTGTTTACTTTGATCATCTGTATAGGGCAAAGGACAAACCATACTTGGAAAATCTTACATGTCTTCTGGAGACTCAACTGCCAAGGCCTACTGATGGACAGAAGAATAACCTGCAAGTTGAATGTGGAATTTGTTATGCACAATGTCTTCCTGTTGGTATTGCTATATACATTTTCTTAGATGTTTTCTGCCTTACTAAGTATTCGTGCATACATCATTCACTTTTGCAATTTTATTGTAGATGATGAGCTGGGAGCTAAGAGTGGAAGCGGAACTGACTATACTTGTGAGAATTCCACTTGCAGTAAGGCTTTCCATAGTGTTTGTATTGGGGACTGGTTACGCTCGATAACCACAACAAGGCAGTACGTTGAGTTTTTAGTGCCCTTGTGTCTTTCCATTGGTTCGGCATTAATATAGCTTTAGCTCTCAGATACTAAAAGAGGTGTCCTTTTGTGTTGAGTTCTCCATTGTTCTGATTATTGCTTGATTCGTGATTTCTGTGCATATATCGCTACAGGTCATTCAACGTTCTTTTTGGGAATTGTCCATACTGTTCAGAGCCAGTTGCTGTGAAAATCAACAACGCTAAAATGTAAATTCTGTGTCTTCAACAAGGTCAAATCTTTCTTCTTCAAATGGTGTAGTACAATGACCAAGACCAGAAACTTGCTCTTGTTGCTGGTATCTTTCAACAAGGTTAAATCTTTCTTCTCTCACTGCTGCAACAAAAACGCCTTTTCAATTTATTCATTAACAACGTCCAGTATATCAATGTAACATTGTGGTCGCATCCGATGTAAGCTTAGTTCTTACCCACCTGTACTATAATTTTTCTTAACAATGACCTGCTATGCAACAATGATGTGGCTTTTTTTTTTCTTCTCTTTTTTTTTTTTTCTGAGAAATACATGGGAAAGGGAAAACTAAGGAGAGGATCTTTTTCACTTCTCATACGGATGGAAGAGATCACCTAGGATGAGGAGGAAATATTTTCAAATACATGGCCCATTTAGCTATTTGTTGTGCTCTAAAATTAGCACATCTTAAAACTTTACTAGTAGGAGTAATGCTACACACACTCTCACTTTCACACTTGGCTTTTAAAATTACAGTTAGATTTAGGATGGATCGTTATTAGATTGTGATCCAATGATAATTTTAAAAATCATGTCAAAGAGTGAGAATGAAAGTGTGAGAATGAGAATGTGTGTAGCATTACTTTTACTAGCTGACCAACTCAAAAATAAGAGTAATATATGTTGCTTTTGATTTGTTATGTTGTGACCTAACCTTATGCATCATCCCATTCACTTGATTATACTTTACAGTGGAATGGGACCTGCCTAACAGATGTAGCTTCTCTTAACCTCATGCTTTATGATAGAGACTTTGGGCTCCAGTGATCATTATCTTTGGCTTGCAAACATCTTTGTACTGAGAAGTAGAACCGCACACGTTTTAGGTTTTCCCTCCGTTGAAATTGGCGTAGCCACTCCCAGTCATGTCACTTTTTAGTCGAGTGTATTGCTGGCCATTTCTTTAAATGTTATCTGCCCACTCTTATCACATTAATTACATGTAGACTTAATTCACCATTTTTGTGTTTGGCTTTGTATATCTATGCACGTGAGCATGCAGCTTTATATTAGAATCATCAGATAGAGCCGATCACATTGTCCCTCCAAATTTACATTGGCAGCATCAAATCATATGTCACAAGAAAGATTTTTTACTTTTGGGTTAACTGAAATAAAATCTTTGGAAATTTCACTGGATGGTCCCCTTGTTTTGACAGCTTCAGGCAAACCACTTGGGGGTGTCGAAGTCCCTCGTTTTAATGCCTTCCTATCAAATTGTGGTCCCCCTATATTCAGACCAGGTTAAGATGGCACTGTCCGTACATTTTGGAATAGTAGAGAACTATTTTGGTAAAGTGTGTTTTTGGTCCATAAAAAAAATCATCTGAAATTTTTCTTCTTGTATTTTTTTTTTCTTTGTAAACTTAGTCCCTATATATTTTTCAAAGTGTATTATTTTGGTCTTTGCATACTGCGTTATCTGAATGGACGGAAATTTTTTTTCTTCAAACAGGATTAGAATCATTCCTTTCAACCCAGTCTATTAAATTGACATATGTCTAAAAGTGCATGTGATTATGATATGAATTTTAAAAATGCATATGAAAATCGCATGCATTTTGAACACATGTCAATTTAATAGAAAGAAATTCTTCTAACTTTTTTTTTTTTTTTTTTTTTTTGTTTGGAGGAATCATGGTTCTTTATTATTTATTCATTTCTTATGGTAATACATCACATAACATACCCAAAAAAAAATTGTCCAAACAATTCTACGTAAGGAATTATTGTCATTCCAAAGAACACTGCAATGTAGAGAGACCAATGATTCATTTTGAAATTTACAAGGACTAAATCGACTCAAGTGTTTGAAATTGGTGTTTTTTTTTTTTTTTTTTTTTTGAGGGAGTTTGAAATTGGTGTTGGATATGCTATGCATTGTGTTGAAAATGTGTAACAAGTACGATCTAATATAAATTCTATTGACCCCATTCACCAAGGCCATAAAGGGGGACTGGTAGCCCACTAGCCCATATGGTTCATATTAGTCTTTCATGAATCCTCTTGACTAAAAGATGATGACAATGCATATCAATCCTCACACGTGCACTTAACCACCCCGACCGCGACAACCCTTGACCTGGGACCCTATCTATATGCTTTATGCTACCCTACAGAGCCCACTTGAGGGGTATAGGTTATGTTTGGTTAATTTATTTGGGTAGGTAATTTGGTTTGAAAATAGTGTTTTAACTTGAAATAAATGTAAAAATTGTTTTCTTTAAGTGAGTTGTGGTGGTAAAGTAAACATATTTTCTATTGAGTATGATTTAGAAAACCTAAACACACACACATATATATATATATATATAGTGGACTCTTTAAAAATTAAAAAGTTCTTTTAAAAGAGGAGAGTGACTTTGAGATGTGAAGACACCTTTGTGGAGGGGAAAAGTGGTCGCGTGACCACCTCCTCCTATTTAGGGTGGTCACATGGCCAATTTAATCCCCTTTTTTTAATTATTTTAAGCAACAAGGTAGGAAAAAAGTTTTATAAAAATTGCTATGTATTTTGAGGGGGAAAGTCCACTTTACCCTTTGAAGTTTCAGGGGTTTTTCAATTTAAACATCAAAGTTAAAAAATTGGCAATATACCCTCCTAATGTTTCAAAAATTTTCAATTCAGACATTCTGTTACTAATTTTCGTCTAATTGGACGATTTTTTTTTTTTTAAAAGCCTGAGGGTAATTACGTAATTTTATATATTTCCATCCAATTTGACAAAGATTAGTAACGAAAAGTTTAAATTGAACATTTTTGAAACATTAGGGGGGTACATTGCCAATTTTTAAACTTTAGGATTCAAATTAAAAAATTCATGAAAGTTCAGTGGGGTAAAGTGAATTTCCCCTATTTTGAGAAGCGGAAAATTAAAACCGAATAAAAATAAAACAAGAATACATTAATATTAATTTTCAGGTACGACCATGGAAATCATATGCCCACAATTCTTCAAATGATTAGGAAAAGGAGAAAATAATAGAAAATAATACGAATAAAAAGGGTCAATTGTTAATTTTGATTTTGGCCAAAATTGATAGGTCATGAATTCCTAGCCTGCACAATTGGGTTATTACCTAATTGTCCTTTTTTTTTTTTTTTTTTTCATGAAATAAAGAAATTTGTTACCCTCTTCTTCTTTGTTTGGCTTGTAGCCACATAATGGAATAAATGGACCACCTAATCCATAGACCGACCGTCCTTTTTCTTTGGTTCATCAATTGAAAGTAAGCAGATTTTTCTTGTGTTTGAAAACATGCACATATAGACAACAAGAACATCCTTTTCACAGTTATGCAGAAACTTTATTGGTACAGAATACAGACAGACACGTATAGCCCACAAGGAAGGATTTGACTTTTTTCCCTCCTCCCTCCGGAGCTTAAACATAAGCTTCATCGACATATACACACAAGAATAACATTTATCCCCCGCCCTTAATTTATACCATTTAAATTTGAATGACTCTTATATATCACACAACTAGTGTACAAGGACATGTACTTAAGTCCAATATCATATCTGATTGGTTGCTCTGCAATTTAGAATCCGGCAGTACACTCCGGTGGGGTCACTGGATTCCTTGATTTGTCGGTGCAGTAATCGTAGATCATGTGGTTTATACGAACCCATCTATACTTTCTGGCTTCCAGAGCACTGAGTACTTGATAGTTGATTCCCTCCCACCAGTTCCTGGGGTTGGAGGCGCAGTTCGCCGGTCCCGGCACCGGGCATCCCTCGATGTCAAAGTCCTTGTAATAAGCATAGAAAGGTGCCTTGCTCCAATCAATCTTCTCTAGCCCGCCTCTTGTAGCCCAGTTGTCGGCTTCCCATAATGTGGAATAGACCCCCATGGACTGAAACTTGGGGAATGGGATTCCTCTAGCTTCGTTGTTCTTGTACACCCTAATGGGCACATCATCCACATAGAAGCTGCAGCAAAAGTACACCGACAATATCATTAACAATATCTAGTAAATTATAATTTACTGCATGTTAAAACTGTTTTAAAGGCTGATTTTCACCGAACAGATTAATTCAATTATTACATGACAATTGCAGTATGACGTATATATGTCGGTCACGCTTACGAAAGTGTTAACTTACACAATTTGACGGTGGTTCCATAGAATTGTATAAGTGTGGAAGTCAGCAGCAGGATCAAACCAAAGGTTGATTCTTTGCTCCCTATCACCCTTCCCATGAGCGTAGATATTGGTCTGGACAGTGTACGGTTGCCCTGTCCGATTCCCCAAGAACTCAAAGTCCAGCTCGTCACGAACGGCGTCGGTGTTTGAATTCATCTGCCACACAATTCAGAGCAGACAAAATAAATACCAAGAGGGAGAAATATATATATATTTTATAATTCGAGTGCTGTACATTTAACGTACATAAAAGGCAGTGACAGTCCCGGCGGAGTCTCCGGGAACCAGCTTAATCTTCATGCTGACACGCCCGAACAAGTATTGCCTCTTGGAAGCAAACCCACATCCTGAAACGCAACACAATTTTATATTCAGATATTACTTTTTTGTCATTTCTGGGTGATGAATGATGATGATGATCATAGTCCAAATTAAGCCTTTTTTTGTTTTAAAAAAAGACTGGATACTAAAAACACATGTGACCCCACGAAAAGCTGTACCAGAATTTCGGTCAAGAACGAGTTGGATTGCCTTCCCACCGTCGATCTGCCTGATATGGGAATCAGACCACGTGACTCGAAAGTCTTCCAGAAAAGTGGCGGGTCGGCCCGTGATGGGGAGAGCAAATGCAAGCACAAAAAGAAAAAGAGAAGCAATAGCGTTTGTCAGGGAAAGATATATGGCCATGGTTGCTTCAGAGAGAAAGATAAGAGAGAAATGGTTTTCCTTGTTGGAATATGATTTAAGAAGAGGAGCTTGTATAATGTATATATAGTAGTGATAGTAAGGGGAAGATAATCACGATAATTGATTAAGACTGCTGCATTAGATGGGAAGAAAGCAATATATTACAGCTTAGCTTTCCATACAGCTAATGGCAGGCCGTCATCTGGCCCTACCCAACTGTTTGTAGTTTCTTTCGCGCCTCGTCTTTTATCATATCTGCCTCATGATTTTCTTGTTCTCATTCTTCACTCTCTGCATTATTATACATCGAAAAAGTAATCTCCATCTAGCTAACTATAGAACTATACTATTCTGTGGACGTCAAAAATTGCCCATGTACTCCTCCAAATTATTCCCATGACATTCTCAAAGGATCGGAAGCCGGATATGATTGTGATTTTAGGGTGCACACGTACCATCGATACCATATACTTTACTTGCACCTAACTCTTAAGTCTCTTTCTTTTTCGGGTGGCAATTCAGCCGGCTTTGAGTTTTCTCGAGGTATGTGTATAAAATTTATGAATTATTTCAAAAATTATCATAATAAAATATCGCGTAAAATGAATCAGACCCCTTTAACCTAATTTTATGGTACGAATTTACAAATAAAAGGGCTAGCTAGGCTAATTAATAACTATGTTTCATAGGCTGAATGGGTTGTTTGAGTCGACTAGGCCTGAAGTTAAAGCCATTCAATCAATTCGATATGGGGACAGGCAGGACAGGGTAGATGGATTGAATCTAATGGCTATCAGCAGATACGTCCAATGCTAGACCCATTAGTGGGCCTCGTTTTACAGTCTGGGTTGAGGTTGGATTGATTAAGCCATCCTTCAACTTGTTAAACAGGATTTTAAGATAAACTTTTTTATGACACTTGCAAATATGTTTTGTTTTTACCTAATATTGTCACTGTTGCCTGTTGGTATAAATGGAGCCAAACAAAATTTTCTTTCGGGGAGGCTATCTCAAAATAAATTAAAAATAAAATAAAATGAGAGGTTATATATACTATATTCCATATTTTTTTTTATTTTTTATTTTTTGTTTCACATGTATTTTACAAATTCTCACATGATATATAGTATCAATCACCCACCCTTCCCCCCTCTTTTTTTTTAACAAAGACTAATTCAATAGTTAGTTGAGACTATTATATTAGCATTGTGTGAGATAAAAATTCATGTTATAGACTTGATAATTTGAACATGAAAAAACATTATAATTATATTTGTCAGAATCTAAACAAAGCAAGCAATTATATTTTGATAAATATAATAAGTATAAAGTAAAATTATTCTTATACTAAAGTAACTAAACCATGAGCTTCGCTTTCCTTGGCAGCAAAAGCAAAAGGCAATAAGAGAAAAATAGTTTTAAAATAAATATATAGTCTATTACTTTCCAAGTCTATTACTTTCCAAGATAGCAACTTTGTGATGCTTTAGCCATATTATAGTTTGAATAAAGCCAAAAAAAAAAAAAAAAAAGTCAAAAAATTATACATGTTTTTTTTTTTTTTTTTTTCATATTTGGGGGTCGAGCTTTTGTATTTTAGAAAGAAAAAAAAAAAATCAGATATTATATTATTTTTCATGTTTTTGAGGAATTCAAGGTTTTTTCATATTTTATGGGAGATGATGGGGTTTTTTTAATTTTTAATTTTTATGAATTTCTTCTCTGTTTTGTTTTGGAGGGCGGCGGAGGTAGTCATGTCCCACTAGCCCCCTCTCCCTCTGCCCCAAGTTGGAATTCTTATTCTTGTTGTATGTTTTATTTTAGTTAATATATTTTTTCGTATGTTAAATGAAGTTTCTAAACATATCCGTATAAAAGGAGAATACAGGATTCAAATTAGTGACTTCCGCTTTATAAAACGTGATCTCTAACTGATTAGTGACTTCCGCTTTATAAGATGTGGTCTCCAACTGATTGAATTACTCCTTGAAGACTATATATAGGATTGTTGTTAATATAATATGATAAGTAGACTTTATCTAACAAAAGTCGAGAGTCAAGGGACTAATGGAAAGGTTTCAACGGCCCATACTTTTATTGAATCAAGTTTAAATATGCAAAACTATAAATGAGGGATACCATTTCTTCTATGGTCCTCTCACCACGTGCCCGTTTGTCTGCAATTGCCTCGAGGGAGGGTTGACCCGCCAGACACAGTCCACCTCGAAAGCGAATAAATCTTCTTGAACACGAAAAATAATGAACTTTGCTTAACTTTAGTGGCTTTTATGAATCCGAAAGGTTCTCTAAACAAAAGTAGAAGTTGTACACAACATTTTAGAGAGCCATCATTTCAAGTTGATAAACATCATTTTAAGATAATTATTGTTTACGATAGAACCAATTATTAGCATGAGACGAGGCTTGGATTATCACACATGTAAAGATTAAAAAAAATGTGCTTCTAACTCATCTACAAAACTTGGGCTTTCGGATGTGAGATCTAGAGTGAATACGTGGCAATTCCAACACCAATCAAATTCATATAATTATATTCATGATTTATTTCTTGAGGATTGAGGATCCATCCTAATCCCTTGGCCTCATAAAGTAGGGCACATCATATAAAGAGAATTTGGAAAGTAGGGCCGACCAAACGAGGCCTTAGAGTTGAAAAGGAAAGACTTGTTGAGAATTTTGTGGAGCTAAAAGACAAACATATCACTTTGTTCTTGCATAATTGAAATAGAAGAATATGATTGGATAAAGCCATAGAGGAGGCTTGAATGGGGCCAGGGCCACGGGAAGGATGGCAGTCTCTAGCAACTTCTGGGCCCTATCTGATGTATATCTTAGGAAGATTGACACTGTTGATTAGACCTGGTCAAGCCCAATCACTTCAAACCAATCAAACGCACGTCCACAGTGCTTCGCCTTATTTGTGGCCGAGTTTAGGATTTTTTTTTAAAAAAATTATTATTATTATTTTTTTAATATCACACGTTATTTAAATAAGAAAAATGCTAGGAGTTCTTCTCATAGTGTTCTCCTAGCCTTCTCCCAGTCCTACGTGAAAAATAATTTAAGAAAAAATAAAATTGTAGTGACTCCCACCACTAGTTTTTTTGAGCATTAGTACCAAATTTGATGCATTAATACCAAAATTGAGACATTAGCACTAAATTTAGGATGATCAAATTCATTTTGGATGATATCATCCCTAAAGGGTTAACCTTCCACCATTAGGTTTTAATTTTGAATCCAAAAACAAGTTTTAAAGCATTAGAACTTAAATATTAACTTATAAAAATTAATTAGTTGGCAAAAAAACCGGTGGTGGAGGCCACTACAATTTTATTTTTTTCTTAAATCATTTTCTACGTAGGCCTGGGAAAACGCTAGGAAAACACTATGGGGAGAACCCCTAGCAAACCCCTTTAAATAATACTATTTCTGTGAAATAACTCATCTTTTGACTTAAACCGTACTTAATAGAAATGAATGCCTAATTTCCATGATTGAAAGGGAGTTTTTTTTTTTTTACATGTCCACACAAGAGAGAGAAAAGAGATTTGATCTAGTAACCTAGAGAGTTGTTAGGTTGCACTTGCACCCAAAAAAAATTAAAAAAAAAGTTGAATAGTTTGTTAATTAATACTCGGAGAAACTTCATTTTAACCCCCTAAATTTTCATACGATTCTATTAATTTTTTAAAATTTTAAAATTTCTTATTTTTTGGACCCTTGAACTTTGAATTACTCTCAATTAGAACCCTTCCGTTAATTTTAGCCGTTAAAAACATTAAAAAAAATTAAAATATCCCTGATTTTATTATTATTTTTAAATAAAAAAACATTTTGGAAGATAAAATTTTATACAAAAGTCAAAGGTATAATCGTCATATAACATTTAAAATATGACGAAGGGGTCCACATTGAGAGCAATTGAAAGTTCATAGTTCCAAAGTGAAAGATTTTAAAGTTTAAGGGAGGTTTGTAAAATCGTGTGGAGTTCAGGGGCCAAAGTGTTTTGTATTTGAATTATAAAGAAAAAGTTTTACCAAATAAAGTCACCTATTTGTATGAGATTTGAATTTATTGCCTCTTCATACTTTAAGTTGATAATTTATTGGCCCTTTGGCCGAAAGTAATAACATTTCTCTTCTTTGCTCAAAAAAAAAAAAAAAAAACATTTCTCTTCCACCGACAACAAATTAATGTATTTAGAATTCACTTGCGATTGAGATCCTCAACTGTGAAGAGTTCACACCTGTTTTCACCCTTTTCCCATGTATTGAACTTCAATATTGCTTGGATCCGGGTTGCATGTACGTACATGCATGATACATATATTATTATATCTCATAAACAAAATAAATTTCTTTTTTTTTTTTGACATATCCACACAAGGGAAGGGGGAGGGTGGATTCGAACTTTTTTCATTATCTTGACAAAATACTCATCGACAAAACTATCGGATTTACCATCTTGGTTGGTTTTAGAAATTTCAGTGTCGGGGGCTCAGAGGTGGGTGATGGACGTTGGATAGAATGAATGAAAAAATCTATAAAATTGATTTGAATTAAAGATACGGTGTTTTCATTTTTATTGTATTTGGTATTTTTACATGATGTGTCAAATTTCTATTAAATGCTGTAAAATAAGATGTTACTTCACATCCTGATATATATAATAGACTGTCTATTATTTTCTAATGTGTTTTCAATTAAGAGAAAATAAAATTATGTATCCATGAAAAATGCATTTATTATTGAGATGTGATACAACTACAACATAGACCCAATAAAGACCCAACTTTTCTCCTACGTGTCATTTAAAAATTTTTTTAAAAAAAAGAACAAAATTAAATTCAAAACATCAAACTTTATTTTTTTTTGTTCATTTTTTAAATGATACATAGAAGAGAAGTTGGGTATTTGTTAGGCCTATGCTATGACTTTAACATTTCTCTTTATTATTTTAAGAATATATGTCGGCTAATATTTCCAAGAAAAACTTTACCCATTTCAAAAATTATTAGGAAAAGTGTTTACAGCTTCAAGTAATATCTTTTCTGTCCTAAATAGGTAATTCAATTAGTTGGGACTACGCTTAATGAAGCAGAGGTCACTAATTCAAATCCCCTCGCCTTCTTGTGCGGACATAAAAAATTAAAAAAAAAAAAAACCTTTTCCCAAGCGCCACAACATAAAACAGGAATTAAAAAGGAAAATCAAAGAAAAAGGGAAATTCACTCGAAAATCATAATGGCACATAAATGTTGGATAGGAGAACCCCATGTTTCATGACAAAAATCATATGCAGTCGGTCTTGTGGTGCTGGGGGAGTGAGAAGAATTAAGTGGTAGAGAGAAATTCATTCTCATACGCCAATATTGTCTTTCTTTGCCTTAAATTCTTGGTCCCCGAACACTGCCTAACTATCTAATCTATGAACTTTTAGAAAGAAAGAAGTTTATAAATTCAAATTAAGAACCAATATATATTGCCTTTAATGCCGAATGCTTTCATTTTCTGAGACACCCTTTTGAAGAAAATTAACCTAAATTTAGTCCCAAATACTTTGTTGATAACTTAAAGTAAAAAAATATTTTATAACACATTTTCTAGGGAGACAAACACAACTTAGAGTGGAAAACTCCCTGAAAAGTTCTTGATTTGAGCTTTAGCATTGGACCACCAAGATAATATCCCTAGCTATAGGTCCAGGAGAAATAGAGATCTCTCAACTTTCTGATATTGTTTTGTCTAATTATGAGATGAATGATATAAGTATTTCTTTAAAGAAAAAAGGAAAAAAAATAAAAATAAAAAATAAATAAAAATTAGTTGACAAGTGGAGTGATACCTAAAAGTTACCGAACAAGCGTGTAGCCGTGAGAGAGGAATTGATTCCTAGCTTGCACGAAAACTTATTATTATTTTTGTTTGAATAAATAGTCGTAGGATCTTATTCCTGCTCAAAAAAGAACGAAAAAATTAAGAGGTGGAGTATAGTCATTCCCTCTGTGGTGGCTGAACTATGAATTAAAAAGGTAAACATTTTTTTTTTTAAAAAAAAAAGAATTCTGGTCACAAATATTAATTGTCCCTCAAATAATTATTAGAGATGAATGAATATATCGCTATATTATTTATTTAAAAATATAGATAAATGTATTTTTTATTTTTGCGGTGTTTTGATAAATAACTTTCTCAGTTTTCAAAAGTAATTAATCACTTTCTCTAAGTATGTCAGTATGTTTGGTGGTGGCTGAACTATTTCTATAGTCATTATTAGGGGTGGTTCGACCACCCCCCCAAATGACTAAATAAAAAATAAAAATCAAGGTGGTGCTCATATCACCTAGCCCCTCCCAATAACTATCATTTGGCTACCTCCTCTGGTTGGCTTGATCGGTGTTAATGTGGCACATTAATGAATTATGTCAATTTTTTTAACGAAGTGAATTAATTTCTTATCTTTTGCTTGCTTCAATGAATAATTAAGCTTTTTTTAAAACTCATAGAGTTATTTGTCAAAATCTCAAACCACAAGAACCAAAAATATATTTATCTCTTAAAAAAACATTATTAAATGTTAAAAATAAAATCTTTGACAGTAAAATAAACCATTTCCATCTCAAGAGGTTTCTATTCCTTTTATATTCATGCATTAACTCAGAGGGGGGTTGGAATTAATGGCGCTCTGTATCCACATGCAAAGGTACTGAGCCCACCAGTTTAGCGATTATGACTTACTCATCAACTTGAAAACGAAAACAGAGAAAGAAAGAAGAAGATAATTTAAAACAAATCATGAAAATCTCGTATTATAGCATCCATCCACTAATCAAGCTGATGCTGATGTTTTATAGGAAGCATAAATCTTTCGATTTTTTTTTTTTTTTTTTTTTTTTAAAAAAGAAAAAACATGTAGAAATTGATAATAAATAGAAATTAGAAGCCACCATTGAAGAGGAGCCAAGCTCGTAAATTGGTCATTTTCAACTCTAGACCAATGAGTACGCTTTGATGGGCCACGTACACCCTTCATATATAGACTGCACCACATCATAATCAATATTATTCAATAATTTGGGCTGTCATATTGACATTTCACCTGTAATAGCTCTTGTAATATTAATAATTAGTACTTACACTTACACGTGGGGGTGAATTAATTTCTTTTATGGTTTGTTCAAAATAAAAGAAAAATATAAGGCCAGGGCGCAAACTAGAATTAGCTGCATGAGCTTGTAATTAATGGGGTCTCCTATAAAGGGAATCAGTAAACGTTGATTAATGGGTTTTGTTGAGTGGTCAAGGATCTGATCAAAATTGGAGGCGTGAAGTCAACAAATTAAATTAATAAATGTGATTTTAGATATAAACAAAAGTTGACATAAAAAACATTTAATTTGATGGATTCATGATGCAGTTGCTGTCCTAATGTCCTATATGTTATTATTCTTATGAATCGGGATTGGTTGTAATCTTTCCTCTGAATTGCAGTTTGTTCGAGTGCAATTGTAAGATGCAAATATTACCATAAGTGATGGTAATTCAATGGCCTTACAAAAAATGCAAGTGGTTTGGCATATAATAGGATGATTTGATGAGAATTTGACTCCTAAAATGAGAATTCTCAATCATTTAGAGGTCAGATTGGCCTATGGTTCAATCGGACTTGAGGTTTCCATTGTCTAGGATTCTTTTGTGCGGTTCTCAGTATACATGCAGGTGCTACTATTACTATACAGACGGTCACTGACTTATGCACGCTCAAGTAAAATAGCTACAATTACTCTCCCTGCTTGCCTTTTTTTAATTTTTTTTTTTTAAAAAAAGAAGAAGATGGAAATGTCAATTTCTCCAACCATAGTCGCCACATTTTCTGTGTCAAAGTCGAGACAATCAAGTAGATGCAAATGATAAATATATCCGCTTCTGTTTTTTAGCTGAACCACTTATAATGCACAGATGAAAATGACTCATATTTCTAAGCAATTCACATTTTTTTGCCGGTAATTAGGGTGGCTAGATTTGACAAACCAACGACATTAAGGCCAGGCTTATCTAATAGGCTTCTGACAACAAATATGGTTCACCTTTCCTTTCGTGGTCTCTTGTTAATCTCTTCTGAAAAATAACATGCAAATATATATATACTAACCCTACCTTGATTTGGACATAATAGAAGTAGCTGTTTGGAAGGCTCTTGTGATGATGATAACATCCAAACATATATATACAAACAACAACATTAGTTGTAAGGAAAAGTAGCTTCTTGTAAAGCTCGAACCTTTCATGAGATAATTTTGATATGACCAAACAGGACTTCAATTCTACGAATTTTCACACACACACACTTATATATACATTCTTTTCCTGTCTATCTTTCATGATTTCAAACGCATGAACCAAAAACCTATGTATACTTGTAAATTAATATTCAATGATCATCGATGAATGGTGTATTATTGCAAAGAGGTTAGACAAGGGAAGTAGGGTTTCCTTCTGCATGCCATTATCAATATGGATACCTAAGTAGATAACAGGAAGACCCACATGCAAGGGGAAAAGAAAATCATGTGGGGGCCTTGAGGGGGCTTAGGGGAAGCTACAATCTGCAGAAAATATATCTATGACAGAGGGACTCAGATTTGCAATTTCCAAGTACACTGTATATTCGTCTACTTCTGGCAAATCATTATATATATGATCACCCGTATATATTTTTCGTTTATATGCAGAAAATTAAGGGTGACGCCGACAACCACATGAATGCTTATGGATAAGAAAGATACATACCAACCATTGGTAATATATACTAGGCTAGCTAGCTGCGCTGCAGCTTAATTAATGGCCAATGGGTGTTAATTATTTGCTATTGTCGTAATCATCTTTATGGCCGGATAAGAAAGCCCATCAACCCATATATTCACTTTATAAAACAGCTTCAGCTTAATATGTTTCCTAACATATTCCATTATTGTGATGTGCATATTAGAACCACCTCATATTTGGATGGTTCCAAATGTTTTGAGGTTTAATGGGTTGATGTGTATATATAGCGGCGGTAATGTTAAATTTTATGGAAATTAGGTCAAAGCTTCCAATGCATTTGGCCATTTTGACAAAGAATCCAATTTTTAATTTGATATATATATATTTTACATGTCCGCACAAGGAAAAGAAAATAGGGAAGATATTCGAACTAGTGACATTTGTTTCAAATTTGATATATTTAATTTAAGACCGAGTTTAAACCCATTTTAATCTTGAAACCTTTATTAGCTTTTTTGTCAAATAAATAACATAAATGATTGTAGAAATATAATTATACCCTTTAATAATAATAATAATAATAAAGTTGTTTGGTTGGCCGTAGGTGGCATGACCTAGCCATGGCTAGGTCATCTTCGAACCACTCACAACGTAGAGGGTGGCGCGGATGGGTAGCTTGCAACCTCTAGGGATGAAACTAGAAATTTAATTTTTGGGAGCTTGGATTGCACTAAAATATTTTTGGAAGGGGTGATCAATAATAAAGTAAAAAAGAAATTCTCTATTTTTTAAACGTGTTTTGGGTGCCCTTTGGCCCCTTACTCCGTGTGTGGGCGGTGGAACTATCCATTTGTTAGAGGGTGCTACCATTTGTTAGAGGGTAGCCACAAGCTACCCCGTCTTATGGCTACCTCACATAGAGTGGGTGGAGCAATATCCCCTTAGTTAGGGGATGGAGCTACCCCTATTTTAGGAAGTGGCTTCGAACTAATTCCTTATAAAGGTGATGCTTTGTGACCGTCTTTAAAGTGGTGATTGGTTAGGAAATGATCCAACCATGGTTGGGCGGTTAAATCGCCTAATTAACCCAGCCACTTTTTTGGGTTTTTTGTTTTTGCTCTTTTTATTTATTTATTTTTATATGAGGGATATAATTATATGTTCGTGGTCATTTATGTAACCTATTTGACAAAAAATTGGACTGAAGTCTCAAGTTTAGGATAGGTATAAATCTTATGTCTCAATTCTATGAAATTAAAAATTAGAGGCTTAAAGTCAAAATGACTAAAATCATTGATATCCTCACCTAATTTTCCCAAATATTAATTTTTCATGGTCATTTTCATCCATCACCTTTGATCTGAACAGAAGGCTAGGAACATATGCTCTGAACTGTTGATCATATGTTTTCACTTGGTCATAAGCAGCCTTAATGACTCCTTAAGGACAAAATTCATTTTGGCTGATAATATTGTACTCGTGTATGATTAAAGATAACACTCATTAATCCATTAATCAAACCAATTAGGTTCATGATCATATATATTAATCAAGCTTTGGGTAAGAAGTGTTTTATTATATCAATTATGCTTAGGATGACTCGAAACCCATGGTAAATTAAAGCAAGTATATATATATATATATATAAAGGACAGCCGACAGGTGTTTCATTCATGTTACTATGCATAATGCATCCAAAAGTTTCGTGTCATTAAGGTCAAATGAGCATGTGCATGCTTGTCCATTCACTAGTCATTGTTGTTTTTAGATGAGAAAAAAAAGGGAAAAGGGTTAAAAAGAGATTCTCCCACTATCAACTATCAAGGGAAAATATCTAATCAAGGAAAAATAAATGTAGAAAAATGCATGTGCACATTTTAATAGGATATATATGATGAGTGCTGTCATCCCATGGCCTGATGGCCATTAACTGAGCTACAAATTGAACTTCTAATTATAGGATTAATTTGGCTGTAACTTCAATAATTAAGATCATGCCATCAATCATTTGAATTAGTGGGTGCTCTGACATCAGTGAAGAGATAGACAAATAAGATGCAAGATACCAAGCTATTGCGATTTATAAGTGATTTTTAGATGGATTTGTATCCTCAGCAATTTGCTATTCGGATCGTTAAAATTGACAAATAATATGCAAGATGCAGAACGATTGTGAGTGACATTTAGACCCGGACCAAGATAATTGAGATATCAAATTACTTTCATCAACACCACTGCTTCAATATATATATACGTCATGATCAGAAAAATCCTGAACACAAATATGGCAAAGGAGCCTAGAAATGAAACGAAGGGAAGCAAAGGAATCTACGGGTAGCATCAGGTTTTAAACAAGAACATGTCCTGCCTTAGAGATGATTCAAATCCATTTTCCTAACAGGAATCTGCAGCTAGCACTGCCGATAAATCATAAATATTTATTATGAAAGGGAAACATGCATTTATCTGATTGTGAACATCGAGTATATTTCATAAACCCATATCCACACAAATGAGATACATTTAAGATTGAGAGAGAGAGATATAGGACGGAGAATCTTGTCAACATTTTGGCAGTAGATGTCAAGCTCATCCGACTAAGACGTATGAATCACTTTTTGTGTTTCCCACTCCTTCCTCCAAATTTATATGCTCCATTTGTATTAATTTTTGTTAGAATACATATTTTTCATATTAGGTTGATTAGGTTTTCTTGTAAGTATATTATCCATTTAGATTTGATTGTAATCAAATTTTAAGGATTTGATTACCATATTCTCTCACATACCACGGTTTTCTTATAGATAGAGACCTTTTATTGTAAACAAGAATTAAGTTAATAAAAGCAAGACATAGCCCTTGAGGTAATTAGATGTGGCGGGCGTTGGTGTCTAACTCCAAAGTCCAAACCATCCCAAGATTCTTTAGCTTTTTAAAGAACTAACAGATATCAAACCAGACTTGGCAAAACCAAAGGTCTTCTACCCATCAAATATATATGTTCTTCTATGCTTCAATTCTATAGACCCCATTTCTGCCAAAATGGGCTAGGGGCTAAATCTAGGTTCTAAAGGATGGTACTTGTGAAGCTGTCCCAATTCATTGGCAAGGTCGGCCAATGGGCCTGCTGTAAGGCCTAGCATTGATCATATTCACTCACACATCATCTTTCTTTCATGCATTCCATATTGTATTTTATTGCGTTATGCAACAATTAATATTATGCTCCACTGATTGGGTAACTTACTCAACAACTATATGGAGATTGGAGAATATAATGAGTAATAATTTCCAGTTAAAAAAAAATGCACTTTAACATTTATCCCATGAAAACGGACCATCCCATGTATTGTCAATAAGGAAAACATGACCCAGCAATAATTACATTGTGCGGCACATTTTTACGAACAGTTGTCATGCTTAACACTATGCCTGCACAATTTGAAGCTAGCACCAGTAAAGCGCATGGACTTTGAAGCTTTGGCGCTACATAGGGGACAGGGGGGGGGGGGGGCAATCCAAATGTGCAGTGGAATTGAACTCTTTGAATCATCGTTCAAACATAAACGAAGAAACAATGTGTGAAATCAATTAATATAACCACTCATCAAGCTTCAAAGCTCTTAAGAAATTTTAGCCTATAGTTCACATTCCAAACTCTAATGCTGACACATAAACGCCACGCGTGAATGACTCCAATTTCAGCAACATTTTCCGCGTAGTAACGTGTTGCCCATAGATAAGAAAGGCTAAGAATTTTTTTTTCTAAGAGGAAAATCATAATTGAATTTGGATCTACCTTCTTTCGTGGCCAATAGAGAGAGCAAGTGATGACTTTCCGCGTAATAACGTGTCGCCCATCGGTCAACGAGGCGACCACTTACATTAGACAAATTTCCCTCTACCTATGGCCACATTCAAGCCCTGCCGTGCAGAGAGACAGAGAGCTTTCTAGTGTCTCAGCATGCTACTGAAAAAGCTGGTTGGAAAAAGAAAGAAAGAGAAAGAGAAAGAGAAAGAGAAAGAGAGAGCATTTCTAGAGAATGGAAGCAAGCTTTTGGAGAAGCTGGTTGCCTCTTGTAATCGCAGGCCTATTCCCATCCGTACCTTCTCCTACGAAGAGCTTAGCCGAGCAACGAATAACTTTGATCCTCGCCTTGTTCTATACAAACACCTGTGGTATATATTGTACAAGGGTTATTCTCTTGAAGGCCGAACTATTTCCGTTAAAAAGTATGAAATGTTGGAGTCCACAGAGGAACTGGATTTTCCCTTCACTGATATAGCTATTTCTGCAAAGATGAGCCCTCACAAGAATGCTCTAAAGCTGATCGGGTGCTGCCTCGAGACTCGATTTCCTATTTTAGTGCTTGAATCTGTTGAAAACGGAACCCTTGAAGATCGAATTTGCGACTCTAGCGATGGCAAAGCTCGACAAAAACATCGGCTCATGGCATGGCAGACCAGGTTAAAGATTGCAAGGGAGATTGCTCATGCAATTGCATATCTCCATACTGCCTTCTCTAGACCCATCATCCATAGGGACATACAACCTTACAATATCTTCATTGACCAACATGATGTTCCGAAACTGTCTGATTTTTCAATTTCCATATCAATCCCGGAGGGAGAAACTCACGTGAAAGATAAGGTGTATGGGACTTATGGATTCGCATGCCCCAAATATGTTGCTACGGGGTGGGCAAATGAGAAGAGTGACGTGTATGGCTTCGGGATGCTTCTATTTCAGCTTTTAACTGGACAGCCTTCTAAGAATTTGTACTCTCATTTGAGCTTTGCGAATTGCATTACAAAAAATGCTATAAATGAGATTGTCGATCCTGCAATCTTGACAAGAGAAGGAGGAGTCGGTGTGGAACGACAATTACTAGCTGTGTTGGAGCTTGTTCTCATATGTAGAGCCGAAGATCCGGAGATCAGGCCAAATATGATTAATGTTACAAAAGAACTGAGGCGGATTGAGAGGTTAGTTGTCATATGATTATTTCCTCACTTGGAACATCCAATTTCCTTTGTAGAAATTAATCATGAAATAAGGGACAATTTATGGCTCTTCTTGATCTCTTGTAATGGTTATTTTCTCAATTGGGTCGTCCAAATTTCTTTTGTAAACATCAATTACCTAATATGGGTCAGTTTATGGCTCATCATCCATGTTGCTTAGCAAAAATTGGTTATAGCCCTATATCATTCTTCTTCTATTCTCTCATGCAACCATGGCGAAGTGTTACTCAGGTCAGGGAATAGAAACTAATGACTTTTTTGAATGAATCATTGACATTTATATTATCTGTAACACCCTCACATTAGGGTGTGGGCTTAAATTGTGAGTTGGCCCAATACGTTGGGCTTAGATGTGCATGCCATTGATATTGGGCTTAGTTTAGTAAAAATTGGATCAAAATCTTCTCAAGCAGATCATAAAGCTAATGAATTTCATAATTATATGGTTTAGTAGGGTCCACAAATTTACCTTACAACTTTTTTTTACCTAGTATTTCGGAGTAATGTTACAAGTCTCTCTTGTATCACTCTTATGTCTCTTCAAGGATAATGTGGGTCTTAAAATCACCATTGGACTTGTGATCGATCATTAGTAAATCTTAATCAAATGATGATTTTAAAAGGTACCTCATTTTTTGAGGTACATAAAAGTAACTAATATAATTACTCAATATTCCGACCTAATAAATGGTCTCAGACCAACTCTGTTGGGACTATATATCAGGGTTTTTTTTTTTTTGAAAGAACTATATATCAGGTTTCGTACATTGTAACTTATCACCAAAATTTGATAGAAGACAGAGAAAGAGTAATGCGGTAGTACTCAATAATCACCAATGATCTCTGAAAAAGAATGAAAGAATTGATCGGAAAGGGTGATGTGTCATCACGTTATAGGTCACAGGTCACTACGAGATTGACAAGAGATGCCATGGTTGTTAGAATATACTGTATGATTTGATTTCAGATATTTTATTATTGATTGTAATCAAATTAAATCATTTAAAAAAAAAATCTGAAATCGAGAGAGAAAAGGAATAAATATTTACCTTGTTAAAATATATTAATTGTGGGATTTGATTTCAGAGATTTGATTATTGATTTAAAAGAACATAAAAATAAAATTCGAAATAGTGAGAGAAAAGGAATAAAAACTTACCTTGTTAAAATATATTAATTGTGGGATTTGATTATTGGTTTTAATTAAATCGAATTTGATTTCAAAAATAAAAAATAAAACCCGAAATCGTGAGAGAAAAGGAAGAAATTTTACCATTGTTAGAATATATTAATTGTTGAATTTGATTTTCAAAGATTTGATTATTGATTGTAATAAAATCAAATCAAATTTAAAAGGAAATACAATTCGAAATAGTGAGAGAAAAAAGAAGAATATTTACCATTATTAGAATATATTGTGAGATTTATTTCAGATATTTGAATAATTAATGTTTATAATTGGTTGTAATTAAATCAAATTAGGTTTTATAAAATCTAAAATCGTGAGAGAAAAGTAAGAAATATTTACTCAAAAGTTTATATGTCTGAGTATGGGATGGAACGCAGTTCGTCGAGTTTAGGATTAGACATAGTTCGTCAAGTATAAGATCGATCAGGTTACAACTTTGTGGTAGAGTCATGTCAACTACAGAGCGTAATGGTATTTTACCATCTTTATATAAGCTCTTAGACACTCTTTCATTGCAAGCCAATTTTCAATTGTGTGTTCTATCTTTTGGGATTGCGATTTTAAAAATTACGTTTTTTAAATTGGTACTTTTTAGAATCGCAAAGGAGTATGGCAAAACATGTTAAAAAGTATTTTTTTTTATTAAATATTTGTAATGAAAAATCATAATTTTAGTTTAAATTCGCGTTTTTTCAAATAAGCACTCATAGCCTACCTATAGAAATCGTAATTTTTTTTTAAAATCGTAATGTCAAACACTTTACGTTTTGCGATATCTTTTAAAAACGCAGAAAATTATTCTTGCGAAAAAGTTTATATTAGATTTAATTTCAAAATTTTATTTATTAATTTGAATCAAATCAAATCAAATTTTTAAAAAATAAAAATAAAATCCGAAATCAAATGCGTTTGTATATATCTCTATTGTACCAAATCAAACCATATATTATAAATGCGGTAGATATTTCTTCCTTTTTCTCTCTCTAGAGAGAAACTAGAGAGTATATGACGTGGTTAGGTTGGAATTGGATTGCTCAGAACAAACACTACTACAAGAAATCCCGAAAGATATTGAAAAGAATGGTAAAAAAATATAAAAATAAAAAAGCAGAAATAATGGAAGAAAGCGAAAACCCAAAATCCACAGCTGTATATGCATGTCCGTTAGTGGGAAATTGTCCCTCGTATCTCGTGGTTTTTTTTGCTGTTTTGGCTGTTTCTTGTCTTTTACATTATCTCCGTGTGTCCTGTTGCTTTTCTTTCCTCCATTATATATCTTGGTTCATCAAACGAGGTTTCAAGTGTTTCTCTTTTCGGGATGATCATCTCCCTTCTTTTTCCTCTCGGCATTCTGTAATTTTCCCCTTTGTCTTTCCACGTTCCATCACCTCCAAAATCTCTGTGACTCTCTGAGAGAGATTGCTACTACATCAGGTTTATCATTCCGTTATTGAATCCGTCAAAACCTTTGCTTCTTCTTCTTCCCCATCTCTCTCTCTCTCTCTCTCTCTGTGCAATGGGACGTAGACTTTGCTATTTTGCCGTCTCTCTTCTCTTTCTCTTTTTGAGCTCCACCCAGTTGAAACTCATGGCCGAAGGTAAAAGGGTCACTGCTGAATCTTCAAACTATATATAAACCATTCATTCCTGCAACTTGAAACTAACATTCTTGTTTGTGATATACTGATATATGCAGGTAGACCAATTTCCTCACCGTTATCCCAGGTGAGAATCTTACTCTCTCTGTCTCTCTCTCTCTCTCTAAAAAGAAAAGTTCTGGATTTTCATAATGAATTTTGCTTGTTTATTTAGACAGTAAGAGAAGAGAAGGCAACGTTGAGAGCCCAGATAGGATCAAGGCCTCCGAGGTGCGAGAGACGCTGCAGCACATGCGGGCACTGTGAGGCTATCCAGGTCCCTGCAAATCCTCAAGCACAAAACGGGCAAAGAAACTCTTCCAGTCTCTCAAATATTGCATATGCAAGTGGCGCTGACAATTCAAACTACAAGCCCATGAGTTGGAAGTGCAAATGCGGGAACTTCATCTTCAACCCATAACCAAATTGCATTACAGTTTCCAGGCGAAGATTAATTAAGATACCTATTTTTCGACCCTGTAAATGAATCATAGTCAAGGTATAATATTTTTGTGTTTTTTTTTTTTTAGGATCCTTTTCCCATGCAATTCCTCTTCCTGTCCTATGGAAAGATCATTGGTTATTTTCGAAATAGTACAACGTTAGTGCATGTTCTTTTTTCTTCTTTTTTTCTGGGCACTCTTTGATGATGATTATATATACGCCAAATCATAGTTGGTGCATCATGTTTAATTTAATGGGAATTTGCTTGGTATGCTAAAATTTAGAAAATTTGATTAAAATATGTTATGTCTTGAATTCTGCATAAATCCTACATGGATCCATCGTAATCATGAAACCATAGCCAATTGCATGGATCCTGATTAACTGCTATCTGTCTTTACACCATGTGTAAAAGGTCTAGCACAGCCGCCTTTAACAACTCAAAGGTCGCTATTAATCAGAGAAAAAAAGACTCAGAAATCGCTATTATTATTATTATTATATAGACTACAATTTTAAATTTATAATCATTAATCCAAATCCAAAGGACAGCTTGATTTCTTTGGGATGAATGAGTATGAAAGATCTGGTTAAAGTAGTTAACCATTTGCGTATTTTTGTGCCTTAACCACACGCCACCGTCTCGCCTTCCCATGTAGCCTTCACTTACATAACGTAAACAGATGAAAAGGAAAACAAAGTTAAAAAAATATTTTTCTCCCCCAAGAGTTACCATTTTATGCTGGATACCAATTTTATTGTCTAATTTGTTAATAATTTAAGTAATAAATATGAAAAAAAAAAATTATGAAATTAGTTTTTGTTCAGACAAATGAATCTCATAAGTCTTTGAATTACTTGCAATTCGGACCAAAAAAATTGTTGAAAATGTCTGTCCGAATCTTGCATTCAATTCTCTTCTCTTTTTTTTTTTTTCTTTTTTTTTTACTTGAAATTAAGCACAAGTTTCCATAAAGGACCAAGTTTCAATTGAAATATCTTTCACATTTACGGTGGTTACTTGTCATTCCAATGACAAAATTGCTAAAAATCTATTTCCGAATCCGGCATCCAATCTTGCCACATATAAAATTGCTAAAAATCTATGTAGGAATTTGGCATCCAATCTTGCCACATACCAGTTCGTGATTCTCTTTTCCTGAGTGAAATTAAAATATATATATATAAATAATTAGTGTTAATATCATGTCAATATTTTTCTCATATCATATTAAAAATTAAGCATAAGATTTGTGTGCGAATTTTACATAAATTAATAGTAAATTTTACAAATTTAATAATTAATATATTAAATTTATAAATAAATTATTGAAAACAATTATTTTTTTGTGAGATGAATTGGAATATGAAGAGCGAAGGGAATCATTATTAGTAGAGATTCCTTTACTATTATTAATAGAGATTTGAGAAGTCAGAAAAACTCCAAGATTCAAGAAGGCGATCGATCGGTGATGGGATAGTTCATGGTCAATTTTCCAATCGATTCCATCTTTTCCTCGCTATTACTATAAACTCCTATCATCTACTTTCTTGTGGACGTGACTGATCAACAAGAGTTCCTATATATACGTGCAGGTCTAAATTTTGCACTTAAATCAATCGTATCAACTATCAATAGTGCAACTCAACTCCCCCATCTGAATGACAATACAACACCAACCGCAGTCTGCTTGTTAACATGCATGCACTAGCACACTTCCTCATTTTTGGGAATATTTTGGGTGAAATATGTTTTTTTTTTTTTTATTTATTTATAGAAATTAGAGAAATCTTTGCAAATTTAAACCTATTTTTAAATGTAGCCCGTTACTATTAACACATTTTTTAAAACAAACCATAAAACTAAAAAAATTTCAAAAAATTTCAAAAAATAATTATCATGAACATCCATTAACCCACAGAGGTTGTCATAAACTTCCCGTAAGAAACTTTTGAGTTCAAACTCAAAGCTTTTGTACATTCTAATATTATAATAAATTATTAATTATATCAAATCTCTACAAAATAATGTGGCTATCCATAAACAAATGTTGAATAGAGTGAATTCAAGTAGCAACGTACTATAGAAATATATATTAGAATATATATATATATATAACTTAAGAGAGAAAGAGGGTGAGAACTGATGAACCATTAGTATTGATTATATTGAAATACGATATATAATATAAAAGGTGTTCATATTTACAGAAAAAAATGTGGTAGGTAAATAGGATAATCTAATCAAGAAATTTGATACACTTAAACATGAGTGGTAAATGACCCAATCAAAAAAAAAAAAAAAAAATCAACCTAATATTAGAGGATAATCTAATATGGTACAGCTCTCACATGCTTCTCTCTGCTGTGGACAGAGTGACAGACAATGGAACCCACCTGAAGTACTGAAATGTCAACAATGTTTTTTTCATGATCATTATTAAATCAAACACAGAAAGGGACATAATAAAGATTAAAGGGGAAAGCTTCAGAAAAAAAAAAAAAAAAAAGTTGGAAGTTTTGCCACCATGGTTCGAGGAACCGATTTGTTTGGAAGCCAATCTAGGAGAAATGCTAGGCTTTGGTTCCAAAATATGTGTCAGAATGGTGACCTTTTTTAGATTATTTTTTTTAAAAAAAAATAAAAAAAAAATCTAGCATTTCTCTTAGATTGGCTTCCAAACAATACTTTCAAACATAATGTTGCAAGAGTCCAATGCATTATTCAATAGGTTTAGTTGTAACATAGTTCGAGTGTTAGCACATTATATTTCATTAAAAAAAAAGTATAAATTTCATCAAAATATGTGTCATTTATTCATAATTCTATTGATTTGGGGGAGAGGTAGATTTTTTTTTTTTTTTGATTCCTCCATTTCGATACAATGGGTACGAAGTATAACATTAATACTCTTTAGAAAATAATAGTAGAATTGGATACCCCTAATTAAATTAATATGTGTTGGTCAATATACATCAAAACAATCCTTTCAATCTTATCAGGGGTGGACCCATGTGTTGGGTTGAGGGGACGAATTTCTCCCCCAAGATATATAAAATTCTTCATAAATTCGTCTCGCAAAATGATATATTTGTCTCTCCAAAATCAACATATTATGCGTTTTTTTTTTATTTGTAATTTTTTTTTCTTAGTCATCTTCTCCTTATCTTGTTTTAGCCCCTTACCTTCATCATAGGTTGGCTTTGATTGGAGAGAAGATCCCTAATGAAACTCTGAGCCTGTGTTATGAGGTTGGATAATCCTGGGTGGAAAGAATAAAATTAGAGTACACCAAGTGCAATAAGCAGGTGGGGTGGAGAACAGTGAATCCTCAACTCCAAAATCCCAAGAGAATGTTGATACAGACAACTAAAAAGCTGGGGGCCAGCGAGAGAGGGATTCTGATTCCCACGCCTTTTTCTCAAGTTTTTTTGAGCCTATCAACTAAAACAGCATTCAAATTGCCCCATCCCTTGGACAATGGACAAAATGTACAATTTTCCATATCCAACCCACCAAAGCAACAACTCATCATCCTTCGTCCTTCCCATGTGATGTAGATGGGGCATCCTGTGAAATCAGAGCTTAACAGCCCCCGTCGGGGCATTTTCATGGGCCCTCTGATCTTGATCACATTTGAGAACTGATTAGCTGAAACTAATCATGATGGGCAGCAGCATAAAGGGTTATCTCGTATCTGCCACTTGATTGCTCTCAAGTCTCAACTGTTTGTGAAGTGGGTTTTCTCAAAGCAGCCTAAACTTTGGCCAGAAAGCTTTGTATGCTGCTGCTACAGACGTCTCTTTTGATAATTAAGTAATGTCAGGTGTGAACCTTTTGAGTTTTAGACTGCACTCAAAAAGTTATCTGATTCATCATTATCAAATCTCCCCATTTTGACACCAAGAGAGCTCATTAGAGTCTGCAGGAACACAAAGCAAATGCTGGAGATATCATCATCTTTGTTGACATAGTAATTAGATGAAAAAGCATGCTATAACTGAGATCCAAAATCCTGACAAGAGAAGGAGGAGTACTTGCCATGCATGGAGCAGTAATTGCAGGCAGTACTGGACCTTGCTTGCACATATGAAGAAAACGATCCAGAGATACCAGAGAATTCGAACGTATTGAAAAGTCCCATCACATGATTATTTTCTCATTTAGTACATGCAAGGTTTCTTTTGTGAACATGGAACTAACAAATACGACACCAACTGTTCGATCAAAGTTCCTCTATAAACATCAAAGTTGCTCTGATTCCCAGGCCTTTTTCATCATGCTTTTTGAGCTGGTTTAATTATAAAGCATATATATTGATTGAAGTTGCACCATACGGTAGACATGGACAAAGTGTATGATGCCATATCCACCGTACCTCATCCCCATCGACTCCAGTTCCCAGCTGATGTAGATGGGGCATGAGGAATCACAGCTGCTGCATGTGTAATTAAATAGCCGTAGAAAAGCCTCCGTCAGAGCATTTTTCGTGAGCCGTCTGCCCTTTGCTTACATTTGCAACTAGATTAGCCGAAACCAAGCATGACGGGCGACAACACAAAAGAATCTTGGCCTGTGCGCTACTCTGCCACTAGATTGCTCAGAACTTTTCTACAGTGGTTTTCTCATGTGGTTTCTTTCTTTCTTTTTTCTTAATAAAATGAGCATAACCATGCTATTAACTATATATCTTGACATAGTAATTAACTATATGTTTTTTCAAAAAAACAAAAAACAAAAAAAGTAATTAACTATATGCCACTGCCTACAAACAACTTGTATTGGGATTTGGGAAGGAAAGAAAAACAATGGAACAAATTAAATTTAGTCCTTAAAATTTTCAATTAATATCAATCATTATATTATTTCTAACTTTCATTTTGGGTTTGATGTTGGAGAGTCACCCCATTTTCAGTGTTTTAATCATGCAATCCTTTCCTTATTTACTAAGAAAAGAAAAGAAAAAAATGATTAGTGTTACACATTCATTTTTTATCCATCTATTTTGTAAATTTACCATTGAATTTGTGAGACCCACATGTGGTCCTACACATTCAATGGTAGATTTGTCAATCTTTTCTATGGAGATGGACAATAGATAAAAACCAAAATTTTTACTTTTGTCAATTTATTGTCCAATTAATCAATTGTATATCAAGCTAAATCAATAAACTAATATCACGTAACTTTTATTTGACATGTCATATAGTCTTTTTACTTATTTAAAATTTTGTGTCATATAGCACCGCTAGCTACCTCCAACCACCGCATGCCGCTAGCTACCTCCACTTTGTTCGAACGCTTATCTAATTTGGGAGAAAATGCATCCCAATATAGTGGTCGTTGCATACCTTGATCCACTACTAGTACTAGTCGAATAGAATTTCTTGCTGCGGTTTGTTTGTGACCTTATTGTGGTTCTCCATGTTCTTGGAAATGACGGTAATGAAAAATTGAAGAACACTCAGTTTCATAGTTCCTTTTTGCTATCTTCTCTGGGTTTTAACTTTGTGCAATTGTGCTTACTACTCTACCCCCAAAGCAAAAAACAATGTGTTTCTCGTATTTTGCTTAAATTTAGTTTGGTGGCTGAGAAAAATTGGAAAGAACAAGAGAGACAGAGATTTGATGGGACTTTCTATTTGATCTCCGAGAATGGAAGATTGAAGAGATTCGCCGTTATTTATTTATTTATTTTTCTAAAATTTATTTATTCGACGCTTTATATATGATGATGGCTCATGGGGATATGGTTAAGTGATTGCAAAACAAAAAAAGCAATTTACGTCTTTTATCACTCCTTCCTTGGGTAAAACAAAGTTACTTAGAATTATGAATTTTAAATATGAATGGGTTCATTTCTATGCTTTTGTAGTTGTAATTTTGGGATTATGAAATTTCTTTTTTCTGAAAGAGGTTTTTGATTGCAGCATTATTTTGGCTTGGTTTCTCAACACTATTGTTATTGTTGGGGCTTCATGAGATCTTAGAGTCCACGTTCAAAGGTACCCTCAATATGAAATTAAATTTAAGATTTGTCTGCTTTTATTTTACATAAACCCACACACACAGACTATATGTATCTATGAGCTTACGTATTTACATAGGTTCCCCAACACCAAAAATCCGGGTTCCGCCCCTGATTCGGTTGTTGATTGGTTGTTTTGTGTATAGTATTGGTGGCCAAAATAAGAGAAAGGCCAAAGCTTGGAAATGAAGACTGCTAAATTTTATTTTGTACCAATTGTGTTGGACTTGACTGCTATCAGGATAATCCCAAACTATACGTCATAAGAAGATGGACTGAACAGAGGACTACAATTGGTTGTTGACGGGCAGGGCCATAAACAAGCCGAGCTAGGGGATATACTGTCCAATGGGTGATTCTGCCACCCCCAAATAGCCCATGACTTCTGATATCTTTGTCATTACCCAATAAAACCAATGTGAGTTTCACGAGCTTCTATGTAAAATGCACAGAATCACAATAAACAACCTAAATTCAAATTATGTCTGCAACTTGGGGTTTTAAAGCCAAGAGAAGGCTCGAGTCTACATACAAGCTAGGTTTCTGGTTTCCTGGCCTCAACGTGCAGCAAAATGTTATGCATCCAACATAAATAGATAAATCTAGCATCAGCGGTTCAATGCACCCCAATAACAATTAAAAACTGTTGAGTGTGACAGTAAACTGAGAAAACAATAATAACATGGCTTCTCCTTCAACTCTATATGAGCCAGTAATAATGTTGAGAGTCCGTCCTTCTTCTCACAGGAACAGAGGAACATGTTTTTACTCATGATACCTATATGGTCAATGCTGGTGCAAAAGACAGGGACAGCCTATGTAACATCAAAACTACAGATTGATTAGCCTATGCAACATCTTCTATAAGATTATCTCCAAGATTCTGGCAAATCGTCTTTTAGATGATTCATCCACAAAAGCTCACTGATGCATCGGCCTTTGTCTCCAATCGGCTCATCTATGATAACACAATCATGCTCCCCAAGAAGCTTGGGGAACATGGACTGATGCGGTAGAAAAAAAATTGTCTACAACAATGCTCCCCAAGATGCCTTCTGCTTGGTCAATCAAGTAAAAAAAAGATTCACTGAGAGAATCAAAATGCCTGGTCTGAAAAATCCACCGGCCCTCCCAAGATGGATTCTTCCGTTGACCAACTTCTTCAAGCTCAACTTTGATGTCACAATCTGTGATAACTTATCTTTGCTCACAGCATCCTATCACAGCTCCGAAGGAAGATCCTCTATGGTCCATCCTATCACAACTCTGAAGGAAGATCCTCTATGGTTGGACAGCTAAATGTCCCCCTATGACCCCAATAATGGAGAAGTCAAAGCTGCCCTTCTCGCTGTTCAAAAAATGACCGACCTAGGGCTAAAGAAACTTATCATTGAAGGGTACTCTCTAGTAGTCGTCCAAACCATCCAGCACAGGCACCTCCCTTTGCACTGGCAGATTGGCCCTATTATTCAGAACATTAATAGCCTTCTTTCTAAGACCTTCTCTTAGTTAGCCATAAAAATCAACTACAATGCCAACTTCATTGTGAACAACTTAGTCAAATGGGCTGCTTCCATCAACCTTCCGGAACCATTCCCATCAAGCAAGTTCCTACCTCCATTCTCCACTGATAAGATACCAAATGCCATATGATTAAAGCTTAGAGGTGACACTATTGCCAGCATCGTCATAGGACTCCCCAACTAGTATAATGCTCCTTAGGAGCTTGAACTACTCGCATGAAACTAATGAGAAAAGAGTACGGGCTGATATTGATTGAAAAAATGCTTCCAGCATTTATAGCATTCTTTAGCCACATAACCTCTAACAGATGCAAAATAAGTAGTACACAAACTCCAAATAGACGTAATATAAGTACCACAGAAACACTCTCACGTAACCTACGTTTTTAGTTTTACCTCTTAAGGAAAGCCAGTACATCCTTGACCTTTTAAATCAGGACCAAATCCTACTCTAAGATGGGTTCATTAAAAAGCATGCAGCATAGCTAACATCACTAACAACTTAAAGACTTAACTACAAACTAAAAAGCTGGAAAGGAATGACCAGCAGTAGAATCTATGGTGTTTGTTCTAACCAAAGGGAACGAACATAACCTTCAAAATATAAGTAAGAACACAAGCACTAGCGCACGAGTGTGCACACAAGCACTCTTAGAGATATTCATTCATCCCGCTAGAGGGTAATCCAACATATGATAAGGCTTCATGTGAACTATATATTGAAATTAGTTCTCCAATTAACAGTTACAATATGCTGATCATCAACTGAAAATGCAACTATTTGAGATAATTCAAGATACCCTACACCGTACTTATATCGCAACATAAAGAGCAATTATTTCTACAGCACATAGTGAAAAAGCCAATAAAGGAAAGAAAGAAAGAAAAACTCCATTTCTACAACAATGGAAGCATACCCCTTTTCTTTTCATCATCATCATATTTTCCAATTTCGAGACCAAGAGAGCTCATCTAGTCTGCCAAAACACAAAGCAAAGGAAATGCTGAAGATACCATCTATAATTCCAAAACTTAAACAAAAGCTGGTTCATGGCATGTACAAGGGATAACAAAAAGAAGAAAACAACATGAACTTCTCCACCCGATCGAGCAGCTCCACCCAGACTCCTCTGCTTATCTGCATATATATATGAACGTATCATGCTAGCACTTACAATTCGGGGTCGTTGAATGCCACATTAGTGCTGTGCCCATTGAATGTCCTTAATATTGATCCCCTCCTTAACCATCTCATAAAGCGGGCTCATCTCCCTCAGCTTCTCCACCCGCTCTACCGTCAGCTCAACTGCCCTGTCGATCTCGGCCTCCGTGGTGAACCTCCCAATCCCAAACCTAATAGACGTGTGCGCCATGTCCTCGTCCACCCCCAATGCCCTCAGCACATACGACGGCTCCAAGCTCGCGCTCGTGCACGCACTTCCGCTCGACACAGCAACCTCCTTCAGCCCCATCAACAAACTCTCCCCTTCCACGTACGCGAACGACAGGTTCAAATTCCCCACGTACCTCCTCTCCTCACTGCCATTCACCACCACCCCATCCAGTTTCTCCCTTATCCTATTCAGCATTCGCTCCTGTAAGGCTCTGATTCGCTTCTCGTCGTATTCCATTTCCCTCATCGCGAGCTCACACGCCGCGCCGAACCCCACCACCAGTGGGGTCGGCACGGTCCCGCTCCGAATCCCTCTCTCTTGCCCACCGCCGTTCATTTGGGGCTCCACGCGAATCCTAGGCCGTCGTCTCATGTACAAAGCCCCGACCCCTTTTGGCCCGTAGATCTTGTGCCCGCTAAGAGACATCAAGCTCACGTTCCACTTCTCCACGTCGATGGGGATTTTCCCCAACGCCTGGGCCGCGTCGGTGTGGAACGGCACCTTGAATTCCTTGCAGATGTTCCCAATTTCCTCCATTGGTTGGATCACCCCAATTTCGTTGTTGACTGCCATGATCGAAACGAGGCCCGTGTCGGGACGAATCGCGGAGCGGAGCGCGTGGAGGTCGATGATACCGTCGGATCCCACGGGTAGGTAGGTGACGTCGAAGCCCTCCTGCTGGAGGTGGCGACAAGAGTCGAGGACGCACTTGTGCTCGGTCTGGGTGGTGATGACGTGGCGCTTCTTGTCCTTGTAGAAGTGCATGACCCCCTTGACGGAGATGTTGTTCGACTCAGTGGCCCCGGACGTGAACACTATCTCCTTCGGGGACGCCTTGATTATTGCGGCGATTTGGGAGCGGGCCGTCTCGACAGCGTTCTCGGATTCCCACCCGTAGAGGTGCGTCCGCGAGTGGGGATTTCCGTAGCGGGAGAGGTAGTAGGGGAGCATCGCGTCCAGCACACGCGGGTCTACCGGTGACGTGGCCTGCATGTCCAGGTACAGTGGCCTTCCCGATATCCTCACCCCTTTCATCGTAATTCCATTTGCGTCCTCGTACGAATCAGCCGGAGCGGGATCGGCTGCGACGGCTGCGGCGGAGGAGGACGAGGAGAGGCGGCGGACGAGAAGGTGGTGAGGGTTGGGTTTTGTTGTAAGGGTTTTGCGGAGAGTGGAGGAAGCGGAAGCGAGAAGCTTCGACGCCATCATGGATTTTGTTGCTTGGTGGTGTGGTAAAGGAAATTCTCAGAAGAAATGGGACTCGGGTGCGCGGTTTGAATTAGGATTAGGGCTGACAAGTCACCGACTAAATCTCCAGGATCGACACGTGGCAAGTTGAGAGCCATGGACTTCACACAAACAGAAGGCTTCCACATAAATTGTGTTCGAACGACGCCGTTTCAGATCTGCGGTTGGGTTAACTGTCCACTTGCTACTATAAATACTGACCAAGAGTCACAGAGCCCTTGTTACGTGGCTGTCACACAGTCTCAGTGAATTGTTGCTGACATTTTTCCGGTTTTCAGATCCGAATCTCAGTGAAAGCATTTACAAGAAGCAACATTGCTCGCTGCTCAGATTATTCTGCTGATTCTGTCCTTGGCAAAGAGGCTTTTGGTGAAGTCCCTAAAAGTGCTAATTATAGCGATTATCTGAGTCTTGAAATCTTTAATTTCGGTAGTGTGTTTTACCCACGTTGTTGAAGAAGGCTAACTTTTCTTGTCGTTGCAGAATCTGCGGGTGATCGAGTTCTCCCAGGTATGTCTGTTTCCTGAGCTTTAGCAATCTATTTTGCCATTGTGAAAGTTGGATTTCTGTGATACTGGGTGGAATCAGATCTTTGGGGAGCTCTGCTTTTAGAGTAGCTGTTTTCTTGTTTAGATCTGCGTGGTTTTGTCAATGTGGTTATATTTTCTCTGTTTATGCATTTCATTTTTCTTGTTTTAGTTTACTTTTTTATAGATTGTTTTGTCGTGGGTTGGATTTAGAATGTGGAGAAGTTGTGAGTTTCGTTGGGATTTGATATTTGTTGTTGAACTGAAGTAGATTTGGTCGTACTTTTGATTTCCTTATGAGGTTTCAAAAAAATGGAGTTTCCCCCCTTTCTTTGTCCTGTTAAAATGATTGATATCGTACGGGATTTTTTTTGAGAGCGGGCTGTGTCTTTCGAGGGCGAATCTTGATTGATATGTAGAGTTCTATTGAAATCATTAACGTATTGGTGATGTTTGTTTTCCTTATGTTAATCATGGGTAGATCGGCTTGAACGAAAATATGTTTATCATATTTGATATGCTTGAAGAAGTTTGGACGATCTAGGTGATTGAGTAGTTCTCAATTCACATCTTAAGATTTCATGGGAGTTTTTATTTTTATTTTTTAGGCTTATAAATCAGCATTGGAGTTGCTTGATGTGATGCACATTCCGGCCTTTGAATAAATGGTAGATTATTGATAGAGCTTGAAATTTGTGCAGATTTTGGGCAAGATATATAGGTTGAGATCGAAAGAAAATTCATCATGTTCAGGTTCTCACCTCGTAGGAACCAGAGATCGAAAGGATTCAAGGTGAAGCATGCTCTCCAGATATGCCTTTTGATTGGTGTTTGTGTCTGGCTGCTTTACCAAGTCAAGCACTCTCACGAAAAGAGAGCATCATTTGGGGAGGGCACAAAAACTGAGAATGACATCATAAAGATGGGAAGAAAAGACCTTCGCCCTCAAGTGGAAGAGACTACCATTAGAGATGCAACGCAGAAGGAAGGGGAAGACGAGGAAGAAGGCAAGAATGAAGAAGAACAAAACAAGAAAGTGATAATGCAGAAAAAGGTGGTGCGAATGATGAGATAGATGAACATGATAAACATGGTAAGGATAAAGTCGAAGAGGAAACAGAGCAAAGATGGGATCCAGTAGTCGAAGAAAAAGAGAAGGAAGAGAAGCAGGAAAATGTTAGCGAAGAGAACGAAAGAGACAAGGAGTTTGAAGAGAGCAAAGAGAAGGAAAATGAAGAGAGCAAGGAGAAGGAAGAAGAGAAGGAGAACAAAGAGAGCAATGAGAATGAGAAGGAAAGAGAAGTGAAAGAGTTCGAAGATAGTAAAGAGAAGGAGAATGAGCAGAGCAATGGTAAGGAAAGAGAAGAAAAGG
Organism: Carpinus fangiana; assembly: GCA_006937295.1. NCBI lineage: Eukaryota > Viridiplantae > Streptophyta > Magnoliopsida > Fagales > Betulaceae > Carpinus > Carpinus fangiana. The sequence goes on from CM017322.1 coordinate 38,876,932, forward strand.
ATTTTGAAGAGAAGAAAGAGAAAGAAAGTGAAAACAAGGAGTTTGAAGAGAGCAGAGAGAAGGAAAGTGGTGAGAAGGAGAATGAAGAGAGAAGAGAGAAGGAAAGTGAAGAGAAGGAGAATGAAGAGAGAAGAGAGAAGAAAAGTGAAGATAAGGAGAATGAAGAGAGCAGAGAGAAGAAAAGTGAAGATAAGGAGAATGAAGAGATTAAAGAAAACAGAGGTGAAGAGAATAGAAGTGTAGAGGTGAGTCAGGGGGGCAACAATAAAGAGGAGAGGGAAGAGAGCAACGAGAGATATAGCAGACAGAAAGAGGCAGAAGAGAAAGAAGGTAAGATAGAGGAGTTCGGTTCATCAGCAGGTCAGGTTCAGGATGGAAGTGACAGGAATAATGAGGCAAGAGAAGAACATTACAAGGGGGATGATGCTTCTAGCGCTGTAGCACTTGAAAGTCAAAATGTAACATCTGGAAATGAGCAAGGCAGTTGGGAAAATTCTAAGGATGCAGAGCAGGCTGAAAACAAAGAAAAGAATGATTTTGAGCAGGAGGATAAAACAAATAGCACTGAAGTAGTTGATGCCAATCATAGTGAGTCAGACACAAGTGTGAGGGAAACTGAAAATTTTGAGAAGAATGACTCAACAAATGCAACTAGCAGTGAAGATGGTGGTAGTGAGAGCAATCAACCAGAGTCTAAGAATGTTCCCAATTCTAGTTTAGATAATACATTTTCTAATGGGGATAACTCTACCCTGCAAAATGTTGTGCTACAAGAAACTGATAAATCTGCACCAGCTGCCAACAATGAGCAACAAGAGTCAAGTGGAACACCTTACACTAGAATGGAAAACAGTGATGTAGCTAATGGAGAATCCAGAGATACTTCTGACAGTAATTCTGGAGCAGAGGGGACAGAAAAAATTGTTCTGCCATCAAGCACAAATGACAATGTAGGCAAGGGTCATGAGGAACCAATTGACTCTTCTGATTCTTCGTCCCAACAAGTGAAAGATGTATCCCTAAACACAGATAACAATTCTGATGCTGGCCACAATGAGAATGGCAATGCTGATCAGAATTACACAAATGACAACACGAATGCAGGCCAAAAAGAACCAGATAATTCATCTGATTCTTCAGTCCCCCAAGAGAATGACAATTCCTTAAGAACAGATACCAATTCTGATGCGGGCAAGACTGAAACTGAGAATGTTGTTCAGAACAACAGAAATGACAATGAAGATGCAGGCCAAAAAGAACCAGTTGATTCGCAGGAAGAGAAAGAGGCATCCTCAGAAACAAATAGCGACCACAATGCCAGCCAGAACGATCAAGTTGATTCTTCAGTTTCTTCTATCACTCAAGAAGAGAAAGAAGCTCGTACAGATTTGGAAACTTTGCCAGAGACCAGAACTGAAGGGAATAACAACGATGATACGGCATAGAGTGACATTTCTGTAGAATTGGTTGTGATGCTCTGTACACGATCATCTATATAATTTTTTGTTTATTCTTTGTATCTTAGGTTATCGAGCTTGTATGTGCTTTGCTTGTTGTTCTCAATATTGTAATACAATCTGTAAGCTTTGTGGTACGAGTTAAAAAGGCCAACTTGGTTTCTTACACGCATAACCAGTTCTAGATTCCAATATTTGCATATATAGTTCAGGGTGTTTTGTAGGATGAATTAATGTAGGCTATTATTTTCATTTGGACAGAGTTTTCCTCTTAAAATGCACGTGAGAATCACACCTTCTAAGAATGCATGTCATTTAGAGAAAAATTATGTCCATTCTTTCCATTTTATTCAGGATCAAAAGTCAATTTGTGAATGCATAGTACAACAGAAGAATTGACCAAATCTGTTTGCCTTTTGAATGGATCACAGGATTCCTGCAGCCAGCTTCAAAACAAAAGCCACCCACTTTTATGTCAACAGTCAACTTTCCTCGGAAGCACACCTAGAAGCGTCTCCTAAAATCCCCGCTTCGGTTGCAGGGACCCTCGAAGGGTGCAAAGCGGATGCAAATGGCAGAACCAATGAACAGTGACAACACCCCAAACCTAAAATTTACTTTGAAAACTCCAACCTAACCCCCCCAAGTTAGCCTGAACATGACGTGAGATCCTTATGAATAAGAAAGGGCACGTACTTGATAGAGCACTCGAGACACAAAATTTGACACAAGATCTGTTTTCTATTCTTAAATATTTTTCTGTCTATTGGTGTGGAATTTACTTTTCCTCTTCCTTCTTACTGTCATGAACTTGAAAATTGACCATGGAACAGCTGCAACTAACATGGTCTTTAAAACTGTATCATCAGAATTGCATCACTTCTAGAAAGTGATATTAGAAGTGCGAAACACCATGAATTAGATGGTGAGACTGGAGAGTAGTGAAATAAATTTCTTAGCCCAACCTTGTGGATGAATGTGATGGGGGTCTTGAGACATCAAGCCCATCCAATGGAAGGATTTCAGTCTTTTCAGATTCTCCCACTTGTTTTTGTTTTTTAAGAGGCCTAGAGAAAGGAAAATTTTTCTACAACCTAGATTAAAAATATCTCCTTCAACTTAGTCTATTGAAGTCACATTTATCCTTAAAACATATAATTCTCATATGCAAGTTCTATTTTAAGCTTGTCCTTTTGTAAGTATTTTCAGTCATAACTATTTTAAGCTAAAATTCCGTTTACTTCGACGTAAAATGATTTCAAGAAAACAATTTACACATTTTATGATGTTTACTACAACATAAAATAGTGGTAAAACCGAAATCATTTTCAGTTTGACCAAAAAGCTTTTATAATTTTAAGAAAATGGTTTATAATTTTTTATTTTGTAAACCATTTTCCCCTCTCAACTAGGGGTGAAATTTAAAACCACCTAACTGCATCCGCTAACCACTAACCGCACTAACCGCTAACCAGTTAGTAAAAACCTTAACGGTTAGAGGATTTTGAAAAACCGCCTAACCGTTAACCGTATTTTTTAAAAATATAATATATATTATATATATTTCATTTAATAAATAACAATAAGTTATTGTAGCTTAGTGATTATTGTGCGCTTCTTTTACTTAGGAGTTCCGATTTCGATTCCCCCCACTTTTGACTTTTGTTTGGGTTTTATGTTTTTATTATTTATATAATATAGAAGTGCAAAACGACATAGTTTTGCACTTCTATATATTCATTACTTCCTAACCCAAAACGATAATTTTGTTGTAATTTTATTCGTATGTTATATGTTGTAGAAGGTGACTAACAAGATTTTGGTATAATGGTCCAATATATAATGCTCACTTTAAACCAACAACTTTTAATGCTAAAATGGCCATGAAAGAGGAAAAAAATGTTTAAAGTGAACAAAACAATGGTTTAAAGTGAGCCAAAAACTGACCAAAAAAAAAAACACCCAATAAAAAGCGGTTAGTAAAAAAACGGTTAATCGCATCCGGTTAACCGCTAACCGGGCGGTTAACTGCCTAGACGATTAACCGTTAACGGTTAGCAAAGACGGTTAGTAGATTCTACTAACCGTAACCGTTATTTCACCCCTACTCTCTATCCACCAACGTCATTAAAAAAATAAAAAACCCGACGAACGCTGCATTGTCAAATGATTGGACATCTGCCCCGACACGCAGATTGCGAATAAGTACTTGTTCGATTTGGGCTTCCATTCAATGGTTCTTCGCTCGTTCAGCTTCTGGTCCACCTTTCTGCACTTATCGAAACCATACCCAGCACCGAAACTCGGATCCTGAAAATCGGATTCGTACTCGGACTCGGACACGGAACCGTTGGCGGGGCCGGTGGGGCGACAAGAAAACCTGATGAATCTGTTTGTTCAAGGAAATTGGGAGGCGTTCCACAACGTGAAAAGCCCCAATTGCTGTTGTCGCAGCAAATAGAGAGCGCGCAGTTCGGACTCGCGCATGCGGTCGAATCGGAGGTGGGAGGGGAAGAGGCTGTGGATGTCGGTGGAGAAGTAGAGGACGAGGATGAGGAGGGGGAGGAGGACGGCGAGGAGGTACCTCTTGTTGAAGTGCAGGAGGGTGAAACGGCGGCGTACTGTGGAGTGGAGATCGTCAATGTGGAAGGCGGAGCGACGGGGGGAGGGGAGGTGGTGCTTGACGTCGTCGTTTTGCGGGATCAGGTTCTGGCGGTCTTCCTCTTCGTCTGACGACGAACCTCTCTCCATCTCGGTTTCGCTTTCCCCGAATCCACAGACCGCGTGGCCGATTGACTGGCTGACAACAAGAAGTAAACATATATATTTTATTTTAACGAGCTTGTATCCGTGCAATGCACGGATTGTTTTTAAAAATGACAGGACGGATAATAATAATAATAATTAGTGGATGTATAAATAATAAAAAATAAAAAAACCTTCTATAAATTAAAATTTAAAGAAAAAAAAAAATATTGAGAGACCATTTACAACAACACAAATGTTCAAGTATTTTTCCATGTCCTTATCTTTTCATTCCGAAAATAACTTTATCTAAAATACTTCCAAAGAGAAAAGTTTGAGAAATTATCCTTATCGTCATTCAATTAACTAATTGGCTACCCAAAATAAATAATAAAAAAAAACTTTCATTAAATTATGGTTAAAAACTAAATTAATTATATCATTGCTATTTCTTCTTTACTCAAAAGCATAAACAACATAACCAATGAAATTCATAAGGTATAAGAAAAAGTCCAATCAAATAGAGCTTTTTTTTCTTCCAACCATACTTTTGCATTATAAAGTTTTTTTTCTTCCAACCATATTTTTTCCTTCTTTTTCTCATCTCATTTTACAAATTTAATATATATATCAATCATTAGATTTATAGACTCATGTTGACTCCACATAAATTCAATGATGGATTCATCCATTTACTATAGAGATGGTTAAAAGATAGTTAAAAATATAATAAATTCTATCATTTCCCTTTATAAAAATTATAACAACAATTAAGGACAAAAAATGGAATATGAAGCACCAAACTACGTAAGTAAATAAGACAAATAAATGTACTATTTAGCATTCTCTACTACATTATTTATCATTTTTCTTGAATACAACCTCGCAAACACAATTTCTAAAACCGAATCAAAATTAATACTAACATAATAAAATATAATTGACTTTTCCATATACTTTTCTCAATTTTAATGAAATTCATAGGTATAGAAAACAGTCATGTCAATAAGATATTTTTTCTTTCAACAATCTTCGTATATCTAACGTTAAAAAAAAAAAAAAAAAAAAAAACTAATTTTACAATAAAAGTAAAAAATATTATAAAAATTAAAACAAAAAATAGAGACAAAAAAAAATGGAATCAAAAGCACATAACCACAAAAAATAAAATAAAAATAAATAGACTATTTACTTCTTTACTACGTCATTTATTATTCTCTCTGGACACACCCCTTCAAATGCAAATTTCATAATCCAATTTTTTTTTTATTTAAAAAAAAAACACATTTCATCAAATAAATTAATTGCAAATTAACATCGATTAAAATTGATCCTTAATATCTATCGATCAGGGAAATAGATTGAGAACACATGGTGTGATACCTATTATATCTTAATACAAATAAAACTTATAAATTTTGAACATTTAGGAAAAAAAAATATACAAAGCAAAATAAACGAAAACAAATAATTTCACTCAACATTGAAGGCAATCAAATAAATCATCTCACATCAGGTTCAATGCTTCATTATGTATTTAGTGTTTTGAAAGAGTTTATGTTCCTTTTATGTACAACAATCCAATAAATAATTTTGAACATTCGAAATAAATACAGAGCAAAATAATTTTTTTTTAATAAATATAAAATAAACAAAATCTTCATTAAAATGGATGAACAAAATCTAAAAAATTATAAATAAAAAAAATGAAGTAAAAAAAAGAAAGTAACATTCGCATGGAATGCGTTGCAATATGGATTAGAATTTTATATACTCTCGATCGGTTGTTAGAGCAGTTGTAATGGATAAATAGAAACTAAATTCAATAGGCTAGATAACACATGATTCTTAAATATGATATTCTAATACTTATCCTGGTCATTTTAAACATAAACCAAACAGTGAAATAAATGATCAATCTAATTATAAATAATATTTGTATGAATATTTAAAATTATAAATAATACTACAGTTCGTAACCTCATTTGATGAAACTATCTTTTTTAGCAGCTTGTCTCAAAAATAGTTTAAAATAGTTTAGAGTATAGAGTATTTTCATTAATTTATTTGCGATTTTGGTTGTTTAAATTACAATCAAAACAAAAGAAAAAAAAATCCAACCAATCACAAAGAGAAAAATCAATTAAAGCACATTTTTGCATTCCGGTTCACAAAGAGAAAAATCAATCCACCCAATTCCCCGTTCGAGAAATTCATAGGTTTAGAAAAAAAATAGTGTCAAATAGAGATTTTTTCTTTGAACATCCTTCACATATATAACATAAAAGAAACTAATTTTAGACAAAAAGTGAAAAAGTAATATAAAAATTAAATCAACCAATAAGGACAAAAAATGGAATTCAGAGCTTAAAACCACATATAATAAAGATAAACAAATAGATTATTTATCGATGGTTTTCTACTACGTTATTTACCATTCTCTTTCAACACGATCTACAAATACAATTTTCAGAACTTAATCAAAATTAGTATTAATATAACATAAATTAATTGTCTTTTTGTATTTGTTGCAGAAAATAAAAAATAGTAATATAATTGAAAATAAATTTCTTTTCTATGTACTTTCTTGGTTTCAATGAAATTCACATATATAGAAAAAAGTCTTGTCAAATAGAGATTTTTTTGTTTTAACATTTTCTCAAATCTCAATATATAATAATAAATGGAACTACTTTTAGAACAGAAGTTAAAAAATAATATAAAAGTTAGTACAAAAAATAAAGAGAAAAAATAATACATAACGGCAAAAAATAAAGAAACAAATGGTTTATTTGTCATTCTCTTTTAACACAGCCTACAAATGTAAAGTAGCCTACATTCAACAAACAAAATACATCCTCATTAATCTCTATTGATCAGGGAAAGAAATTGAAAATTCCTCGAAGTCAAAGGTGAGACAGAGATATTCGAGAGTTCAAAGTGAAACTTACATTCAAAATGTAAATCTGATATTTAGTTTAATCAAATTGACACAAACAACTACTGAAATATACATCAGAAATGAAAAAAAAAAAAAAAAAAAAAATCAAATCAAATTTCTATACGTGAAAAAAAAGAAGGGGAAGTGGTGTTGAGTAAAAGTGTGAAACATGGTGTTTTAAACCAAGTTCAAAACTAACGAATTTGAAAAGAGCAATTTTCTTAATCAAATTGGCACCAATAGCCCACAAAATATCAGTTTATACCTTTAATCATACGCGAAACACTTCCATATAATTATAGTGCAGTCTGCTAAGTATGCCGAAATTTTTGTTTTGTGGAGGATTCAAACCAACAAAGAAAGTAGTTCAAATGACCCTGGCGATCAAGTTGAGTACATTTGCGGGTGGCTCGTGGTGGCCGGCCAACGGTGAGAATGCAGAGAAAGTGGTGCCGGAGTTTGAAGGCTTGGAAGAGTTTGGTGGTGACGTTGTCATGTATGCTTGTGACTACAAATCCGGCGAGAGTTATAGTGAGAAGCATGTATTAGTTATTGGTTGTGGGAATTTAGGCATGGAGGTACCCATTCGTCATGTAGAGCATCCTGAAGCCATCTTCATCTCCATAGTCGTCCCTGAGATGCTTTGGAATAACAGCATGCCATAGACGTTTGGGAAAAGGAAGTGAGGAGAGAGGTATGGAAAAGAGGTTTGATTTATTGTTTATTGGATATGCTGTTTTATTAGAAATGTTGTTTTGAAAAAATAACTGAAGGCACAACGTTTCACCAAAGCCTTGTTTTGGTTTCAAAAAAAAAAAAAAAATCCCAGATATTAGAGATTTGATATTAGATTATATTAGATATTAGATAACATGGGGATAAACCCCTATTAGAGCATTCACAATGGAGGAGCTAAATGTCATTTTTATCTAAAATAGCTCTTTAAATTGATAAAATACCCTCTACATTGGATAAGCTAAAAAAAATGTAGAATAAATTTTTTGTTAAATGAGCTAAAAAAAAAAGCTACATGTAGCGGCAATATTGAAAGAGCTGTTTTCCTACATTTTCTCTCACGTCTGTTTTTTTTCTCCCACTATCTCTCACAAAATTTTCTTCCCACATTTTTTTTATTGTTTCTCACTTGTTTTCTCTTTTTTTCAAAATTTTCTTCTACTATTTCTCTTTCATATCTCATTTTTTCCAAAATTTTTCTCCTATTATTTCTCTCTCCACATCACTTTTTTTCTCAAAAGTTGAAAAATAAGATATTAAGAAAAATACAATCATTATAAAAAATAAAAAAATAATTAAAATTAAATGATATAGATAAAAATATAATTAATCGGATGTAGGAGGTTCTTAAAAAGTTATTACCTAAACTAGATAAATTGAGTTTTAAGGAGCTATTTTACATAAAAAATTAGCTCCTCCATTGTGAATGCCCTTAGAGCATTCACAATGGAAGAGCTAAATATCATTTTTATCTAAAATAACTCTTTAAATTGATAAAATACCATCTACATTGGATAAGCTAAAAAAAATGTATAATAAATTTTTTGTTAAATGAGCTAAAAAAAAAGCTACATGTAGCGGCAATATTGAAAGAGCTATTTTCCTACATTTTCTCCCACGTCTGTTTTTTTCTCCCACTATCTCTCACAAAATTTTCTTCCCACGTTTTTTTTATTGTTTCTCTCACCCGTTTTCTCTTTTTTCAAAATTTTCTCCTACTATTTCTCTTTCACATCTCGTTTTTTCCAAAATTTTCTCCTATTATTTCTCTCTCCACATCACTTTTTTCTCAAAAGTTGAAAAATAAGATATTAAGAAAAATACAATCATTATAAAAAATAAAAAAATAATTAAAATTAAATGATATAGATAAAAATATAACTAATCAGATGTAGGAGACCCTTAAAAAATTATTAGCTAAACTAGATAAATTGAATTTTGAGGAGCTATTTTACATAAAAAAATTAGCTCCTCCATTGTGAATGCCCTTAGATAAGATATTAGAGATTTGATATTCGATTATATTAGATATTAGATAACGTGGGGATAAATAATGTTTGATGGCAATTGAGATTGAGAAAGAGGGTAGTTTGAAAAAAAGGCGTATGTTTTGATTTTAAATGGAATGCCACATGTCATGATATTAGCCTATTTTGCTTAAAATTTAAAAAACTCAAACGCACAGTTTCATTTAATATGTTGATTTGTCAAATAAATAGATTGCCACGTGTCAAACTATTAGACTCTCCTATCTTTTATTCTCCTATTATATATTATATTAATATTTTTATATTATGAATAAAAATAACATTTTATAGATTAATATAATTAAATGAAAATATGAAGAAAAAAAAAAAATTTCGTGTGCACAGTAAACACCGTAAAATATTTTTGGCGAAGAATATTTTCAAGAAAAATGATTTCTTTAAAAATATTTTTCGACGAAAACCATTTTAGGTCGAAGTAAACGAAACCTAAAAAATGTTAGACCTAGAACATTTTTACAAATTGTTGACAAGTTTTAACATGTAATTAAAGTGTTAATTTTTTTTAGTAGTTGACATGACTTTAATCACCGTAATTGCGCATCTTAAACTACATGCCGAAAGCCAGAATCAGTAAAAAGAATTCCATTGCCTTCAATCTATTGAATAATATATCTTTTCTATTACGCCCCTACCTTAAAAAATTGCTTCTAGCGAGAACCTTCAAATTGCCAAAACCTCTTCGACAATTAAAACTTTATTTCGCTTGAATCAATTGCAATCGGCTCGAAAGTGAACCATCCAAACTATCATCAATTTTTATTTAGCTGCTGAGTAGAGTGTAGAAAAGAAACAATATAAAACAAGCACTAAACAACTTGCCACTTGCAAGTATTAAACCACAATTCATAATGCAAAAAGGAAAGAGAGCTATCATCAACATCCAGAGGTAGTCCAATCGAATCTGACAGGAGAGGAATGTGATAAGCATGAGTTATTCCGGAAGATATCTCCTTCAAATGCGCCATCAATGTCTTAGTGGTGGTGGGGCTTCGCCTCAAAAAGCCCATCTGGACCTGTACCCACGAAGGAAATATATCAAACATAATTCTAATCTGTGACGAACAGGAATAATAATAAAATAGATTGATATCTGATAATATCATCAAAAGCATATATATATAATAAATAAATAGATAAAAAGCAATGCTTATGGTTCTTTTAATCACTAAACTCAACCCCAACCCCTTGTTTTGCTTTAAGAAACAAAGGAGAATGGGAAGACTATTCAGTACAAGTTGAAGGTTTCAACAACACATCTTGCAACTGTTCTAATACATGCTACTTCAACATCTCACTAGAGAACAAAGGTAGCCAAGAAGGTATTTGCAGCAATGGTGGCAACGCACACAAAACATTCCAAAGCAGCACAGAGCCCTAAAGTCAAACAAAATGAAGAAGACCTACAGATCTGATAAAAGCAAACAGATGCAGCAATAAAAAAAGGTTGCTGTAAGATGAAAATCAGAACTACGGCAAAAACTGAATGTCCAACTTCGCCACAATAGTTTATTTTGAAGTAGTCGAACTACCAATGGAGATATGATCATGCCATGAGACATGCAAGCACAAACAGATTCCAACCTCGCTAAACTCTTAACAATTGGGAAATAAAAGGCACAACTAGCTCTTGGCAAAACACGGGGCTAAACCTCAACTATGTAAAAACGAAGAAATGTAGACTGCAATGGATTCCAAGCCTACTAAATTCTGAACAATTGGGAAATAAAAGGCACAACTAGTTCTGGCAAAACACGGTTAAACCTCAACTATGTACAAAATGAAGAAATGTGGACTGCAATGGGTTCTTGTCCATTTGACGGCAACTTAAGGACCAGTTCCTTACTTGGATGAATAACATACACAACCAAGCAGAATCTACATAAAACACCAGAAAACTCACTATGGCATGCTAGAAAACCAATGCGTCGAATGCACTAGTGCCAAACAGACAACCTAAACTAACCTCTACCTTATTATCACACACTGAATTGAAAGAAAGCTTAGGTTGAGTTTAGAGGGTTTGGCTATAAGCAGTATGTTTGACGCTATTAGGCTAAAGAGTTGAGCCCAACCAAAGTGCCCCCCACCAACAAAAGGAAAAAGGTGGGGGGGGGGGGGGATAGAAAACTCACTATGGCATGCTAGAAAACCAATGCGTCAAATACACTAGTGCCAAACAGACAACCTAAACTAACCTCTACCTTATTATCAAACACTGAATTGAAAGCTTAGGTTGAGTTTAGAGGGTTTGGCTATAAGCAGTATGTTTGACGCTATTAGGCTAAAGAGTTGAGCCCAACCAAAGTGCCCCCCACCAACAAAAGGAAAAAGGTGGGGGGGTGGGGGGTGGAGATAGAAGACCAACCTTAATCCACAACAGCTTCAGGTTTATTAGGGATAATGTTTTTTCCCAAGCCAATCCCACATCCCACATTGAGTTTGTGGTGAAACTTCTTTTTTTCAATAAGTAATTGGCCCCAAGGGGAATTACCCGTCAACTCTTTTCGCATGACCAAAGTTACTTATTAAGTACATGGTTCACACCACTTTGGTGCTTACTTAGAAAAAGGAAATAACATGGATGCCCCTAATCCCAAGTATCACAGTAAACTTGAACCTCATGACTTCACTACATATGAAATCATTGGCTTCCATTCAGATGACCAAAGTTACTTTTTATTTTTTTTTTCTTTTTATAAAAAGTAGTTCCTTCACCTCCCAATCTACTTGAGAAGGCTGCTCTTCATTCACGATACTGTTGATGCAGCTTCAATCAAGGCATGTGAAGACAAAATAAACTGTCGTGCCAAATGAAGCAATCAGAAGCAAACAACTCAAAACAAGAAGAAAATGACCAAAACAAAGAAGCAACTAATAAGGATTAGCAAGTTACGAGATGTTCTTACATAATTAATATAAAGTCCAAACAACACTAACACTGGAATAAAGTCCAAATAAAATAATGGTGTTTGCTCGAGAAAACAATAAGCATATTTAATAATGATGTTAGAGAACATACCCCATGGAAACTCTTTGTTGCGAATGTGCAAATACGGGTATGGCTGCACACATTGATACAACAATAAAAGATGGATAAAGTGACATAAAAGGAATTGATGCGTTGAACCTAATATGCTGGGGAAAAATGCAATAAAAGCCATTGTAGAGAGTAACTAGCAGAACCCTCACATTATGACTAATGATGTTGGCTCCATATGTTATGTAAAAACTGCTCAGGTATCTTCCGTATAGCAAATGTAACAACAACAACAATCAGAGAAGTCAAATGCGCAAAACAGAAAGCTTACAGGAGGCTGTTCATAGTGGGGATGGCCCTTTGATAGGTTATAAATCGCTAAAATTGTGCATGTGGCAATTCCTAAATATGTTATCTTTTCCCATTTTGCCGTCTCATCTGTTAAGATTAAAAAAGTTGACAGAAACAGAAAGTCAATAGCAAGAAAGAAAAAGAACATGTTATTTGAGAGACACAGAGAGAGAGAGAGAGAGGATATTTTGATTTAATTTTTTTGAAATGTCAATAAAAAGTGGAAAAGGCACGACCCAGTTACACATAAAGTATACAAGAGTAACACCTAGCTAGAAAGAGAAAAAGGATAAAAAAATTCGTGAGAACCAAGCAAATTAGGATAGTCTAAACAACTACCAAGTGGAAAAAAAAGTCCGAAGAAGAAGACTTTAGATCCATCACCACTCCCTCGTAGTCTTCAAAACTACTATCATTTTTTTCCCTCCAAATACACCACAAAAGGTAGGACAGTACAATCTTCCACACTACTACACTTTAGGGACTGCCACTCAACCCTCTCCAACAACCGAAAACGTCTACCACTCTTTTAGGCATAACCCAAGTTAGCCCAACATGACTGAAAATAGCACTACATAAGGAACTAACAATCTCACAGTGAAGAAAAAGACGATCTATAGAGTCACAATTCCTCTAGCATATACAACACCAATCAACTATTTAATGCTATATGTTAGCTCACCAAAGCCATGGGACTCACAAGAAATACATATTTAATTCGTTTTCAGCTACACATCTTATCAACAATCCAAAACAGCACATACATTAATCGAACTAAAGATCCAACAATATAAGAAAAACTAAACCCTAACATCACACTCAATATCCCCAAATAAAAAGAAAAGGCCCTAATTTATTTCGAATTGAAATTGAACTTTTGAATCCTATAATAGCTGACCCCAACTAGTTGGAATACACTCCCTCATTCCCTCAACAAATAATAAGTAGATCATTTCCAAAATTCTGAAAATAAATCCAACAACATCGGGCAGAAGAAAACCAAGCCCTAATCACCCGATGTATCATAATAAACCTCATCAAACCCCCGATTTTCAGGAACAGTAAAAAATAAATTTTAATTCGGAACCATATCATTTTGCAAGTCAAAATCCTGATATTGACCATAACTCGGAAACGAATTCGAATGCATAAATCAGAACTCGAAACAAGCAAATAATCTCGATCGTATTTACAACTAAAAATATCAGACCAATCCGTGTGCGCGCGTGTGTGAGAGAGAGAGAGAGATTTACGAGCGTCGTCGTGGTGAGCAGAGGAGGCGAAGGAACGCTTGGGAGGAGCAGAGGCACGAGAGCCACCGCGCAGAGCGGTGCGAAGAGCACCAGATCGGACCATCGCCATCGCCATTTCTTCGCTAATCTCACTGTTTCCTGCGCTTTGGTTTTGGAATTGGAAACCCTTTTGTTAACGAAGCCGAGCTGCCGAAGAGTGTACAGGGTATGGCACGTGCGAATAGAGTACCACTTCTTTTTCCTTTTTTATTTCTTTTGGTTTGGTTTTTTGTTTCCTTGGACGAATTTAATTTTTATGAGTAATGTTGAACAAAATCGAGGCATGTACTGTTATATATATATTGTTAACGTTATGAGTAATGTTGGATACTATATTTTCATTTTATAATTGTTTAACAATATTAACGTAGTACTTTAAACTTCAAATTAGTCATTAAATTTATTTATTAAATAATAGTTAATCCAATACGTCATATAATTATAGTATATAATATTTCTCCTATTTGTGTAAGGGACTTTAAAATAAATTTTATCTTATATTTCTTAGTTTTTATTTCTTTTGTTTGGATTTGCAATCAATTAATTTTAAGAATTTTGTACAATTTTAAACTTAAATAATTTAAGCAGAAAATCCCAATTCAAAATTTATGAGAAATGTTATTATACAAATTTTATCATAACCATTCTTATATCATTATTATTATTATTCATATGACTGCCACTGTGATTATTATTACCATTTTTATTATTATTTACCACTATTATTCTTGCGTCGCTAAAATTAGTGTTACAATTATTACCGGTATCATTCATGATCATTGTTATTATTGTGGTAATCACCCTCACTACCATTACCATCATTGCCATACCTATTATCATATTATAATTTCTTTATTTTTAGATATATAATAATAATTTATTTTGACGGAGATTAACACTTCCATAAAATGATGTAATGGAAATTCTAAATAATGTTGTTTAGTTTTTATCTTTATTTTGCCTTAACCATTTTTTCAATGTTAAAACACATATATGCATACCAAAGTAAATTTGTACAAAGAAAGATCTTGAAAAGGACAATCTAAAAGCAAATTCTTCTGTTGAAATTATTATGATGGCATGGACAGAATGATTTTTATGATGATTCAAGTCAAGGCAACAAGAACCAAGAATAATGTTACAATTATAATAGCAATCATTAGGGGTGAAATTTAAAACCGTCTAACCGCATCCGCTAATCGCTAACCGCTTTGAAAGCGGTTAATTAGCGATTAGCGGTTAGTGGATTTTGAAAAATCGCCTAACCGCTAACCGCCTTTTTTAAAATATAATATATATTTATATTATATATATATTTCATATAATAAATAACAATAAGTTATTGTAGCATAGTGGTTATTGTGCACCTATTTTACTTAGAGTCCCAATTTCGATTCCCCCACCTTATTTTTATTATTTATATAATATAGAAGTGCGTTTCGATTCCCCCCACCTTATTTTTATTATTTATATAATATAGAAGTGCAAAACGACGTAGTTTTGCACTTCTATATATTCATTTCTTCATAACAAAAAACGATAATTTTGTTGTAATTTTATTCGTATGTTATATATTGTAGAAGGTGAACAACAAAATTTTGGTATAATGGTCCAACATATAATGCTCACTTTAAACCAACAATTTTTAATGCTAAAATAGCCATGATAGAGGAAAAAAAATGTTTAAAGTGAGCAAAACAATGGTTTAAAGTGAGCCCAAAA
Source organism: Carpinus fangiana (assembly GCA_006937295.1). NCBI lineage: Eukaryota > Viridiplantae > Streptophyta > Magnoliopsida > Fagales > Betulaceae > Carpinus > Carpinus fangiana. The sequence continues at coordinate 38,892,480 of CM017322.1, forward strand.
CCAGCAAAAAAAAAAAGCCCAATAAAAAGCGGTTAGTAGAAAAAGCGGTTAACCGCATCCGGTTAACCGCCTATGCGGTTAACCGCTAGCGGTTAGCGGATGCGGTTAGTAGATTATACTAACCGCCTAGGCGGTTAGCGGTTAGTGGTTTTAGCCACTAACCGCTAACCGCAATCGCTATTTCACCCCTAGCAATCATATTGCAGAACCAGCAACGAAAGCAGATTTGTTGAGGAACACTCGATCAAAACACTCGATCAAAACAGGACTCTCCAGTAAAAACTGGAACACCAACTACACTATTTGTAGCTGAAAATAAGCACTCAACAAGGCTGCACAAAAATCTGCAGCAAACAAAATCTGCAGATATAATATAAAGCTGCAGCAACCAAACTATATAATCAAAGAAAATCCCAAAACCTATACATGAGACAACACATCACAGTAACTAATCTACACCAAAAATCTTCCTTGAAAGGTTTCACATTCTACACAATCCCAGATTAGCATCTGATTCTTTAAACCTTCCTTTTAGCCATAATTCTCACCAATACTCAATCTGCACAGAATGGATTCTGAAGAAAATTCAACACAATTGCAAAAGCCACAATCAATATGGGTCAAGAATGAAGCATGCATAGTGAACTTTTGTTGGATTTGTGGTTCAGAGAGCTGCATGAAAACCACTTTGCTAATACAGCAGCTCAGCCTGTTTTAATGGAAAAACTGACACAGAAAGGAAAATATAAATATCAACACAATTTAATGAAACAAGCAACTCTAATCATATGCATCTTTGACTAGACTGCCGAAAAGCAGCATTCCGAAGCAAAGAAAAAAACCCATAAAACAAATAACTGATAGAAATAAGGAAACTTGAATTGCTGCCGTCACACACCCCAGTTAAAACTTAATGCCATTGGCTAATTCCTTGGTCTGGAATCAGGGTTTGTTTTTGTCACAAGAAATTCTTCCACAATCACCATTGTCACAGTAAAAAAGGCATTTGAAAGATTATTTCATGAGTATTATTATTGGAAAAGGGAACATCTTATGAAAACGATACAGAGGAAGAGAGCAACTGAATGTATTACATAAATCTGAAACCCCATAACCAAAAACAGCCAAGCCAAACTCTCTTCCATCAACTTATTCAGAGAAACCGATATTAATGGCCTACACTACGGCCATAAGGATCAACAGAAGAACTACCCCCCGGCTGAGCCAGATACTTCTCTCGGTGCTTGAGAAATTTTCCCATAAGTTCTTCCATTTCCGCCTTCTGGATCAGCAGCTCCTCAAAGCTGAGTTCATTAATTGGGATATCAAACAAGTAGCGCCCCTGGCATTCCTTCCTCATCTGCTTGAGTTTCTCCCCTCGTTTCTTTTCATCTTCCAACTGGTTGAGAATATCAGAACACTGCTTGTTCAGGTCACGGAGAACAGTCTCTTGGTGAGCCCCAGCTTCCCGAATTGTAGCAGCATCTAGCTTCACGGGGCGGCCAAACCTGTCTATTATAGCAGCAACAGAAGGATGGCCAAAGGAGAAGGCCTTTCCCCAAGGGGAGAAGATGATAAGGGCAGTCTCAACAGCGCACAAGATGCAGAGTTCGCTGGCCTTCTTGAAGAGGCCAGATCGCCGTTTTGAGAAAGAAACTTGCCGAGCATCTGCTCTTTGGATCATCTTCTCTTGAATCTTTTTGCTGCCCATGTTCATTAAGTCTTGCACTTTGCAGAACTACTTGAAGCGCAATGGGAAGCTTGAGAAATTCTAAGGAGAGATAGCAGGATTTATAGGGCTTTGATGCCTTAACCAAGTTTCAAGTCTATTCAATTCTCATTTTCCAACCGGTCAACCCCATTTCTTTCCATATATTACCTTGTGATAAGAAAATTATGAGAAAATCTTATCATTCCTGTGGAATAAATAATGAAAATTCCAGTCCCCAAGTGATAGCTCAATCGGCTGTGAACCCCGTCTTATGAAGCGGAGGTCACAAGTTCGAATCCCCCCACCCCCTATCCTTGTGTGGACATGTCAAAAAAAATAATGAAAATTTCAAATATCGTATGTTATTAATGGCATACTAAAATTACATTTGACTATTAGTAATTTGGTTAGAAAAGGGAGTTAATTCCAGAATAATCATACCAAAGATACCTAAAGAGTTGAATAATTCCAAACCATTTAATGTCACTCTTCATTGAATAGTTTGAATGTCTTCAATAAAATAAACGGTTCATAAATTAGAAGAGTAATAATATTTAGTAAACTGTCATACAACTTAGATTACGTGACAGTGAAAATCAACCCTTTGTTTTTTTTTTTTCAAGTGTTGATCCCAGGGCTGATTTTGACTGCCACATCATCATGTTGTATAACAATCGTATAACAATCTACTAAATAACAATTTATAAACCATGTCAACAGTTCACATACTGTAAATCAATGCTCCATGTTCCTAGCGAGCAACCAGACATGAGAGGTTCCTTAACGAAAACAGTCATCCTATTGTGAGCTTACCAGAAGGTAAGAAAATAAAAACCACAATAAGATAGATAATCATTCTTGCTCCAGCAATTATCTAGATTTTGTTTTGATGCTTCTAAACTCAAGTACTAGACAAGAAAACTTAAGCTCCAAGAAAAAACATCTGCCATCAGATTGTGACATGGAAGTACCTAGGCAGGTTTCTTGTCAATCATGCTGTGCTCAGACCAAATTCTGAAGGCCTGCAATCACACAAAACTAGTTTTTCAAAGATTATAAATAACTTTACTTGGAAAAGGCTTCCTACTTTAAACAACGAGGGAGAGAGGGAATAGAGGACTTTTTTTTTTATGAATAATAATTTATTAGAAAGAAAAGTTCACATACACAAAATGTATACATGAGAAGCAACCACCCTATTGGGGTCGAAAATCTAAAAAGTCAACAAGATCTACAAGATTAGAGGACGAGCAATTAGGAACAAAAGATACAGATCAATCTAAGCAGGCACTCAAGAAGAATGATTTTTGTTGAAGCATATTAGATTCGCAGTCCTTGAAAAGAAGTCGATTTCTTTCTCTCCAAATACTCCACATTAGTAAATTAGTGGGGATGACTTTCCATATGGCCGAGAATAGAGGGCATATTTTCTTTTAGACTTTAATTACGCTGACAAAAATTTGTGGAGCTCATTTGGTCTTCTTATAATTAAGTTTTTCCAAATCTTTGATTCAGTAATCCATCTTAGCAGGTGAAAATGTTGACTAAATTGAGTTAAAATAATAATAATAATAATCTAATCGTATGAATGTCACCAAACCCTAAAAGTTATACTTTAGTTTCATGTTGGTTCATTTACTTGCAATGATTAAGTTGTTAACTAAACTGTTATTATTGTTAGTTTTACTTTAATGTTTTGTACTGAAAAAGTAAAAACATTAGAAGAAAATGATTCAATTTAGAATTCTGTCCATGAGCTAGAAAATCCAAAAGGGTGTCATTTGAAGTTCTAGATATTCTCCATACTTAATAAAACAGACCAATTTATTATTTAAAAAAAAAAAAAAAACTTATTTCCTCTCAAAAAAAAAAGAAAAGAAATAATAAAGAGGTTTTTGCTAATTAGTTTTTTAAACACACTCACATGGCCACTCCTAAGGAATTACAACCTAATGGGATAGCCCAAGTTGGAGATGACAGGCTCAAGGACTATTTGAGTTGAGATATCTTAATTTAAAATATACTACATTAGCCTTTTATTGAAGCTGAGCTGACTAGACCAAAGTTTTACAAAAGGAATATAAATATGACTCTTCCCAACTTAAGTCAAGCGAAGCATATTGAGGAAGGAGAAGAAGAACTAATAGACAAAGGCTAACTGAAGTACTTCATGGGACTTCTTCCAAATTCTTGTCTTCTTTTCTTGCTTATCACCAACTTTCCAAGCGTAGTTTGTAGTATGAAGGGCCATGTCAATTGGCCTCGTGTATACAATTTCTACTATTCTTACATTATTGATTGTATGGCTCTCTTTTATCTTTATAACATTTAACCAACACAAAGCAATAGGCCAGTTAGAAGTTTGAGAAACCACTTATTACTGCCACACTATCCATCAACACAGGAACAATCTACATTAGCTTAGCATGACATAGCCATGGCCACTAGAACACTAAAATAAAAAGAGAAATATTCTAATATTAGTTTTTCATGAATCATGAAACTATGTTATACTTTTTTTTACGAGTTATCAAAATATCATTAAAAAATGCAAAGTGCAACCCAAATACAAAAGAAGTATACAAGACAAACGCCTATCTAAAATGAGAAAATATATATCGATATATATATATATATAATTATTCATCACACAAATAACTTCTTCTTTTTTAATGTTTTGGTTTATATTTTGCATTAAATATCAGTGTTTTATATTTTGCATTAAATTATAATTATTTCTATTAACAGATCCATCTCCAAATAAAATGAAATTAGGCTATCTTCCCCCCCTCAACTATTCAGTTTTTCATTTCTCTCTAACTAGGCAAAAAATAGCCAACTGCTGTGATATCATAAAAATGTGAACGAAGCATGTGTTCACGAATCCTTCCACACACATAAAAGGTTGTGAAGAAAAAGTATGCAGTACCCTTACAATTATCATAATGATGGAAAGGATCACATCTGCTGGAGGCTGAAGAACTCGCCTCTTTAAGAAGATGCCAAAAGTTGTCCAGAGTTTTTCTGAGAATCTTGTGGTAACAAGCATCCCTCAATCAATCACACAGTACCTTGGAGAACAAAGAGTGGTCATCCTGAATAGCTTATTCTCTCATATTTCTTCCGAATTGGGAAGCCAGAATAGAAACACTGATAACAGAGTTGCATATGAAATGGGACAAGTCTATTATAGCCAATGCCATAACTCATAAGGAAATGCACCCTAAATGGAAGGATGACATCAGGCCTGCAAAAGAACAAGGGTTTCCCTGAGAAGTGTATTGCTGAGAGAATTAATAGAAATATTGTAAGGATTATTTACAAAGATATCCTCTAACTATGTGTGATTATGTTAAAACCATGTGAAAAGGAAAAACGTACAAAGCTTCCATTGGGGGTTGAAAATCTGTATGACAATTACAAGTAAATATGGCTATGCTGACAATTTCACAAAATAATTAACAGTAACATTTGTTCTGATACTTTAGGTTGTTGAAAATGTCCGGAAATTTTTAATGATGATAAATCATTCGGAAAAAAAAAAAAAAATTACTCAGCATCTTTTAATTCTCTATGACATTGAATAATTTTCTAAGCCAAACACCTCCACGTTCAATGGTAACATCTACTTCTAAACATTTCTTGCCTTCATGTTCCTCAAGATGTTATAAACTTCTAACACCTAAATCCTAATAATACTTAAGATATCTGCGCCCCTCAATCATTATAGATTGCAAATCCTCATAAACCTAACTTTCCAAACTGGTTTTAGTTAAACAAGTTTTGCCCAAGTGCGCATATACACCATACATATAATGCTTTTTCCTTAAGTAATTTGAAAGAGAAGCATTGTGATTAAACAAAAATAGTTATAATCATTATCCATTTATTATCTGCTTAGATTAGCGAATTGCACAATTTATTGTGGTAGCCAACTAATCAGAAGTTGTGATTAAGATCCCTTTAGTAGTTATTAAACTCACCTTAACACTTTTTTTCATAAAAAATAATGAAAAATTTAGTAGAGAGATTACTCGTTGCTTTATACGTGTAACACTTGCAAGATGTGACTCGGCATAAAACATTGGGTCTAATTACCAAAAGGAAAAACAACAATCATATGGATCACACATAAGAATTACGAAATGCTTTCATAGGATTATGTTGTGAGCAGCGCAAAGCTTACATGAAACAGGACATAGCGAAAGCATTAGCTGAGCAGGTGATCATAATACACGAATTCTGAGGAAACCAGAAAGGAGAAGCCATTGTTAAGTGAAACAAAGGTATCTTACTCGATCGGTTCATGTTCCATTCCGAGGAAACGAACTACTTTCGTGCACTATCGCTTTCGTCTCTCTGCTCGCTAACCCGACCCGTTGCCACGAAATTTCGTCCTGTATTTGGATATTTCCAGCAAATCTGATGAGGCCTCCTTATCAAGCCCAGACCGGCCCTTGAACAATCAGCCCAGGCAGCCCTTAAGGCTGACAAAAAGCGAGCGAGAGACAAAGATAAATATGAGACGACGCGTAGTTTTGAGGATGATGAGGCAATTAGATTTAGTGGTAGGCGAGACTTCTTTTGTGGTGACATGTTTCATAATATGGAAAAATCGAATTTACTTGATTTTATTTTAGTTTTTCTTTTTTAATTTTACAATTAGGTCCTTAAAGTTTATATTGTTTTAAATAGGTCCGCCCATCAATTTACAGTCTAATTAATTAATGATATATCATGTCAGACCAATTAATTAATGTCATACGACTCTTGTTTGACATGTCATGTAACAATTGTACGTACTACATAAAAACTTTAAAACATTTTTTAAAAAAGAAAGAGAGAGGTGACGTGTCAACTTTGTTATGTGATATAGACAATTGGCATAAAACATGTCAAACAAGAGTCATGTAACATTAATTTATTGGTTTGATATAGCATACTGTTAATTAATTGGATATTATAATTTATAAGCTGATGGAGATACATATTTGAAAGTAGAGAAAAACTTGAGGACTTGGTTGTTGAAATTAAAAACTCGAAAATTAAATTGAAATCTTAACTAAATTTATATTTTCCTTCATAATAATTCTAAGATGATTTTTAATGACAATTATTAACTTATTTCATAGAAGGCCTATTCATTTCATGTGTGGTAAACATTTTATCTTCTTTTAAAATCTCTCTCCATTGCTGTCATAATTAACCAATGCAAAAGAAAGAAAAAAAAATCACAGAAAACCTAAGTGAAAACAAAAGGAGAAGCGTGTATCTTCAAAAATTGTCATTTTCTGGTTTACTTTACGTACAGCTAAACACTTTTTTCTCTGGTCGGCTTTAGACCTCACCCCATATCTGCCCACTAGAAGGTTCCTAAGTCTTTGACAAAAAACCAAACTAATCCGACATGTCGGGCCTACAAGGTGAAGCTTCGGACCTCAAATCTTATGGGCATAGACAAATTCTTTCTCCTTTTTTGGCCTACTGGCCTGTTAAGAGGTTTTGGGTCTCTTTCAGCTCTGAAATTAGAGTCGTGCTATCCAGGCATCCTAGAGGCAGCCGAGCGTTGTCCAATGCTGACTCTTTATTTTTTGGTAGAAAATTGTCGAAAAAACACGTTTAGCTAAATTTATATGAAAAAAGTTATATATATATATAATAGTTTTCATAAGCTAATATTTGGATTTTAATGCCTTCAAATTCGTTTCTAAATTTAAAATTAAAACTTAGAGGTGGAAACCGTGAAATGTTAACCCTTTAGGGATGATATCACCCTAAAGGGATTCAGTCAACCTAAATTTAGTGCTAATACCTAAAAACGTTATCTCGATTTTATTTACTTTTGCCGATTCCAATTTTCTGATTAGTGATTCATGGATGTCAAGAATTTGATATATAATTTGATCAATTTCTTATTAGTGATTTTCAATTTTAAATTTGACTGGCTCTTTTCCTTGTAACATCTTTCCTCTTTAATTAGAAAAAAAATATTAAGAAACACACACACACACACACTTTGGCAGACGCCTGGCTAACTAAAATTGGCAGCTGAAAATCTCTACTCCTGAAATTAAGTTAGCTCAGCTTTGAGTTGGAGTAAAGACAACATGTTTCTTCCGAAAACTGTTAAGTCGGGACTTGTTGGATCAATTTGAATTCCGATACAAGTATTAGGTGGTCATTAACTTTTCTCAACTTTAAAAGATAGCTCAAGAGATAATGTTTTTCCTTACAGTTATAAATTGACTATCAACTCCTTTCACAATCTTCAAAAATAAATGAAAATTTTCCTTAATATTATAAATCAAAGTTGGAATTAAGCGTCTACTCTTTTGTGGTTGTGGGGGACGAAGCAGAATAATTGGCACAAAATATTGAAATATTTTTTGCTTAAACTAGTAATCAGACTGCTACTGATCATGTGATATGGAAAATATAAGCAAGTCCATATAAATTCGTGATCAAATCATTTTTTTTTAGGAGAATCACGCTATGTGCCACCCGTACATTGTTAGTCTTATCAAATTTGGACACTTGTATGTGCCCCAAATCCACGTGTGAATGCATAAGTCTACTCATTTTTCTTAAGAATGTAAATTACTTCTTTCCTAAGAAAGATTAAGAATATAAGTATATTTGTCTTGGCTGGCGGGTGCAGTGCTCATTGTGCATACAGAAACAGAATGGCTTGGCTTAACTTGGCAGATACCCTTTGTAATTGGGATAATGACAGTTGGACGTGATTATGATTTATGAACCTACCCTTTATTTACTAAATCCTCTTTAATTAGAGATAAATGATATGGATTCTCCATAATAACATTTATTATTAAATTATACTGAATTAAGATCTTTTCTATTTCAAGTGAAATGAAGGGTTATTTTGACAAAAGAGTAATATTATATTTCAAGATATTTTTGAGACATGAAATTGGGAAAAATAGTAGTACGTACATTTACCGAAGTGAGCCTCAAATCTGTCTGGAGTTGAACTAAGGTTGTGTAAAAATGATTGAAAATAAGTAATCCTCCACTTGATCTTAGTTAAACTAGACATCATATCCTCCACAGTGATAAGTTTGCTAGATTGGTGAAACATGCCACCTACAGAATGTTGGATCATTTAAGGTATAATTTGAGAATATACCTTACAGATTAATGTAGCGTTAGCTAGCTAGTAGCTACTAAAATTTAACTCTTATGACACTAATTTTCCTACTTATCTCTTATTAGATATCGATAATCATGGCCGTCCATTCGAATTAAGATCCTCTTCAATTCATTTAAATTGAATAATATCTAATTAGTTATATTTAAAGGGTATTTTTGTCTACTCAATTTTATTTTTTATTTTTTAAAAAAAAGCAAAAATATTTCTACATTATAACTAACTGATATTATAGGCCAACCCAATAATTAATTTATGGCCCATTGTAACCATACCACGAATTGAAATTCATCTCATCTAATAGTCTAAAATAAGCATATTTCAACATTTAATGAGGAAATGTGACTTATTAAATTTTTTTAGGATAAGGGTAGCTTCCTCATTAAATTTTCTCATTAAATACTGAAACATACTTATTTTAGACTCTTAGATGTGATAAATAGATAAATAGATAAAATTTGAGAATCTCAAATTAAANTTGAATAATATTTAATTAATTATATTTAAAGGGTATTTTTGTCTACTCAATTTTTTATTTTATTTTTTAAAAAAAAAGCAAAAATATTTCTACATTATAACTAACTGATATTATAGGCCAACCCAATAATTAATTTATGGCCCATTGTAACCACACCACGAATTGAAATTCATCTCATCTAATAGTCTAAAATAAGCATATTTCAACATTTAATGAGGAAATGTGACTTATTAAATTTTTTTAGGATAAGGGTAGCTTTCTCATTAAATTTTCTCATTAAATACTGAAACATACTTATTTTAGACTCTTAGATGTGATAAATAGATAAATAGATAAAATTTGAGAATCTCAAATTAAAAAAATAAAATAAAAATAAAAAAATTAGGAGGTATCAATCCTCACAGAGTCCTCCGTTGAAAAATTGCAGACAATTCCTGAATTCTTTGCAACCAGTACTATAAGTCTATAACCACGTAAAAAGACAAAACCTAACCTGATAGTATTCATCTTATTTCACTAAAATAAAAAAATTATATACACCAAAACAAATGTCTATTTATGTATGTATATGATGAATAATTAACTTAAAAAAAAAAAAAAAATTATCTACCAATGGCTACAAGGTATAGGAATCACAACCAAAATTGTGTGGCACCTTCAAAATGAGTGGGGCCGAGAGGCAATCACACCTCAAGCGACTGCAACTGCATCAACTGGTTCAAAGTGAGCTTTGAATGATCATCGTCCACCCTAAAACCGACGGTCGGATATTGTTTAAACTTGAAAGTCCACAAAAGATTTTCCCTCTATAGCCCCATTCTCCTCTTGAATACCAAGCGAGTACAACACGTCTTCCCTGGTCCATCCCGCACGTAACAAAACCACGGACAACACCCTCACGTGCGACGCCACGCCTTCTTCACCATTCGCCACACCGGGCCGGCTCTCAACCTTCCTCTCATCACCACCGTCCATCATCATCATCTCCCTAACCTCCTCATCCTTCCACCCTCCATTCCTCAACCTCCAAAACATCTCCTCCAAGCAACTTCCCAAGTCCCCACTCCACCACCGCTTGTCCCCACGCGCCGCCACGTCCGTCCAGAATTCAATCCTCCTCGCCGCCGTGGCCGCCCAGGCAGGCGCCTTAATCCTCGACGCCCTTGTAATGTTCAAGAATTCAGCTTCTTGGAAGAACCCAGTAACGTCAAAGCTAAACACTCGAATATCTCCGCCATTAACGTAAAACACCGGATTTCCAGCCAGTTTAGGCTCGGAAGGAATGTAAAAGTTTCTGTAAATGGGAACAAGAACCGGGGCTTTGTCCAAGAACTTCTTGGCCATAGCCAAGGCTTCATTGGTGTCTTCAGGCTGATCAGCAGCACCCCAAGACTCGCACCAGAATTTTCTTTGGGAGACTTGTTTGAGGATGCCAAGGGTGGGTAGCTTGAGGATGAGTTGCAGCTGCTGGGGAGAGGAGGAGCGCCAGTTGGGGAAGCCGGGGGCGAGCGGGAGGCCTTCCTGGAGGATGGGGCGGAGGTCCGGCGGGAAGGAGAAGCCGTATGTGGCTTCGATGGCGGAGAACTCGGCGTCGGAGAGACCGTCGAAGACAGCGATGTTGGAGGCCTTGAGGTGGTCGATGAGCGCCTTGGCATAGGCGGCAAAAGAAAAGCAGACAAGCGGTTTTTGTGTAGTTGGGGCGGCCATGGGAGAGGAAACTAAAGAGGTTGAAGAAATGAAAGGATCATGGAAATGTGGGGTTTTGGTTTAATTTGTTTGTTAAGATTCTGTGCGAATTTGAAGGTGAAGGGGAAGTTGGAGATCGAGGCTGCATATTGCTCCTCATAAACTGCTTGGAGCGAAGAAGTCGTCGGGGTGAGACCCATCTGTGTTGATTTTTTCTGGTATAAATATATATAGGTGTGATTCTTAGAGAGAGAGAGAGAGAGAGGGAGAGGGTCTTTTTTCGTGTGCTAATGTATTTTAGCACACGATACGTTAAACGTCTTCTGGATGGTAGGACGCGGTTCCTTAACCGCGAAAACTGGGCGTCTATGATGGAACATGCCAAATCACGTGCCATTCTTCCTTCATAATTTGATAATTTCAAATATCACTCAAGGCTCTAAAATAAAATATTAAAAATTAATTTTTACTTTTATCTAACATCTAAAATACATTTTCAAATTAAAAATAAAAAATACTCTCAAAACATGTTACCAAATAGAGGTAAATGAATAATATTATAAGTTTTTCTTAGAGCATCGCTAGCAGTAAAAGATAGTCTACTTATTTAAAAAGGTATAATTCTTTATTTTAGCTACCAATTTTTTAATACCAACTCCAACAGATTCTTTATTTCATTAGCTATTTGTTTTAAAATATTATTTCTCATTTTTTTTTGTTGAAATGATTCTCATTCTTTTTTTTTTTNTATAAGTTTTTCTTAGAGCATCGCTAGCAGTAAAAGATAGTCTACTTATTTAAAAAGGTATAATTCTTTATTTTAGCTACCAATTTTTTAATACCAACTCCAACAGATTCTCTATTTCATTAGCTATTTGTTTTAAAATATTATTTCTCATTTTTTTTTGTTGAAATGATTCTCATTCTTTTTTTTTTTATATTATTGACAACACGTAATTAAAGGGAAAAACAATCACATATATAGCAATCATTCATAAAAACAAAAATAAACACATATGAGGAATATTCATCTCAAATGCAAGTACTAATTTTTAAAATTAATAACAAAAATAAATATATGCAATATAACTAATAATTCTTAAGATTGACCATGCAATTCACACATGTGTTCCACTAGGTCGGATTGCAGCTGATAACGAATTTGATAGTCTCTAATGCTCAAATGCCTTTGAATAAACTTAACAAATCCAGGGGTATGCTTATGAGAAACTTGTTCGGGAAGGGGAAGAGAAGAAATAAATGCAGAGAAATAAGAAAAGGGTTTGAGGGAAAATGAGGACATTGAATACCCAAAACAAATAAAAAACAATATTGAAAATAATATTATATTATATTGAAAATAATATTAAATTCAATCTAGTGTGCTATAGCTGTAACAGTTAAGGTATAATAGCTAATATGAAGTTATTATGTTGGAGCAAAAAAAAAAATGACAAAAATAGCTAAATATAGCTAATATCTCCTTTTTAGTTAAGTTGCTGGAGATGCTCTTATATCACTTCAAGAATGATTGGTTTCTAAAATTGCAATTAAATTTATGATTAATTATTATTAAATTTAATTAAATGGTAATTTTAAAAATTATTTCAAAAATGAATAACTTATACTAAATATATTTTAAAAAATTAATATACGGGAATGGCCTTTTTTCTTCGTCTTAACTTTCACGAGCTTTCTAGGGTCATCGAATGATGCCATGACTTTAATATGAACATATAAAAATAAAAATATGAATAATCACTTTACTAGCAATTGGTATAAGATTTGTATTATTGATAAATTATACTTTCTCGTACGAAATTAATAAAGGGTCATTCATGGTAATGTTTTATTAAATTTAAGATTTTAGTGACTGGACCTTAAATCATGATGTTAGTCGTAATATTCTCTTTGTTAAAGTCTTTAAAAAAATAAAAAACTATACTTTCATATTTGTATATTCTATTGTATTACAATTCTTTTATAAACCGAGTATATACAAGATGTTATATAGTGGTTGGTGTGATCAATATTGCCGCGTAAACTTATAAACTGATATAATAGTTTATATGACACTTTCACATCAACCACAATCAAACTTAAATGTTTAATAGTTAATGTGTTAAGTGCTATTACAAGTGTGTAGGTGGAGTGATCATTAACGCTAACTAGATTACTGGAAATAAATGCAACCGGATATATAAATGCCTATGTCAATTGCTATAGGCATTTAAAAATCCGGTTAATAACCGAGTAACCAGAATTTTTATTTTTATAATATATATATAATTACTCCAAAACTGTAGATCCGTATCAATATTGTCATGGTGTGCCGTAAATCCATTGTCATGAACATTCACTTTTGAATTTGTAATGTTGTTTTATGTTTTAAATTTATAATTTTTTTTATGGAAGCATTGTAGAGGAAACTAGTTTTAAATTAATTTTAGATTTGTAATTGTTTTGAATTATGAATTAATATATATAATTCTCGGATCACATATGAGATATGAGATAAATCACAAATAAAATAATGGCTTTAATAATTTAGTAGTTTGAAGTAAAAATATATTTATGAATTATGATCATTATTTATCATTCGAATTAACAAATTTGAAGTTTTAAATTAAATAAAAAAATGGCAAAATTATTTATGAAAACCGGTTAATAACCGATCTTCAATATATAACCACATAACTGTCGGTTGTGGTTTTAGTTATTCAAAATGGAATAATCGCCTAAATGGATTGCAATTGCGGTTATGAAAATATAATTGCTATCACAATCAATTGTAGGCCCCTTAATTACATAAATCACTACTTTAGTGGATAAGAAACTTATAATAAAGGTTATGCCCATAAAACAACAATTTTTTTTTTTTTAATAAATAAAAAAGACAAAGAAACACAGACAGATCATGCCGATGGTACATGCCTCCAAATGCTTCCAAATTTATGTTTTTGGTGAGTGTGTTTGATACGTGAGACAATCACAACAAAAAAAAAGTAGAGAGGGACGGGGGAGAAGGGAAATGCCAACTTTGAGTGAATGCTGGATATGACATCTTCCAAAAGATACTTGTCACTTGAGACAGAACCAGAAACAAAAATATTTATGCTTGATTAGTTTAATTAATATATATGACAGTCTTAATTAATTAATTAATTAATTAATTAATCATTCTATTCAGTATTTGCCAATCAAATATCGGGGTCAGTTTGCCTTGGATCCCCATTTCCATTTTCCACAGCCACTGCTTTCATGAATGATCATTAAAAAAATCCAACCATTTTTATAAATCATCCCTCCACCGCACCCGACCACAAATGGTCTCACTCTCGCATGAACGTCACACACTTTTTCCTCGTTTCAATGTTTCTGAAAATGACATGAATGTGCTCCAAGTTTTTTTAATTTCCCCCTCAATCTCCTCAATCTCCGAATAATTGAATCGGAGAGTATTCAGTTAATTATATGTAAAAAATAATGTTGTTTATTCATTTTTTGAAATGATAAAAATATTCTTTCAATATAACTAACTAAATATTCTCCAGTTTAATTAAATTAGAAAGGATCCTAATTCTCTCGATCCCATTAAATTTTATGTATTTAAGAATATACATAATGTTATATTATTTTAAAAAATATATAAACTTAGATATTATGAAATGAGAAATGTTAAAGTTACAATATAAACTCAATAAAGACCTAACTTCTCTTCCATATATCATTTAAAAAATTAAAATTAAAATTTGGTGTTTTGAATTTAATTTTGTTTTTTTTAAATTTTTTTTTTTTTTAAATAACACATAGAAAAAAAATTAAATTTTTATTAAGTCTATATTATGACTGTATCACATCTAGTATAAAATATACTCTAAATCATGAAATAATTATTTTGTTCCCTTCAACCAACTCATTTTTTAGTTGGTTTTCTTGAAATTGTGTTTGAATTTGTTGTGTTTGGTTTGGTACAGCAGGAACGTTACCGTACTTTCCCATATGGATTAAAAGCTGTGAAGCTTCTAGATTTGTGGACTATAATAAAACAGACCTTTTAGGGTAAGCCATGTGGCATGAATTTTGGAGCTAGCCGGATAGGCTTTGGACTTTCGTACCCTATTGAATTCATAGGCTGTGATGCCATACTTAGCTAGCTGCCAACAACATAGATTGTAGGCCATTGGGCATTAATGATGCTCCAAATTAATTTTTCTCAACCACTTTGGCACGATTTATAAATTGATTGGGTCTGGTCATAGTTTTTTTTTTTTTTTTTTGGAAAATTCTATTTAATTTAGTTTATTAATTATGCTTTGAGTCTAAAATACATATGATTTCCACCTACTTTTTTAATAGACCATGTAAATTTCACATGTATTTTGAAAATATATCATTTTAACAGGTGGGGTTAAAAAAAATTCTTTCAATTCAATTTTATATATTTTTTCTTTTAGGTAGTTTGAGGATTATTTAAATAATTCTAATTAATTTTTGTGTTCTTCAATTTACTAAACAAAAAAAGAAAATGAAATTTATTACATCTGTTTCTAGAGAGAGAGGTTCTACTTTCTCCCTAGAAACTACTTATTCCCTATTTTTTTAGACAACAAAACTAGTAAAAAGCCTTGAGAATGGAAGATTTAGATTTAAATCTAGATTTTCCCTCCTCCCTCTCTATGGCAGTAATGCTCGGTGTTTCCTCCGGTCTCCGTTTCAACCAAATGTTTGTTTCATATCTAAGTTGTATTTCTAGATCTTGCTCCAGATTTAGTTTTCTCTTTCTTATGTCTGCTTTTCTTCATCAGCCTTGGTGCCTCTTCCTAGGGATCTCTTTCGATGCCGGGCTTCTCTGCTGCTGCTTGTGGAGTTTTTTTAGTTTTTTAAGTTTTGTTTTTTTGTTGTTGTGTTTGGACTACTCATGTCCTAGATTTTAGCTATTGAATGGAAATCTGGTACATGAGTTAGCTTTAATTGTTTTTCTTGTAATAATGCATCCTGACTTTTTGGGTTGTGAATGGTTTAGTCTCCTGACCTTGGGTTGTAGGTAGGGGTTCCGTTAGGGGTTACACATATGTTTTGTTGGTCTCTGCTTGTTGCAGATCTGTTTTAGTATCGGAAGTCACAAATAGGTTAGCCGGTTGGTGAAGTCGTAGTTTTGATTATGATTTTGTCTTGGCTATAGTTAAGATTTGTTAGAGTTTTATTGTTCTGTGTTGTATAAGTTTCGTGTTTTTGACTTATACTTTAACGAGATTAATATCTTTTCAAACAAAATAAAAAATAAAAAGAAAATGAAAAATAAAAAAATTGGTCAGCCTATTACAATTTGTAGTTAAATGAAAGAGGAAATAAGCAAAATAGCTTCTTCATTAACAAAAATGGTTAAATACCTAATATCCTGTTGGGGTTTCATAACTTTATTTTTTTTTTCTTAGGGTTTGATTTTGCCTTGTGGTTTCGATAAAGGACCAAATTGATCATTCTGTCAGATGACCATTAGTTAACTTTAATGGACTGACACGTAGATAAATTAAAAGTAGATATTTTTGATAAAGGACCAAATTGATCATTCCGTCAGTTGACCATTAGTTAACTTTAATGGACTGACACGTAGACCAATTAAAAGTCGATATTTAGCACAAATGGCCACGTCATCACACTGATGACGTGGCCACCTAATTAATTTTTTTATAAAAAAATATAAAAAATTAAAAATATATTAAAAAAAAAAAAAAAAAAATCCTTTGCCATTTTGGGGTGGCTCTCGGCCACCCCCATCTGGATATATTTGGCACCAGTTCAAACTGGATATCGACCGAGGAATCGGACTAGTCACCCGACACTCCAGGCAAAACGCTCCTGGGTGTCCCGAGATCCACAACCCCGCGGCCTGAACGGAGCTTTTCGTTTGACGTGGAGGCGTTGGAACTCGAGGAAGAAGACGACAAAGCGACGAAGCCGAACGAAGATGGGTCCTCCCTGGACAGGGAGGACCGGCTCTTCTTGGACTGAAAGAAGCATTTGGGGTTGAGATTGATGTTTTTTGGGTTGATCTGAGCGATCTTCATGGCGAAAATCAAAGGAAATAAAACAGAGGAATAGTTGAAAGGGAGAGCAGAGAGAGAAAAAGAGGAAGAAGAGATCTGAGCGATCTTCATGGCCAAGGATTTTTTTTAAAAAAAAAAATTAAAAATATACTTTTTTTAAAATTAATTAGGTGACAAATGTTAACTTGTAATTGGTTCATGTGTTAGTTCATTAAGTCAACTAATGGTCAACTGACGAAAGGATTAATTTGATCATTTATCAAAATCACATGGATCTCTAGTGATTAAAATCAAACCTTAAGGGATAAAAAATAAAGTTATGAAACTACAAGGGAGTATTAGGTATTTAACCTTAAAATAAATTCCATTTAAAATCATCCAGGGTTTTGCAAATAACTGCCTACAAAATAGCCTTTAATTTCACCCAGCAACCACTAACCAATCAAGAGTAGGGTTAGGTGAATCGACCAAGTTTGACAATTAGGAGTAAGCCATTTGATTTATTATATTCTTTGGTGCAGGAATTGTAAACTGAACTGAGTCAATAACAATCTAGAAAGACGGGAAAGGTTTTGGTTGTTGGATTTGGCTCGTATGCTTTTATAAATTAGATGGTGAGAATTTTATTGAAGTAATTTAAGGGTTCTTGAGGCTGCAAAAAAAAATTTAAGGATTCTTGAAGAGTAGGGATCTATCATAATAAATACTAATAAATATATGAAATGATAGATAAAAGAAAAAATTGATATTTATTATGACACATCTAAACTATTAAATTACTTTAATGAAATCTTTACCATTCAATTTTTTAATAGTATGTATGCTATAGTTTTAACTACAGCATACGTCCCCAAGCTCAATTGGTTGTAGACCACGCCTAATGAAGCGGAGGTTACAAGTTCGAATTCCTCTTCCCCCTTCCCTTGTGTAAACATGTTAAAGATAAAACTACAGCATACATGCCGGATTCATTAGTCTCGATACAAAATTAGTGACTTACGATTAAAAAATTTGATCCATTTAATTGCATGAATTAATAGTCTTCTATACGCATATTTCAATACAATCTGAACATAATACATGGACAAGTCAAGAATTGATACCCCTTAAGTGTACACGAATTTCTCTGAAATTGGCCTAGGGAGCTTCATCTTTGACCCTTACAAGATTAAACACAAGGCCTTAATCATATTAGAACGATAATGATTATGGTCTAGCCCACGCCTGGCTCAAGAAAAATGATCAGGCCGGAAAAGATATGAGCTTAGCCCTTAGGCTTCACTGGGGAATTAGGTCTGGGTTGGGCTGACCTTGGCCAGGTGGAAACCCATCTCTCAAGAATTTAGCTCAGGTTTGACAATGGGCTTGGGTTTGTTTGCAAGTATTGGTGTTTTTTTTTAAGGCAACTATTTGTTTATTAGTTTGTTTGTTTCTACGCCCTGCTCCCCAAAGAAGATGAAATGCGCCCTGCTGATAGTCGATAGATGCAAGGATCTGATCATGGTGACGTCCAAATGTTTCTCTGCTTCATCTAGACTACATGTATGTCTTGTGTTCTTTCGTTTGTTAGAATTTTTGTTTTATGTCGTTTGTTTTCTCTCCTCAAAACAAAAATATTAACAAACAACCCAAACACAAAAATATTTATGTCTCAGATTGTTGCACCTAAATTTTTGTTTATATTATCTAAGAGTTGCATATAAAAGGGGAAGAAAGGCGAGGGACTTTAGCAACAGAACTGAATAAGTACACAGTAGCAGCATTTATAAACCCATTTCCAATTGAATTAAGTTTGGCATAGCTAAATCATCTTACTCCTGTACAAAATTTGGGCAAACCTTTCTTTCTAAAGAAAGAATTTGGCCAAATGGAGCAGAGTTTTCATTACCCACATCTATTTTCTATCTAGACAAAAGTGCAAGAAAAGTGGAAACTATCACCAGTTACTATGTGGAGGAAGACCTTTAGGGCTAATTCCTACTGCACCATCCATTTTGTAGCCACCCTCATCTTGTTTTTGAGCAATTTCTTCAGCTCCTGAACTGGCATCATCGTCCATTTCCTCCTCCTTTTCACCCTTAGCTGATCCTACCACAGCATCTTCAAGCTCTTCAGAAGCATCCTCTTCATTTACATAACCCCATCCAGGAATGATCTTTCCTTCTTGTCTTATTATATTGCCATCATTGTAGAAACCCTGAGAACCCATGTTTATCAAATTTCTTCCATAGTCTTCAGAGGTGATATTAGAATGCCACCCAAGACTCCCATTACCCGCGGCTCCCATATAAATGGTGGAAGCGCCCTTGTTATTCATCCCCTTGGCTTGCTGAGACAGAATTGAATAGCCACTTTTCAACTTCTTGACCTTTTCATCAATACTGTTCAATTCTGAAGAGGAATTAAGACCAAATCCACCAATTTGGACTCCAGTAAATTGCTGATGAACTTGATTGTGAAATGCAGGCATCGTCAGATTGTTTCCATTGATCTCCATGTTGCCACTAGAGTGAGGTGTCACAATATTCGAGATCTCTTCAATGTTTTCTTGTTCCATTGCGGCAGTGGAGTGAGATGCTTTTTGTTTATCTTCCACCTTTTTAAGGATAACTTTCTCAAAAATAAGTGTTTTACTCTCAGATTGAGCTTGAGCAGGTGGATGCTTTCTACCTCGAGCTCGGGGATGAGTCTCACTCGGAGAACTTAATGCATTGACTGAAGGTCTTTTTGATCTCCCTCTCTTTGATGGTTTCCCAGCAGAACCAAACGCAATAACTTGTGCATTGGCCTCTTCCACTTCCACTGTTGGTTTCAGAGATGAGACTTCTGCTTCGAGCTTCATTAACCGGTTCTTGTAATCAGCTATTTCTGATTGCAAGAGATTAATTACATTCCATAGCTGAACATTCTCTGCCGACTGCAACATCACAACAGAAAATCCAGCTTATTTACTCACAATCAGAAAATTTATGAGATTATACTAAACATCATAAAAGTTGAAGAAAAAACCTCATACTTGAGCATCCCAGAGTTGTTGATGCTTCTGAGAAAGTTTTGCTGGAGGCCTGATTATTCCTCTTTGAAAGAATTGTTGTCCAGGGGATGCTGCACAACTAGGCATCGGGGGAGGTTGTAAAGAAAATAAGCCATATGCTCCTGGGAAAGCATAAGTGGAAGGAGATTGTGCTTGTTGTGCTTGACCCCACCAAGATGAGTGATCCCAAGGACCTGTAAAGAGGAAAATCGCTTCCTTCATACATCCATTTAACAGTGGCAATTAATTACTGCTACTATTATTATTATTATTATTATGCCCATTCATTGACCATTAAACAATTATCTGACAACTCTGCTGGATAAGCTGGACTAGTTCAAAAAGAAGCACTAATAGTCTGTATATTGCAAATCATTCCTGAACTGTTGACCATTAATCAATTTATTCCCATTCATATTCGCTTTATATACGTGTGCATGTATAGAGTAAAATTTACCCAAATCACATAGTCAGATATGGTTTAAGATGTTAATAAAGCCCAACATATAGCATAAAAAAAGACTGAAATTGCACATGTACCTTGAAAGCCTGGATGCGTGTATCCAACTTGATAACAGAAATTGGGAATCTGGGGTTGGTTTTTTGATGAAGTTCCTCCTCCTAGAGCACCAGGAGCTTGCCAGCCAGTATCAGTTGTTCCAAGGGGAGTGAACGGCTGAATAGTGGGTGCATTCACTCCAGGGAATGGGTAAACAGGCCGCTGGGGCAGCCAAAATTGTACGGTTGGTTGAACAAAATGTGGTGGCTGTCCATGCTGGTCCTGGTGGCCAGCGAGATTCTGTTGAAGATGTGATAATTGCTGCCATTGGTTTAGGATGATAGGTGAGAGTGATTGAGTGGGAATAGAGGGTTTAGAAATTAAGGGGGGCTGCTCCACAGCATATTGAGCTGTGTATGGCCATTGTACAACTGGGGGGTGCTGCTGATTAAGGGAAAGTGCATTGCCATCCGAAGGGCTACCAGTTCTGTTAGTTTTTGTCACAAGTGAAACATTGGGTTGGCCTTGGTCTTCCTTGGTCTGTTCATGATCATACTCATTTTAATAGATTATATGAAGCAATATTAACTAAAAAAATCCAGTTCAATAAAGATATCTACATACGGGATTAAAAACATTTTCCAGTCACAGAAAAATATAAGCATAAAGCATCTTTCAATGTCCAAAATGTAAGTAAGATATTAATGCACTTCTAAACAATGGAATTGGAGAAGAAGCTCCTCAACAGAGATGATTTTTTTGTCTGTAATAATCAATGTTTACATGTGCAGTGTGGATTACCAATAAATAGCATGCCATTTACCATTTTCAATTGAGAACGATGACAGAACTCTTGCAAGACAACATTTTTCTAGATTTTTTTAGGGCAATTTATGCTACTGAATACCAAAACGCACAATGTGATAAAAGGAAAAAAGAAAGATTAGTCATTGTGAGTCAAAATGGAAATGGGGAAGAATTAGCAGATAGAACCAGAAAAGAAAATGTCAAGCATAATCTGGGATTAAATAAGAAAAATAACAAAACCCTTTTTCTGAAAACAAAGAAGGGGAAGAGAATGAAAAGTGTTTCATACCAAGAGCCCATTTGTCTCAGGTTCTTGAGTAGAAGAGCAAGCAAGGGTTTGATCCTTCTTTCTCTTTTCCATGACCCAAAAAGACCAAAAACTTTTTTCCTATATTTTGGTGGGTGAAGAGTAAAGTCACTGCTGTAGCTGTAGTGCTGTAGCATTCATCTAGGTGTGAGAGAGAGTGGGAATAGCATTAAGAAGCAGGAAAAAGAGCTCGAATGTCTTATTTCAACCACAGAGAATGTGACGGAATCTTTTGCAGCTTTTTCTTGTCGTTGTTGCAGGTCTGTCTCCTGTTTGTTGCAACCAGCTAAATGAAAAAAAACAAAGGAGGAGGAGAAGAAGAGTACCCACTACCACTAATGTGCTGTGCTGCCCCATTTGCTGTCTCAGGGTTGCACGTCATACGATCATTGGCATTAAATGCCTGGCAGATTTTTATAAGAAATGCTCTGGTGAATACTTTTCTCCTATTCCATCTCATTTTATAAATTATTCATTAAATTTGAGAATTTATGTGATCTTTACATGGTAAATCTTATAAATTTAATAATTAATTTATTAAATTTATAGGAGAGTATGAGCCAAATATAAAGAACTTACGGAGAGATGACAATAAGATTGCTCATGTATCGGATAATTTGGCTTTAGAGGATAATATGAAAATGGTGTAACTTTATGACCCCTCAAATTGTATATGTGAACTTATGCATGCAGAGATTTCAGCTATGCAGCTTTCGATATGAATAAAATGACGTAGCAACTTTTCTTCAAAAAAAAAAAAAAAAAAACTTACTAACCCCTAACATTATATGACAATACACATTTTAATGATTAATGTAGTCGGTAACACACAGATTAACATATTAGTTTAAAAGAATTTAAAAAAAAAAAAAAAAAAACTACATAATATCCTTAACCACCTCCTGTTTTTGTTATTCTTGCAGCAGCGGGTTATACTTATATCTCAACTTGAATGTTTAAGTGGTATTTTTCTTGTAATACAAAGAAACGACCTATAAAAAGAACGGAGAGATGTGTTGGTGTCATTCATTTCTATATTTTTTGTTCTTTTTTTTTCAATTTTATTTTTAACTTGTTATTAAATTTGTGGGACTCACGTGTCATACAAATTCAATTATGAACTTGATCACCTCTTATACAAAAATAAATTAAGAGATGATCATTGACCCGGTTGGTTATTCTCTGTTTGGCAATGAAGCCATTAGCCTTTGATCCATAACTCGCCTTTTTTGCCGTCTCTCAAGCTTCTTTCTTCATACCCTTACTTGTCTTGTGGATTCTCCTCCCATTGCTCAACTAGCTGACCTTACTGATAGCGAGTCGGGTCTATGCGAATTGGTCTCTTTGATGAAAACTTTACTCTCTCTTAGGTAGCAACCGTAGCAATCCAAACCCTAAACGAGTAGGTTAAGCCAGGGAAGAATATTAGTAGTTGGGAAAGGAAGCGCTTGGCTTGTTCCTACCTTTGATCTCTTGTTTAAGATGAATAAAGTAGTCTACCTACTCTTGCTTGACTGAGTGGTTGGCCCCATGCACTATGTCTGCTGCCTGCTCGTCAAAAAAGATAAAAATCAAACATTTCTCAATAATAAATTTTGCAAATAAACTAGTAAAGTAGTTATTTATAATATGAAGTAGTGTTTATTGAGCTTAATTGCATAATTATAAGCATAAATTCGCTTTTAAATTGGGTGAGTAATTTTTTTTTTTCTAATTTATTGAACTGACATAATTCTCAAAAAATAAAAAATAAATTGTATACCAGGAATAGGATTTTTGTGATGGAGGGAGTAATTTATAAGATTAATTTAATAATCATTACAAAAATATGTAGGAGAGGGATGGGTGGAGGGAGCAACAGTATAGAAAGAAACGTCTTGGTGCGTGGAAGACCACCCTCCACCTCTATTTTCCGCCTCTGGTCAAAGTCCATTTTGTTTACGGGAACAGGATGCACAAACAAATTTGTGCATTCCCCGATGCCTCTAATAATGTACCTGCACGTGTACTTTGCGAAGAGATTAAGGAAGTCGTGAACCAATCGGTGGGATCAGGTTGCTTGAGCCTTTAAGCCTCTCGTGACCCAACATAATGCCATGCTGTATATCAAATCCAAAGCCCAAATTGATTTGATGGATGACAGGGCCCTTAGGATCATAAACTAAATGGCCCAATAAAGGACCCACATACACCATTTCCTAGGTGCAGCCTCCCGCAATAGATCGGCCACCTTGCCAACTCACTGGTTGCTGGTTGGTGAGGAGGAACCCTACGACTCCAGGATAGACTATCTTCGAGATTTTAACTTTTGAGGTATGACTAAATTTTGTGGAAGCAAGCCATAAGAAAGAGAGAAGTGTTAGGAGTAGTGAATTTTTTACCAATAAGATGTTGAATTTACTAACTGGAAATGATAAAAACAATTAGGAGAAATTTCACTTATTCTTTGAACTTTGGTCACTTTTGTAAATACCCTCGCAACATTTAAAACCTCTCACTTAAGTGTATCAAAGTTTAGTTTTCTCTCATTTTGTCCATTCCGTACAAAATTTTTTAACGGAATGTCAAATTTTACTCCTGACTCCAAAACTAAAACCACGTCGTTGTGGGAATGGTGTAGTTTTGGAGTCAAGGGTAAAATTGGGATTGCGAAGAATTTTTTGTACGGAAAGGGCAAAGTGAGAGAAAACAAAAGTTTGATACACTTAAGTAAGAGTTTTTGAACATTGAGAGTGTGTCTGCAAAAATCACAAAAATTTAAGAAGGGTAAGAAAAGTTTCCCCAAACAATTAATAACAAAAAAAATTACGAGTACTAATGAATAAATTCCACAATCATTTTAGTATTTATCTTTTCCTAAAAATATTTAGCAGGCATAGCATTTCTCTAAGTAATAGGTTGCCACATGTGGTGTTCTTTGTAAAAAGACAATGGTTTGTCATATAAATGTTTAGTTTACAATTTTGAAAAACATCAGCAACAAGCGCTACACACTTGTAAATTTCTTTCAAATTAGGATCATAAACTCAATGGGCATGCAGATAGTTTATAAGCCACTTGCCCGCCAACGGTAATGGGTGGAAAATCCGTCCATTACCCACACATTTACCGAGCTTCTATTAACAAAAGCTAACAGAGATTAACAAAGCATCTTTTTTCTTAGCTGCTGGTTCTTTCCAAAAATCAATCAAGGGAAATAGCAGAGAAAACTCATAGCTTATTATAACAAAGGCCACATTGATGTCACTAAAGTAGTAAACCAAACAAGGAACGAACATGACTGTTTCACGCTAAGTGAAATAGCAAATAGAATCCAGGGCAACTAGAGGAAGCCAACAATTTGAAAAGGAAAAAGAAAAACACAAGTCATCATCACAGAACTGAAGCATTAAAAGCTAAGTGACTAAACAAGCATTCATTCTCAGTACTCATCTCCCTCGTCGCCTTCCTCGTCATCACCTGCCTCAGCACCAACCTCCTCATAATCTTTCTCCAGGGCTGCAAGGTCCTCACGGGCCTCAGAGAATTCACCTTCCTCCATACCCTCACCAACATACCAGTGAACGAATGCCCTCTTTGCATACATCAGGTCAAACTTGTGGTCAATGCGTGAGAACACTTCGGCAACACTGGTTGAGTTTGAGATCATGCACACTGCCCTCTGAACCTTGGCAAGATCACCACCAGGAACAACAGTTGGCGGCTGGTAGTTTATACCACACTTGAATCCAGTAGGGCACCAGTCAACAAATTGGATGGTGCGCTTGGTCTTTATAGTGGCCACAGCTGCGTTCACATCCTTGGGCACCACATCTCCTCTGTACATCAGGCAGCATGCCATGTACTTGCCATGGCGAGGGTCGCACTTAGCCATCATGGATGAAGGCTCAAATGCACTGTTGGTGATCTCTGCAACTGATAGCTGTTCATGGTAGGCCTTCTCAGCTGAGATGACAGGAGCATAAGATGAAAGCATGAAGTGAATCCTAGGGTATGGGACCAGGTTAGTTTGGAACTCAGTCACATCGACATTCAAGGCACCATCAAACCTCAGAGAAGCAGTTAGTGATGATATCACCTGAAACAAACAACAAATGCATATAAGATAAAACAATTGTTGGATTCAAAGAGAAAGATGAGCAATACCTGAGAAACCAATCGGTTAAGATTGGTGTAGGTGGGGCGCTCAATGTCAAGGGAGCGCCTGCAGATGTCATAGATGGCTTCGTTGTCAAGCAGCACAGCAACGTCAGTGTGTTCCAGAAGGGAGTGGGTAGAGAGGACACTATTGTAGGGCTCAACAACAGAGGTAGAAACCTGCGGCGAGGGATACACGGTGAACCCAAGCTTTGACTTTTTGCCATAGTCCACTGAAAGTCGTTCCAGTAGAAGGGAGCCAAGGCCAGAACCAGTGCCCCCACCCACAGCATTGAAAACCAGGAACCCTTGCAGACCAGTGCAGTTGTCAGCAAGCTTTCGGATACGATCCAAGCAAAGATCAACGATCTCTTTCCCAACTGAAACAAATAAGACATGTAAGCAGTTGATATGAAACAGGGGTTAAAAAAGTAGATAAAGTGAGAAAGAGTTACTGGTGTAGTGGCCACGAGCAAAATTGTTAGCGGCATCTTCCTTGCCACTGATAAGCTGTTCAGGGTGAAAGAGTTGCCGGTATGTTCCAGTCCTAACTTCATCAATGACGGTGGGCTCTAGATCTACAAAAACTGCACGGGGGACATGCTTCCCTGCACCAGTTTCGCTGAAGAAGGTGTTGAAAGCATCATCACCACCCCCAACGGTCTTGTCACTTGGCATCTGCCCATCAGGCTGTGAAACAAAATAGAATTAAATAAAAGTCTCCTCCAAGAATAAATTCAGACGTTTATTATTTATGATGAATGAAAATCAGATCAAATGAAATCTTCTTATCATTGCAATTGAATACACTGCTCTCAAACCATTGATTAAAAAGAACTCGAATGAATAAAGTTTCAAGAGATCCACTTAGCATTGAGTCAAAAAGAAGCTTTGTATAAATTCCATAAATGTTTTTCTATAAAGACATTCAAATCAGATTACACTTCTAAATTTTGTGAATACACTTGCATAATTGGATTCACCCAAATTTCAAAGTTTAAACTTTCAGATTCTCAAGCCTAAATGATAGACCATGATTGTTAATCTTATTGTTTTATGTTCCCAAGACAAATATAAAAACATACTCCTCAAATACAAAACACTTCTCAAAAAACACTAATCAAATGTGGTCTCCACAAGAAAACAATTTTTACCTTTAAGCCTCATCACAAAAAAAACAAAAAACAAAAAACAGTAGGGAGACAACCGACTCTATTGTATCTTTTGTCTCACTTGTTCTAGAACAATCATTTTATTTTTTTATTTTTTAAGATCTGGTCTTCTTTGTGTCCTCCCAAATATAATGTAACTTTTAAATCACAACTAAATTTGAGATAATCATTATTAAAATTTGATCTATTGATAGTTTTAAAAGCTGTATAATATTTGAGAGGAGTACTCTAGCCTTTTTTCTAGCATTACTCGATGGATCTAGTACCAGAAACATAATGCATAATCCTAGCATCAATGTCTATACCTGAATGCTTTTATTTTTCAATTATTATACCATTTCATCTTGCCAAGTTTAGTGTTCCCCAGATCTGTCACGATTTATATATTTATATGCAACAACAAGACATTATCTGTAACAACTAGTTTCGTTAATTTGTTATTACGTCACATTTTACTCTTGAAATGGCTTGGATAGGTATCAGTCTGGAATACAGCAAAATAATTCCATTAGATTCAGAGCAGAGAACCCCTAGATCTAGCAAAATGTCAACAAAATGTGTCACAAATCTGAGCATCTAACCCGGGTCAGGCAAACATATGTCGATTTGCATCACATTACGCACCAAAACATAAGTGAGAGGACTCAGAGAATCAGAAGAGTACCTGAATGCCGTGCTCGAGGCAGTAAAGTTCCCAGCACGCATTTCCGACCTGAATGCCGGCCTGGCCGATGTGGATCGAGATGCACTCTCTCATTTTCGGTGAAAAAAACTAAAAAGGAATCGACGAGAAGCTAGAGAGAATGCGAGAGAAATGCGTTTATCAAGACGCCTCTCGTTTGCGACAATGTGGTGTCTCTGAACTGATTTCTCGCCTGGAGATTTATTTGCGACGGAGAGAGAATCGGAAGGAGTTTAACCGCGGTTAGCGAACCGTGGTTAAGTGCGGGTGCACGTGGTTAATCCTTATTGGCCAGACTCAACTGCCCTAAATTTAGCCGCGCTTTGTCCCCTTTTTACGGTTGATCATTTGAGATTTGAATTACTTTGCCCGCATCAGGGGCCAAAGCAACGATACCGTTTAATTATCTAAAGATGCGGCGAACGACGAGGCAATGTTCTGTTTCTTTTTGGACAATGGCCCAATACAGACAAATGATGAATCTTGGTCACTGCATTACACGTGTCTGTCCCGTCTAATTTCAAAAGGGACAATATATTTTTTTGTTCATTGTGTTTAAAATTTATATATATATATATAATAAAAAAAAATCTCAAAAGATTGCATTAAGAAGAAAATTAACCATATGATGTCCTCTAATCCTTAGTAGCTCAAGCAATTAGTTAGTCAGGTAGTCTGCACTACATGAACCCGTGACTTCTGAGCTAAGCATTATGGCAGGATGCGACCTGCAATGACTTTGTTCGAAAGAAACGACCATTAGTAGATGTCGTAAGATCAATGTAATTGTCATATGGGATGTGGCGCTTATTCAATTCTAGCATAAATTTTGCAAATTCTGAGCATAAAACTAGAACAAAAACTCTGATAACCCACATTCACTAATTTCCTTGTGGTATGTACATTAACCTGCAAATGAGTGCCATATTGGCACAACTGTAAAGACATACGTTGAGCGCCACAAGGAGTACTGTGTTACTGTAGGATAATTTTGGAAGAGAGTTTATTGTCCTTGAGCAATTCAACCACTTTTCGCATGGAGGGCCTGTTAATGGGGAATGCTGAGGTGCAAAGAAGGGCCACATCCAAAACCTTCTCAATCTCCTCGTAATTGCTTGAAGATGGGTCCATTCGCGGGTCTATAAGTTGGTCTAGATCTCCGCAACAACCGATGCCATTGTCACTTCCTTCTGCTGGAGGCGATAGGGCAATCTCTGAAACCCATTTCACTATGTCCTTGTTGTCACCAAAGGAGTCGTCGTTTGGCCTCTTACCAGTAATCAATTCCAAAAGCACCACACCGAAGCTATAGACATCGCTCTTTTCAGTCACTTTTAGAGTATAACCATACTCTGTATTAATTGAACAAAGCATAGATAAGAAGGCAAGCTAGTTATGATTTCAACCAAGTATGTTATCCTATTATTTAAAAAGGCATTTGCATACTTTATGCTAAAAGAGAGATTGAACTTTCAATTTATGTCAAACCTCCACTTTTGTTGATGATAAAAAAATATTTGTTAAATTATTAGTTATTTCAAAAGTTTTAACTTATAGGAAGAAATAAATTGAATCACTTAATAATTAGTTTAATATTCTTTAAGATCATATTTTGCAATTTATTCTTTGCTAGCAACTTAGCAAATTGCCAAAAATCCAAAAGGACTTCTAACGCAAGGATCATGTTATACAAGCTAATTCAATAGCAATCATTGATCAAGTGTCAAGAAGTACGAGAACTGAACTAACCTGGCGCAATGTAGCCACAGGACCCAGCAACACGCGACATGGCACCCGGACCCTCCCCCACGTCACGCTTCAACGTCTTAGCCAGCCCAAAGTCCGCCACACGTGGCATCCACTCTTCGTCCAATAGTATATTGTTACTCTTCACGTCCCGGTGCACGATAGCCGGAGAGCAATCGTGGTGCAGATACGCCAGCCCCTGAGCCGCGCCCAGTGCTATAGTGAAACGCCTGGGCCAGTCCAATAAACCTCCACCCTTCTCTCCGTGCAACACGTCACCCAAGCTCCCATTCTCCATGTACTCGAACACCAAAATCCTGCGATCGTCGCCGCTGCAACTGGACAGCAACCTTAAAACGTTACGGTGGCGGATCCGACCCAACGACTCAACCTCGGATTTGAACACCACTTTCGAATCCGGGTTCTGGGTATCTCCCCAGAGTCTCTTAACCGCTACAATCTCACCCGTTGTGAGCTTCACCTTGTAGACCCGACCCGTCCCACCCGCTCCGATCAAGTTGTCTTCTTTTAAAGACAAGAGAATGTCTTCCTCAATTAACCCGACCCTTTGGAATGAGACTACCTTCCATGCGCGTTTGGGTTTGCGACCAAATGCTAGGTATTTCGGTTTGAAGAACCAAAACAGAGACCCCAGCAGAAGAACCACGCAGAGAGTTAGAACAACTGCAAGATACCAAGTGTTGTGCCTGGGTCTGGGACTCGAACATCGGGGCAGGGGCTTCAAATACGGGCTACAGAGACCCGGGTTACCCAAAAGACTCGAGAGGTACAACTCGCTGTCGAAACCCAGAGGTACCTTACCGTACAGTTTGTTGTTCGATACGTTGAACAAGTTCAGCTTCAGCTTCGTAATTTCAGCCGGAATCTCGCCAGTAAGCGAGTTTCCGGAGAGATCCAGATACTTTAACACCGGTAAATCCCCGAGTCCAGGCGGAATAGTCCCGAAGAATCGGTTTCTAGATAGGTTCAGCTCGTTCAACTCGGTCCACGAATCCACCGAACTAGGAATCTCCCCGGAGAACGAGTTATCCTGCATTCTGAGATTCAGTAACTTCTTCAATCCCGTTATACACGTTGGAAGCTCGCCGGAAAAATGGTTTCCACTCACATCGATCACTGACAGATTATGTAGTTCGCAAATATTCGCTGGGATTCCGCCAGTAAACTCATTACCAGAGATCAAGATCGTAGTGAGCCCACGAGCACGGGAAATAGAAGGAGAAACAGAGCCTTCGAGTCTATTATCTTGCATTTCAAGAAACGAAAGCTGTGATAGACTCCAAAAACCGTCCGGCACTTCACCGGACAGTTGGTTGTTTTTAATCCTCACATAATTGAGAGAATCGCATTCACCGTACGACTCAGGTAAGCTTCCAGAGAAGCGATTGTTGAATGCGATTAGAATCTGAAGCTTCTTTCTTTCGCAGAGGTACTTGGGCAATTCACCATTGAAATTGTTGGTAGAAACATCAAATTCCAGCAAGTCCGAATTATTGCCTAGATTTTCCGGTAGTCTCCCGGAAAAGCTGTTGTTGAAGAGCTTCAACTGTTGCAGATACGCATTCGAAGCTAAAACCTCCGGAACTTCGCCTTCGAAAAAGTTGTCGTTGAGATTCAGAGAATCGAGAGGCATTGCCGCGATCTTTTCCGGTAATTTACCGGTGAGAATGTTTTGAGAGACGTCTATTCTGAGCAAAGAGCTCAGATTCCCTATGCTCTCGGGCAATCCACCGGACAATTGGTTATCGTAGAGCTCGAGTTGTTCTACTCTTTTCAATCCGCCGATGCTGCTAGGAATTTCACCGGAAAGAGAATTGGAGGACAAGTCTAGATTTTTTAGCGCAACGAGTTTTCCGATCGAGTCTGGTATGTGTCCGACGAGGTGCGATCCTGCAAGAAATAAAATCTCGAGCTTGGTTAGGTTTCCGATCTCTGGAGGCAAGGGACCGGGCTTGAATGGATTGTAAGCGAGATCGAAGCTGGTCAACTCACTGAGATTGCATAAGAAGGAAGGGATCGAGCCACTTAGAAGGTTGTTACTCAGGGAGAGCACTCTCAGCGCCTGGAACCGGCCAAAGCTCACCGGAATATTCCCCGTAAAATTGTTCGCGGATAGGTCAAGTACTTCTAGTTCTGTGAAATCCGGCGAGAATTCCGGCACCTCTCCGGCGAAGTAGTTAAGGGTGAGGTTCAGCAATCGAAGGTGTGAGCAGAGAGACAGGGGCTGGGACGAGAGAGTACCGTTGAAGAAACTGTTGCCGAGAGAGAGGTTTTGGAGGGTCCGAATCCGACAGAAATCATACGGAAACCCACCGTAGATAGCCAACCCGGATAGGTCAATGGAAATAATCGAGTGATTCTGAGAGTCACAAGTGACGCCGGTCCAGTTGCAGGAATTACTCTCACCGTTTGAAACCCAGTCGTTGAGGCTGCCATTTGGGTCGTCGAGCCGGGCATTCTTGACCCGAACCAAAATCTCGGAGTCTCCTCTAAGACACAGCGCCAGAGTAAAACAGTGCAGCAACAGGAAAAACAGAAACGTAAAGGTTTTCTGCTTCAGATTTTTCATCTTAAAATACAAAGTAAAAGAAATCTGCTGCTATTAAGAATCACTGGACATGTTTTGTAGGGCTTCTGTGCTTGCGAGAGAGAGAGAGAGAGAGAGAAAGAAAGTAACGGTTGGGAAATGGAGATGGCGACAAGTACTAGGCGGTCAGGCCCAGGATTTAAATGGAGGTTACAGTTTCACACTTCACACTTCACATGGAAAGAGCTGCCGCTAATCAAAAAGGAAGGGGATTAATAGCTTCATCTTTTGGGATATTGTGCGAAAGGGGCGAAGGGCACTGGGTGATTAGAGTGACATAATTGCTGGTTAATCAAGATAAACGTGATGGGTTTTGGCTTTTTACGAGAAAATGCCAAAAAAAGTGGGTTGGGTGGTGCTTGGTGCGAGAGTAGAAAGGACTTTAATGCCCAGGACCAGGAGAATGGCAATAGCTTATTTCCAGGAGGAGGAGGAGGGTATGCGTGAAATGATGATACAGGGAAATGATTAGATTTTAGGGGGGGGGGGGGGGGGGGGGTGGGAGAGGATCAATGATAGAGCAAGAAAAATGCATGTTTGGTGTATAATAATAAAGATATGTGATATTTAATTTAACTATAAAATAGTTATTTGATGGGTTTTATTTTTGTGGTGGAACTGGAACATGTTGACAGTTGACTGAAGCATGAAAAATGCACGCAGGCATAACTCCGGCCCTCCATGGCCGAAAATCTGTCCCACTTGATGCTGCCCGAGGCTTCTGTTCTGTCCAAGTGTATTGAATTGTATGCCAAGTTATGAAGGCGACTTCCTGGCTCCCATTCCCATCAAAATGCATAGAGCCATGGTCCATGGACAAGTTTGTAAACACAAGTTTCGAGAAGAAAGATTTACACCTTTGAAAATATCAATTTATATTATTAATATATATATATATTTTCAAGTGTTATTGAAAACTGTTTTTATATTTTAAAGTGTCATATACAGCAGATTATGGGTTTGAATATATTCACTCCATAATTTACCTTCCATTTTTAATTATTTCATATTTTGAGGGTCCAAAGCATACTATATTATGTTATGTGCATGAATTTATATATGGTCCCACGAAGAATATATAGCATCATATTGATGCTTATAGACTGGTGGATAATGAAACCAGCTAAGAAGTTTGATTAGCATAAACTGATTGGTTGTCTTCAATGTTCATAGTCAAGACGAAATAGCGAATGATATTCATTTCAGTAAACTAGTCAAATTGCAGTGGCGCCTCATACTTTCTATATTCTTTCTCTTTTCTTTTTTTAAAAAAATTATTTTATCTTTATCTTTAGTGGGGGTGATGAGAATTAATTAGAGAGTTGATTGATCAGGCATGCTAAAAGAGTAATTAAGTGGAGTGAGAACAAGGATTTCTCCGCCTAGCTAGCTACTGTTTTCCAATAAGAATTAGTCTTCGATCGAGATTCGAAAGGTTGACGATAGTCAGTATAGGAGTATTATAGTTAGAAACTTCCCCCCTAACCAAGTGAAGCAAGATGATGAAATCATTTGAATTGATCGTTAACAAATAAGTAGTGATAGTCTACTAGAGTTTTTCCGTTGCTTGGAATCTGAGACCGGCTGTTTTTCATGGTCTCATCTCAATTTTATGACATATTCGGTACACGCATGGAAGGGTCATTCCATTTGGAATATGAATATATATTACTAAATATATAANGCTACTGTTTTCCAATAAGAATTAGTCTTCGATCGAGATTCTAAAGGTTGACGATAGTCAGTATAGGAGTATTTTAGTTAGAAACTTCCCCCCTAATTAACCAAGTGAAGTAAGATGATGAAATCATTTGAATTGATCGTTAACAAATAAGTAGTGCTAGTCTACTAGAGTGTTTCCGTTGCTTGGAATCTGAGACCGGCTGTTTTTCATGGTCTCATCTCAATTTTATGACATATTCGGTACATGCATGGAAGGGTCATTCCATTTGGAATATGAATATATATTACTAAATATATAAAAAGTTAAAAATGTAATAATTATTCATATTCTTTTGATTACCAATAACATATATATTATTATTGATATTGAAACAAAATTCTAAAATATCCAAGATTATATATATGAATATTTTATCGGTGTTAAACCATCCTAACATAATATATTGGGTGGTTGCACTACCTTAGAACTGAGGGTTCTAGGGTGGTTGGCCACCCCCATTGAATATTAAGTAGATATTAAAAAAGAAAAAAAAAAAAAAAAAAGTTAAGAAGAAAAAAAGGAAAATTTTTTTGGAACCTTCATTATATNAAAAAAAAAAAAAAAAAAAAAACTTGGTTTTTTTTTTTTTTAATCCGTTATCAAATCAATCCTGAGATGAAGGTCAGGATTGATTTGATAACGGATTAAACTTGGTTGATTTCGAAATTAAAAAAATGATTTGATAAAAGATAAAATCTCAGTAGCTCAAACAATAAGCACTTTTCCACTGAAAAATTTTCAGTGCCAAGAGACAACCTTGGAAGCTGCCAGCAGGCTAGCTGTTTATCATATATATATATAGCTGTTTATCATATACATTCACGGTCTCATCATCTCACATCTGAATCTTGGTGTCTCTGTCATTAGCAAATTCAGATGACAAAAGCTAAAGTAGTTGAGCTAACATATACCCCGCCTAATTTGGTTCCAATTTTTAATTCGATTCGGTGGTCAAAAACTCAAAAGAATCAAGCATCAAAGCATCAATTATATTCAGCGACGTTCACAAGAATCAATGGCTAAAACCTACCGAAAGATTAACTCCACATAATGTTGCTTTGTCTGGAGACCGGAACAGTCAAATCCTTTTGTCTCAAAAGTGGGTCGTAGAACTAGAAGTGGACTCTCTAGTCTAAGCAAGTCCGATGGATCAGCACAGCAGCCTTTGTAGACTACTTCGTGCAGGTCATGTTCTAAAAGCGAAGCCTATATTGACTTCTAAACTGGGCTCACATGCATGGGTCTTTGTCTGCAATTGCAAAGCAATCAATAATTTTTCATAAAAAAATTGGTAATATTTCCACAGCTAGATTATGAGCTGAAAACACCTGCACAAAATACGTACGTTCCCAGACAAAACATAAAACAACAAAAAAATCATTGAATAGTTTAATTAGTCTTAAAACAACATAATTAATTTATGTTTTGTACGTACTGAAAACATTAAGAAGAAGCTCCATAGGACGCATAAAAAAATTGGACGACATCACTTTCCGCAAAGATAGAAAACAAAATAAAGTAATTATTCTTTAGTTCATTACACATCATTTCTCTTTTCCGAAGTAGGCTTTATCCTCTTGTTCTTCTAGAAAGGGAGGAATAGGAAAAAAAACATTGTGATGTGAACTTCCTTATCTTTATCGGTATGCACCGTCCAAACACCTCAACAAGAAACTGTCCGCGCATATGGCTACAAGTAATTTCATTGAGATTTGAGAATGTAAATATTTTTTAGATAAAATAAGAAAAATTTGGACCACCCAGGTGGTAAATGAGTTGGTAAAGCAGTAGGGGAATCCGATTGCAATAGTAGTTACATAAACTAGATGCTACTATAACGGAGTTTTACTAATTTACACATTGATTGGGTTGTGGCGAGGGACTCGCCTTTATAGACAGTAGCTATGACTCAACCTGAACATTCCATAGTGGGTAAAAACCCCGATGATAACGCCCAATGGAAGAAATTATACTGGTTGTCTCTTTCCACCTTTTAGAATAAATAAATAAATAAAAAAGGGTAAAGCTAGTGAAATGTTGCGTTTTAATTGATACTATATAATTACATATTTTTCAAATAAATGTTCATCAAATCCGCTGTAGTACAAATATAAAAACAAAATCCGGGTTTGAATCTCGGCAGCGGAAACAAACTTTTGTTTTTTCTCCAAGCTTGTAAAGCTGGTCAAATGGTGTTTTAATTGATACCATATATAAATATTATTATATTTTTCAAATAAATGGCATCAAATCTGCAGAGGAAAAAAAAAGTTTTTTTTCCCTTACGCACAACTTCTCAACCCAAGCTTTTACAGTTGCACGTGTCTCATGCATGTTAGCATATCATTTTATTGTATTAACTCATCTATTTTTAATATGATATTAATGAAAAGATCAGTAACTGTTTATATACATATATTAAATTTTATAGAGGAAGAACATAAAAAAAAACCCTTAAATTTGTTAATTACCTTGACAAGCTAGCCTAGCTAGCTTGCCCTAGGACATTGCATTTTAATTAGAGTGTTAACAAAAAACATAGTATTATATTATTTATAGAGCCAAGTCGACGTGAATAGTACTTCACGTGTTAATAATTTGGTATAATCAATCAAGCACTTAAGTTACGTACTCTCAAATTTTGTTTCTCACCTGTTGGTAAACGAGCTGTAGGTCAAGAAAAACCATAGGGTATTCGCCGTGTAACAGCTTGTTATTGGTTGGGGATATATATTAGGAATAGAACTAACAGCGTGAAGGAGGAGATGGATGCATATCCTAAGCTGAGAGATATTGCAAAATGTTTTCTTAAATTTTAGGTAGGGGACCGATGGGAAAAACAATTTTCACATGTAGGTGGATAACTGATACCCTGCTGAAATATGGGCACCGGGCTGCTTATGATGCCCAAAATACGTAGGCTAGCTGGAGGCTAGTCTTTCGTCTGTGTTGATCAATGGAGATCGGTGATCTAAGCTCTTGTGGAAATTCAAGCTAAACTTCCCGAAGTTAAAAGGGGTGAGTGCAATAGATGGAGGAATTGAAAAAGTCGTCCTTGCATGACATGTACATGTTGTGCTGGTTGATTTTGAGTACGTTCCACCATTTATAACCTTTGGTGTACCAGGAATGAAAATAAGCATGTTGGTCATCCCAAAACAGAGGGACAGCTAGCTCTTGTCTTGAAGATCGTTGTCTGGGAAGTGCATTCTAGAATTTTGGGGAGGGTAATTAATTTTCAGAAGAATTGGGAAAATGATCTTCTTTGTCAAAGTTGGAACATTTCTACAAATTTGTTGGTTTAATTTCCCTTTTTTTTTGTTGCTATTTTCTGCAGTTTCTAGCTGGTGGGTTGGTTTTCTGCCTTGCTTGAAGGCGCGTAAGCTGGTTTCAGCTGGTGTTTGGTTTTGTTTCTGGTTTTAATGAAATTCTATTATTCATCAAAAAAAAGAAAGAAGAAAAAAAAGAAAACGGTGTGCCGTTTATTAAATGGATGCGTTAAGGTAAATGCCTCTGTAAGGTTAAAAACATAAAATCCATGAAATGCTCAAGCTCCTTATGCATTTGGTGCAGTGGTATATATGTAACTATATAATATATCACCTCTGGAAGCACAGAAACGACACAAGGCATGGTAACGTTTTGAGTTCAGAAGAGCAGATGATCATCCAACGGATTGATTGGGAAGTTCGAACCCGTGGCATGTTTGTCAATACAGCAACTAATCGGGATTAATTTATGCTGTAAATTGGGCCTGCAAGATCTAATTTTATGTTCCTTCTGGTTAGTCTGATCTCTTGTTTTGGTTCTCGGGTTTGCATCTTTTTTGTTTTTGTTAGTAAATTAGGTTAATTAATTAGAGTTTGTTTCTTTGTGAAGTTGTCGTGCATGTGTTATTCTTGTTTTCTATGTGTTTGGGCTTCTGCTTTGTATTCTGTAGATCGATATGCATATGGTTGCATACATTGATCATATTATATGATATATTCCTTTATTATATACTATCATTCTTATCATATTATTATATTAACAAAATAATTATATATATAGACATATAACAAATATAAATATATAACTACTTATAAAATTATCTAAACCAAATAAGAATATAGTACCTATACATATGCTATAAGTAAACTATATAAGTAATGTATTTTTTGGGTAATTGTCCCGAAAGTCCCTAAGTTTTGCATGTGGCCAATAAGGATATGAGTTTTTTTGTTTTAATATTTTAACGTCTTGAATTTTGTTCAAATAACAAATAGGTTTTTCGTTCAGTCTTTTACCAAAAAAAAAAAAAAAAAACCCTTGCCACCTATTATTATATTGTCCATGTCAGACAAAAGTGGCACGCGTATCAAAATATACCACCACGTAGACAACTATGTCAAAATATTTGGAAAAAATAGAAGAAGAAGAAGAAAAAAAAAGCAGGAAATTAGAGAAGGACAAGATGTAATCTTCCTTAAAACACGCCTTGGACAAAGCAAAGCTCCCTTTATGCTTTGTCAGCCTTGTCCTTTCAGGCTCACACAACCTAGCTAGTAGCTAGCTATGGGC
This sequence comes from Carpinus fangiana, assembly GCA_006937295.1. Classification (NCBI taxonomy): domain Eukaryota; kingdom Viridiplantae; phylum Streptophyta; class Magnoliopsida; order Fagales; family Betulaceae; genus Carpinus; species Carpinus fangiana. The sequence goes on from CM017322.1 coordinate 38,930,848, forward strand.
TCGGTGGTGTTCTTGGGTAGAGATCAATCATATTTGTTCTTCCTAAATCCTAAGAAATAACTTGAGCAGATGCCTAAAGAGTATTAACTTCAATCAATCATATTAATTTCCTTTTGGAAGGGCAATGACCTAAGCTCAGGTGGGGGGTTAGGTTACGTGAGAGTATGGTTGTCTTCCCATAAATCGGGAGGAGGGCTAGGCATGCATCAAAGAGTATATAACTATATAGGCTGTGTTTGGCAATGGATTGGACTAGAGGAAGTGGATTGGTACTGTAACAGATTGGATTGATGTGAGGAAAAAAGTAAAAATGTTTTGTATTGAAAAGTGAAATTTTTTGTTTTGTAGTGATTTTTTTATTTCAAAAGTGATAAAAAGTGATTGATGTGATATAAAAAGTAAGAATATTGAGGTTGATTTTGAAAATTTTTTTTTGAGACTTTACAAAGTCCAGTCCGGTCTCTTGGCAAACATATGCTATATGGGTATGTTTAGGGAAGGACTGGACTAGATTTTGTAAAACTCCAAAAAAAATTTCTCAAATCAATCAAATCTGCTACAGTACCCATCCACTTCCTCCAGTCTGGTTCATTGCTAGTTCAAGTTGTCATCATCAAACATATACATACATACATACATATATATATATATATATATATAAGAGTATATAACTATATATGTAGCTACCATTTGAATCAAGCTGTCATCATCAAACATATATATATACGTGTGTGTGTGTGTGTTTGTGCCATCCCATCGGATGATTGCTACACTTTAATTAATGAGACAACTTTTAAGGTGCCGTAGAAAACACTAACATGTTTCTCAATCCTAAAAAATAGAATTGTTGGACACTAAACTCGGAAAGGAGGTCATAAGGAGTACCATCACGACACTACCAACTCACCATGAAAGCATTATCCAACAGATCTAGAACGATCGATGCTAGCTAGAAAGAATTCAAAATACAAATGTGAAGCTGGAGATTAGAATCATCAATCATGATAAGATAAAGAAACCTTGTTATAGTTTTACAAGAGCAAATTAAGGTCCTAAAATCGAGTGTTTCAGATTCGTATTTGCACTCATCAGACCTAGCTCTAATTAATGAACAGTGAGATTAAGGTTAACCAGATAAACCAAATGATCAAACCCAATATCATAATCGATCCAATATTCTCATGAACGAAACATAGTAACAAAACAGCTGATTAAATGATACGCTTTTCAGAAAGAACAAAAACATAGTAAAATGAAATAAAAAGACAGCCCATGATATATATATATATATATATAGAGAGAGAGAGAGAGAGAGAGAGAGGTAGGATTTATTCAGAAACCAACCAACTCCATCAATATAGGAATATTAGGAAGAACATGCAGCTAGCATCATTAATCACCAGTATGATCACGATCAACAGAAATAATAAATACACAAATAAATATTCAGATGGATCCTTGGTGTACTATACATACTCTTATAAAGTAACTATGAGATTCCCATTTGATCATATGGTCGATGATGATGATGATGAGACTTGATGTGGGTCTTCCTTCTCTAGCTAGAGAATCTCATGAACAAGTAATTAACAAGCAGGCAACAGAGAAACGAGTAGAGTAGTAGTAAAGGAAAAATGTAAGTAGCAGCAGAAAAAAACTGTAACATATGCCAAATGGAAGAAACGGAACTACAACTAAATTGCCTGGCTCCATCCTGTCTGCCTTTCACTATTAAGGATTGGTGGTGTTGTTCTACACAGGGAGTCACATTGAAGTATCCTTCACCTCCAAAATTGCACGACAATGACTTTTGATTTACAATGGAATGTCAAAAATGTGGTCATTGCACATAAGAAGAAATGGGTGGTTGGGAAGGATGGGAAGTGCTTGTCCACCTAGAGCCATTTCTGACTTTTTCGGCCCAACCCCAGCAGTACGCCACTAGACCTTCTTCTCTCCTTCCCTTCTCTCTCTCTCTCTCCTCTCTCTCTGTGTGAGAGAGAGGACACAGAGAGAGAGAGAGAGAGAGAGAGGGATGATGGGGTTATAAAGAGGGTGGCCCAGGTGGGGAGACGAGGAGGAATTTTTGCTCATGCGGCAGGATTTAAACAAAGCATATAATTTTGTGGTTTTGGCTTTGAGTGGCCGGTGAAAAGCCCTTTTCAAATTACTCTTTGGTCTGTTTTCTGGTAAGACACAAACAATCCCTTTCCTGGCCTCAATAAACAAGTAATTATTCAAGAGTCACACTATATTAACCCAACAATTCATGGACTTCCCATGCAATTTAAGGTCAAGTTTATGCGACATTTGAATGGATTTCTTTTTGCTTTTTTAACCCTTTTGTTGGGTCGATAAGATCCCATGGATTGTTCGTCGACCTCAAAGGCCTCAAAACCATGCCGCTGCATTCTGTTGATTTTTTTTTGTTTTTTTGTTTTTTTAATCAAATAAGGGAAAGTGGGTTAGAGGACTAATATTACCACAAAAGGGATGGACATCCCTACAAGAAGGCCCAATAAGTAAATGCAGCATAAAATAAGGAGCAAATTCTTGATCTGGTCCAAAAAGACTAAACAGTAGGTAATGGTATAAGAGTCGGGCCTATTCCAGGGTCGCATAAGGAGGTTAAAAATGCAAATGAACTCAAAGAAGAGTTCGTTGCGGTAAAAGCAACAAACATGTTGTTGCCAGGCAAGCACTGCAAATAACTCAATCAAATCCGTTGAAGGATGATTACCAGCGAAAAAACCCACAAAAAACCAACAGAAAACACAAGCAAAGAAACGGAAATACATCTTAATTGTAAAGTGGTTTTAACTTTTAAGATGGGTAGTTGACGTTAATTGTCAAATATTGGAAATAATTGAGGTGATCAGTGTTACAATCAAGTACATTTGGACCAAATTAAATGAGATAAAGAAACAATTTAATTATAAAAGCATCATAGAAACAAGTTTAGAGGCATTTTTGAAAAAGAAAAAAAAAAAATTGAGATTGATGTCAACTTCTCCGGCGATTTACAAGACACACTTCTAAATTAAAAGAAAATATTTGCTGCCAAAGAAAAAGCTGTTAAAAGCCATTTTAATTTATGGGGTGGTCTGATCACTCCCCCAAGAGTTTTAGAGGTGAAAAGCCTCGAGGGGGTAATTTGGTCAAAAATCTTGAGAGGTGTACATCTAAACCAATCTTAAGTGAATAGTCAAACAACTGCCTCAAGACTTAAGGGGATGGCTCGACCGGCCCCTCATAAGTCTTGAGGGTGGCCAAACCATCCTCCAAAACAACTTTTTTTAAAAAAACATTTTTCCCCTCAAAATGAATGGTGTGGAAAAATATTAATTGTTCATTTTAAATGATTATTCATGATTTTAAGAATTGCATGTAATTCTTATCCTAAGTTAGATACGACTAATATAAAAATAATTATTACAAATGGATTTTTTCCGTACCAAGTACCTAATCTTCTTCACGTTTATATATAAATTATTTTATTTTTCTCTCTTTTGAATATGCTTTAATCTTTGAATTTGTCTTTTTTGAAAACAATGACTATTAATCCAATAATTATTTGAAATTGTCGCATTAATATCGTAAAATACTTATAACTCATAAGATAAAAAACATAATTTCTAACATTATTGGGTTACTCTATTCTCACCTTATATAAAAAATTAAAGAAATATCCGGATCAAATTATGGGGAAAGACAAAAAGAATCTTGTCAAATAAAAAAAGGAAATACTGCCTTAATTAGTATAATATAATTAACTGAGGTATATATATAAAATGATCATTAGAAATTTTTTAGGGTTTCCTTTTGTCTATTTCGCAATTACCTGCAGAGAGGCAGCTGGCACCAAGAAAGAGGTTGCCCCAGGTTGTCTCTGTTCGTATAATCCATATATTGACTGTTTTTTTTTTTTTTTTTGTCAAATTTTAATTATTTTGAAATAAGTGAGTCCTACTAATTATAGGATGAACACCATGCAAGATAAAACCCTCCCAAGAAAGCAAAACTCTCTCCCATCTAAATCTAATGCAATTTACCGACAAAAGTTAATCCTAGCTAGGTAATTATGACATGATTGTCTACTAATGATGAATACAAAGAAACCCTTTGAATTAAGAACAAGAAGCATCGCCCAATATATATTCACATACATGTTCTAACTTTACATCATATCTGATCATTTTGTTGTTTGGCCGGAGGGAATCAGAGATCATGATCATGCACCTCATCCCTCACGTTTAATTTGTTGATTAAACTAATTAAACACTTCGGATTAGGAATAATTAGGATCTCATAATTGGCAGGTATATTTAATTATTAAAATATAGATAGATAAGGAAAATATAAAATTATATTTATATAATAAAACTTTTGACAAGGAAGAGGAGCCATGGTGTGGCTTATACGTCAAAGATTCTACTTCAATATTCAACGACCCATCAAAACCTCCGCATACATAAAAACTATATGTTACACCGAAAGCGACGTCTGCTCGGTTGTAGACGCGCAATACTCGATTGCTCTGCTTACAATTGTAGAATGATAGGGCCGACAAAATAATTTACAATATACACACGGTTCTATCTACGCACTCACTCATCATCAACCAACCTCCCCTTACCAGTTGCTTGCTTCTATTGAAAAGACATGAAGAACTTTCCTTCTTTTTTTTTTTTATTCAATATCAAATAATTTTTCAGTTTCATGTAAAATTAACTTTCTATCACAATTTTAATTCCGATCGATGTGGGTATTAATTAAGTAGTCTAACTCTAAGAGACTGATTTCACATCATATATGGTGGAGTACAACTAACAATTACACCTAAATTAACCCGAATATCTCCAATTACAACCTAGTACAACCAAGCGCAATAAATGCTGGTCGGTTTTCGTGACAAACGGTTTTTCATGTCACACGAATTTGGATTCTTTCCGATTCATTATTCTCTCTAATCAAAGTTGACAGAAGAGAATCTAGTATTTGTTAACGTAGAGGCAAAATTATTTAATAAAATGTAAATTGACACTTTTGCTCCTATGTTAAAGAGGACCAGCTCCTCTTCGGTCTCGGGTATGTGGTGTAGTTGATTTATTGTTCGGATTGCACAAATCCCAACAATAATTTTGCACGCTAAAGTGTATTTTCTTTAAAGAAATCATAGAGAGTAGTTTTAAAATTTTTACCAAATATGTTAGTTTTTGTTTGACACAACTTTGTAGGTACTAAAAATACTTTTAAACTCAGTAACGTAATCACAAACAAGCTCAGAAAGATTTTTCAAAATATCAAATTTCCCTTGCATAGAGATTTTTTGGGCCTTTATGGACTAAAGATAGCTTGGACTTTAAAGAGCTTAGAAAATCGCCAACAATTTTGTATTGAATTTCATATAAATTCACGGATTGCATAAAAAATAGTCAGCCTATCATTAAGCTTCTTGGGGAGCTGAGTTGGAACCAAGCCATCTGGCCAACCTATTAAGGACTTCATATAGATGTCCATGGGCCTTGGGCTTGACAAGTGGTCGACGTACTTGAAGCACGGATTTGTTTTCACATAACTACATCGAATTTACAATCAATAAACGGAGAAGCCCATTCTAAAGCCCAATGGGCTCTTTCGTCTTTCGTCTTCAAGCACCACCACCCCCCCCCCCCCCCGTGGACCCCCAAAATAGAGTTGTGACGTGATCCGTGATCTTCGTGTTCTAGACCAGAATAATTCTTTTTTATTTTTCACTCCTATATTTTTTTTTGGAAGAACCAAATTTTGGGGCGTTAGGATAAGATTTGTTTTCCACACTTCCCAATTCCCAGAAAACCTTTCACGTCATCTTCACTTTTGTTTTATTTACTTACTTCGCACATCTATAACATATCTCCATTCTAACCAACTTCTCCGACACGGTCTTTTGCTTCAATAACTTAGAGAACTAAACAAGAAGATGCAGCCCACTTTGGATGTCAACCAACGCCTTGCAAGAATCTCTGCGCATCTCCACCCTCCTAGTTTCCAGGTTTGGCTTTCTTTGATTGTTCAGCTGGTTATGCATGATTGATGATGGTCCTGTCTCTGGCAGAAACTTGTAATCTTTTTGTTTTGTTTTGCTTTTTTAATGACGATTTTGGTGGTGTTGGAAACGTGTGTGAATGGTGTACCAAAAGATGGGGGAGAGTTCGGGTTTGAGACCGGCGAATTGCCGGGCAAAAGGCGGGGCTCCCGGGTTCAAGGTGGCGATTTTGGGTGCTGCAGGGGGCATCGGGCAGCCTCTGGCTCTGTTGATGAAGATTAATCCACTGGTTTCGGTTCTTCATCTCTACGATGTGGTCAACACTCCTGGTGTTACAGCTGATATCAGTCACATGGACACTGGCGCCGTGGTAAAGTTCATTCTCTTACCTTACTTGCATTTGGTATTTGAGCTTAATGGGTGATTATTAATTTGAACTTTGAACTATTTCTTCAAATTTTCGAGTACCCAATTGCTTGTTGAATTAGTGTTGGGGTTATCACTACAATGAGAGACCAAAAGAAAATTGCCAAATTGGGAAATCGGTTCACAATAATTAGCTTGAATATACTAGATTTAGCAATTTGAATAGAATTGTTGTTCACCCTAGCTTTTTCTTTGAAGCTTTGAACTTCATTGGGTCATATTTTGAATAGGGTCAGTGGAATTGACTATTATCTACATATATATAGGTGCGTGGGTTTTTGGGGCCACAACAGCTGGAGAATGCTCTTGCGGGCATGGACCTTGTAATCATCCCTGCTGGAGTGCCCCGTAAACCTGGAATGACGAGGGATGATCTGTTCAACATCAATGCTGGAATAGTTAGAACACTTTGTGAAGGGATTGCTAAGTCCTGCCCAAATGCTATTGTCAACTTGATCAGTAATCCTGTTAACTCCACCGTTCCAATTGCAGCAGAAGTTTTCAAGAAAGCTGGCACCTATGATCCAAAGCGACTTTTGGGTGTCACAATGCTTGATGTTGTCAGAGCTAATACTTTTGTGGTATGCACAGTTAATCTCACCATGTTTATGTTCCTTTTTATGTTGGCAGTGTTGAGGGGTATTGTTTATCATCAGTTTGATGTTGACAAGGAAAGTATTTCTTGATAGATATGTGAGTTTATGACTGAGCTCTCTGAATATTATCCTCTAAACCTCCTTTTATTTTGATTTCATTTACACTGTCCACTCATATGTTATTTTGTAAGCACGTATGAGTAAAGGATAAAATCTTTTTGCTGGGATTTAAGGCTTTATTGAGTTTGCTGCAGGGTGGAAATCATTTCCTTTATTTTTTACCAGAGTTAAGACAGACTGGCATGGATGTGTGTGTGTAAGCGATATTATGTCATTACATGGCAATGTTTTTCATTGTTACAAAATGTAATCTGATGGGTTATAAATGAAAGGAAGACCTTAAGTGATATTTGTGACTCAATAAGTCGGTCAATGTGAATTTATGTTCCATATGTGAAGAACTAAAACTTGGATTGCATGACACACCTCATTGTAGCCTAGAGATGAGAAGATAGCTTCATTGGTCAGTTATGCTTTCAAGTTGTGCTCTGCTGCTCTCCCTTTTTTTTTTTGTGGGGGCGGGGCGGGGCAGGGTTAGTTTAATGGTTTATCTATCTTTGTTTCTGAAGCTAACTTAAATCTTTCCTTAATGTTCTTTTGGGACCACTGCAGGCAGAAGTTTTAGGCCTTGATCCTAGAGAGGTTGATGTTCCGGTTGTTGGGGGTCACTCAGGGGTTACAATTTTACCACTTCTTTCTCAGGTTCAAGAGAAATAGCTAAATGCTTGCATTAGATGCTTTAAACTACTATTTCTCTAGTGAAACTCCTTTATTTATTTATTTATTTTTCAGTTGATTGTTCTTCACATTATATATAGGTTAAACCTCCTTGCTCTTTCACCCCAAAAGAAATTGACTATCTGACGGATCGCATTCAAAATGGTGGAACAGAAGTTGTTGAGGTATAGAAATATATGTTCAGGTTGCTCTTAGAATAATGTATCTTATGCTACCTTTTTTTTTTTCTTTTTAAATTTTTATGTGGACTTACATGATGACGTCTGACTTGTATTGTGAACGCATGCATGGAATTGTTTCTTCCAGTAGGTCCAATACTGTGGCGTCCTTCGGAAATTTTTTTTTAGTCTTATAGGAGATGATATGAAAAAAATACTATCTGATTTCATAACTGACATGGATCTTCTTGCCTACGTATTCTGCCAATGACATGATGGCTTGTATTTGTAAGCGTTCTTGGTCTTATGAACATTATTTCACATTTGCCTTGGATCTCAATCTCACATACCTTGCTTTTGTTGGTATAAAGATTTAATATGACACATTGTAAGTATGAGGTGAAGTAGAACATTTTGCATTCTTGTGGTTGAATAACAACCTGAATAAGACATAGAACGAAAAGAAAAAAGTTTAACAATTATAAAAACTGGATGGGGAAAAGAAATAATGAAGAAAAACGAACTCACAACTACAACAGACACTTTCCTGAGCCAGAAAGGCTTCCTGAATGGCTGAGCTCACTAGCTTGCTTACTACAGAAACAATGAGCGGGATGGGCTATTGAAAAGAGTCTTTGCTCTAGAATGACTAGGAAACAGAGGAATTTCCTCCCCTCCCCTACCACCCACCTTCCAATTGGGCAAAGGTGAAGGAAATATTCTTTGAGCTTGCCAGACTATTTTTCTTATTTTTCACTGAAAAATAGACTGTAGCAGTTTATGTTTCTTAGGGTTTTCTGGTACAGTGAGAAAGTGGCTAATATCTTGTTTTACTTAGAGGGAGGCACTTTCTCTTTCTTAAGACTTAACCGTAGATTAGAAATTGGCTACCTCGGTTTGTAATATCAGGACATTCTTCTAGGTAAAAAAATTGTGGGAATTAGATACTGAGAGATCACCGATTAGCTTTTGTTTGGAGTCTCGTATTCTGGCCTGGGTAGCTTTGTTTTGAAGTCTTGTATCATGGTTAGCTCTTGTTTGGAGTCTCATATTTTGGTTAGTTCTTGTTTGGAGTGGATTTAGTATTCTAGATTGAGATGAATATATAAATCCTAAAGAAACCACCTGCACATAACTTGTAAAACCTTAGACAAAGCTTGAAGAGCTATTGAAAATAGTATTCAAAGAATGGTTTAAGACAAGGTGCAAGTTCTGTTTGGATATGTGGCCAGATGAAGCTAGTTTTGGTGACCTATTATTGACACAAAAGCTTGCTGCTTTATCTAATCTAGTGCGAAGGATGAAGGGTATTGGATGAGTCATTTTGATAGCCATGGCAGACGATATGGCCTCATAGTATGATTCTGCAGGCATGGCTTTCTAAAGTGCATCATCTGATCCAATGCAAGAATAAAGTTGTTTTGGGAGTCCATATTGCTAGCTACAAAGTAACTAATTTCCTGTACCCAGAGACACAGTAGATCACCATTCTGCACGATACCACAAGTTTCTTTGCTGGTAAATGTAAGAGTCTTTGTCCAGTTGGCTGATTCAATGTAATTTCATCTTCTAGATAGTTTTGTTTCCTATTGTCAAGTATTGCTGCTAGATTTATTACATTTATGAATTTATAATAAATAGCTCTATTGCTAGTTTTGATCAGTACTCTTTATAGAACTCTTATCTAGTCCTGTTCTGTTGCCATTATGTTTTTTTTTCAAAGTGAATTCTTATCTAACTCGGTGACTATGGCATTGCTCACAGGCAAAAGCTGGAACTGGTTCTGCAACACTATCAATGGTCAGTTGTCTTCTTCTTTTTCTTAATACCTGCTTTATTTATGTATCATTTTCACATTAGTTCCATGCTTTTGATGCTTGGACATGCTGAAATATAACAAAATGTGTAAATAAAAAATGCAGGCATATGCTGCTGTTAAATTTGCAGATGCATGCCTTAGGGGCCTGAGAGGAGATTCAGGCATTGTTGAATGTTCATTTGTGGCTTCTCAGGTATGTTTGGAGCCCCATCTATTTACTTAATCATCTTTAAGTCTTCTTTCTTTTAATTTAGATTTCTTGCAGTTTCAAAGAACTCATGCATTGCCTGTTTTTTCAGGTGACTGAACTTCCTTTCTTCGCGTCCAAAGTCCGGCTCGGCCGTACTGGAGCCGAGGAAATATACCCTCTTGGCCCTCTGAATGAGTATGAGAGGTCTGTAGTTGTTATCGGCTAGCAAGTCTTTAATTTAATTCCATGTTCATTTGATGTAATATGTTTTAAAAAATACCCATCCATTATCAACAGGGCTGGCTTGGAGAAGGCAAAGAAAGAGTTGGCAACAAGCATTCAGAAGGGGGTTTCCTTTATCAGAAAATGAACAGGTTTCTGGATATATTCCATGTCTTATGGATCATAACGTGTTTACTCAAGATCATGATTCCTCAAAATAAATAAATGGTTCCCATATTTTCTTGCTTCGTCCAAGCCACACAGAGGTTCGATCATGTGGGGTTGCTTGAAATCCATGCAATAAAAAGATAAAATGGGTATCTGTCTGTATTCTAGAACTGGTTTCTGTTTTCATTTTTAGTTATATAGTTGGAATACAGCCCGAGTTATCCTTGTCATGGTTTTTGGTTTTTGGACGCGAGAACATTGGAGCATGTCCCAAGATGAGTATTTTCTTACCTTGGAAAGTGGATCTTTAGCAGTTTATTAGGGCTCAAAAAACCTCGAATGTCCAGTTCTCAGAACTTGTGCCAAAGATTTTGGACTGATCTACCTGCGATCTTAGCGTGATTATTCTGTTGTCGCCACAAGGAACCGAACATTTTCTCTTGGGATTATAAAACTAAGCTACTCTTCGAGATGACCCACTTGTAACTCCTTTTTTTTTTTTTTTGTAAGTGACCCACTTGTAACTCTTGGTTTCAAAAAGGGGTGACAATTTGTCTAGTCGTATTTCAATATATGGGTAAATAAGATTATATAAATAAAATTTAATTCGAGTAATTTAATTAAATGGTTTAAACTTTAATTTTAACTCACTAGTTTCATATCAGATTTATGGAAGTCACTAGTTTGAATTTCTTCTTTCCCTTTGTGTGGACATGTTTAAAAGAAGAAAAGTTATCAAACCCTAATTTGAGTTTATGAGGTAAAAAATGGGAGGTCTTTTCAAGTTGAGTTCATTAGCAAACAAATGGGCTTCCCATTGTTTGTTTGCATCCGTTTGGGGAGGACAGGGAAGAGACTAGAGAGTAAAGAAAGGGCAGAGTGGGTTGGAGTTTTTCCCTTTTTGGTGAAAGAGAAGACCAGAAGGAAAGAGGGGCGAAGATGGATTTTTTCTCCAATCGGGCCCAGCAAAACTCGTTCTCCTAAATGTGGAAGAAAAATACGAGTGATATGACAAGTGATTAATAGATTTAAATTCAATATAAAGTGATATAATGATAATTTAACATTCAATAATTGTTCTTTCTCTCCCCTCCTGTCCTACTTCCATACAAGTGGATAGAAAGACTATAAGCTATTTTTAAAGAGTGGCTCAATTGAATTGGTTGTGAACCATATCTCATGAAGCGAAAATCATTAGTTCGAATTTTCTTTTATACTTCTATGATGTGAACATGTAAAAAAAAAAAAAAGAAGCCCATAAACAAATAAAAATACATTATTTAATTGATATTTTAAATACTTCCTCTTGTCCTATATATGGAATCATATTTCCCTTCATTAATACTATAGTTTTTATTGAAATAAGAGATAAATTACCAGGTTTGAATTGAAACTCAATATCACTATTCTAATATCATGGTAAATCACTAAATCATTAACAATTTAACGTTGAGGGTCAATTACATCAGAATGATTAAAAAGTCACAAAAATCAAGAAAAAAAATGTTTTTTTTTTTTTTTTCATTTTACTTGTTTCTTGCAAAAATTGAAAGTTTTAGGAGAACGTTACAAATTACATAGTGATTAGAAAGGGGTAAATATACTTTTACTGAAAAAGTTAACTCTTTTTTTTTTTTTTTCCATCTTTTCTATCCTCCCTACCAAACAAAACCCATAAAGAAACATATTTTCTTTATGTGTTAACTGTAATCCGCACTCAATTAAAGAGCATAGCAAACATTATTAAAAATGATGGTCCACATAATAAGTATGCCAATACGTGCAGAGGCACGTACAAGATGCATGTGTGCCGTGTGCGTGCAAGAAAGTAGTGGGTTTTATTATTATTTTTGGTTGTTGGTAGGTAAATAAATAAATAAATAAAAGAACATATGATGGATATACATGTACTTTATTTTTAAACTTTATTGACTCTTAATTTATGGCCCGACTACAGTTTTATGATAATTCATGCAGATTTTGGTGGACAATCATTAACAAGGATTGCCCGTGAAACATTACATTATTAAAGGACCTGCCCTTTTTTTTCCCCTTCTCAAACTCCAGTCCTGGGCCCCTGGCCCATATCTTTTTTGTCAGACCCGTAAAGCCCTGTGCTTGTCTGCATTTGCACAACACGGCAACGTTATATATGTCAGGGTTCGACCTTACGATTATTTATTTATTTATTTTTATATTATTCACATTTCGTTTAACAAATTTTAGCTAAACAATCAATTTTTTTTTTCTTCCTATTTTAGCTAAAAGAACAAATTAATTTTTTTAAAAAAATTAATTTTATTTATGCATTTGTTATTTGCTTAACACACAAGCATTTTTTGACCTTTCCTACAAATTTGGTTTCAAACTAACGTGACACGTTCCGTTCCATCACCTCATATCTTTATTTTTTTTTTTAAAAAAAAAAGCAAACAAACAAATTACATAGACACATCAGTTTGAATCAAAATTTTTCAAAAAAAAATTCAAAAAAAAAAACCCAGCGTTTTTCAAGTTTTGATGGTATGCATTAAGTGCTCCCTTGTCGTTGGTGTTGGAGGGATTGAAATTTCCTACATTTTTTTTAAATTTGAGGTTTTTAAATATTTGAATTTCAGTCGTTCATATCATTTAAGTGTTTAAAATAAGTCATATTTTAACATTTAATAAGAAAATATGGCCTATTAAATTCTTTGAAGGTAACTTCCTCGTTAAAAGTTGAAACATGACTTATTTTTAAACGCTTAGATGATATGAACGATTGAAATATATGAATTTAAGAATCTCAAATTAAAAGAGAATTTTAAGAAATCCCAATCCGTGTTGGAAGGTTCAGATTCTTCATAATAATATCATACTATTCTCAATACTATCTCTTTTTTTCTTTTTCTTTTTTTTTTAAATATGGATGAAAATAGAAATTTGAAAAGTAGGAGGATTGAATATGAAATGAAGCAGTGGGAGTGGACTTAGGTTAAGGATAAGTATAGTGCAAATGATGTTGGTCCCACTCCACTCCCCCATGAATATGATGTTCAACATATATATATATATTTAATAAAGCCTAAAGTAACTTAAAATTTCAACTTACGGAAAAAGTACTTTTGGATACGCTTTACAGCTTTCGCCGGCTCCTACCACTCTCTTTCTTTCTTGTTTTCTTTCTTGTGGGTATTGAATTTTCAAAAGTTGTGAATATGAAAGGCAGAGTCACGTCTCTTCCTTTTGCTTTTCCAACATCACCTCAATTGTCTCCCTCCCCTCCCCACTTTGCTTAATTTGCATTAAATGTCTTTCAATCCATCCAAAAGTTTTTTTTGTTAATTAAGAATTTCATTTCCATTCATTTCAGATTTGACAGGTGGAATGCAATGTAGCTTCATGACCACCATTTACCAAACCAGCCCTTATCTTCTTTTTAAGGGATATCATATTGTTTGCTATCTCTTATTAATTAATCCGCATTATACCATATCTTTCTTCAATAATTAAATAATATATTTAATATATTAAATTGGTATTTATTTATTAAAAATTATAGTCAAAATTACAAAGTTACAGATACATATATAATAATGTGACATTCAAGACTTATTTATGATATCAAAATTTGTTAATTCATGACTAATTCTCAGTTGTAACAATATATCTGCTCCAGATAAACTCAATCCAATACATAAGTAACATCTTCCTGCGAAAATTCATTATCTTCGACTTGTAAATCTAAAATTATTCACATCATCAATCCAATAGGCCAAGACTACAAAATACAAGAAAAAAAAAAAAAACAAAAACAAAAGCCCAGAAACCACCACCGAAGGAAAATGAAGTATTAAGAATTAAACGAAATAGTTTGACCAAAACCTTCGTTTTCATTATCCCATTTGATTGAACTTTGTGATGCACATGAACAGAGACATGATGTTTTGAAATCCATGGGTTTCCTTGCAACCAAGTAAGAAGTCTAATCTGCCCCCACCTGACACATTTTTGGACTATTATTACCCTTATCTTCCATCATGTCTTAGAGAGAATATAGTATCTTGATCAATCAGGACACTTTCATGAAAAAGGAGCTGCACTTCCTCTGCATCGGTCCTCCCCCATTGTAGTTTGTAAATGAGTAATAAAAACAATATTGGGAGTTGTTGGACCATCATCTCATCGCACTTTCATCGATCGGTGTCGTTTAGGATGTAAATGTTTTTCACCATGGGAAGAAGATCATCGTGCATTCCGATATCTTGTGTGTTTCTCAATAATCTCAAAGCTTTATAAATTACCATCAAGTCTGCTAACATTATCGCTCAGACAAATTAACATGCTAAAGATGTCGGCAATTCCATAATCAATAATTTTAATGATTTTTTTTTTTTTAATATGTCCACACAAGAGAAGGAGATGAAGAATTTGAACTAGTACCATCTACTTCATAAAACGTGGTCTATAACTGATTGAGCTACTTCTTGAAGACAATAATTACTTTATACCATTTTGTTGACATTTTTTTTTGTAAACATTAATCAACAATTTAAAACACAAAATATAAAGAAAAAGAAATATAAAATTTAATCATTTAACTAATAGGAAAACTATGAGAGGCAGATTGACCACCCTCTCAACTAGGGTAAGAGGTCCGATCACCCCTAAGATGCTTATGGGTGGCTCAAGTTAAGGAGTGACTAAGCCACCACCAAAAAGTTAGGTCATTGCTGAAAATTCTGAAGGGAACCTCCAGAGCCCCTCCAAGTCACAAAGAGGGGAGACTCTCTGTTACCTTTATTTGTTTAAAACATTTTATGTATGTAGCCAGGGGCAAAACAAATGGAGGACACTAATTGTCACGATTAGGTAGTTTATGTGAAGGAAATGTCACTTTTTAAACTTTTGAAATACAAGTGCCAAAGTAAAGATACTTCTTGCGGTAAATTGTATTTTCTCTTACAGTCCTACTAGTTAAATGATTAAATTTATTATGTTCGTCTAGAACACTAAGTGATTTAACACTTTTAAATTCATCAGGTCCAATAATATTTGTATTTAAACAAAGAATAGATGATAAATGGATATGATAAAAGCTTGTTGTAAACTGTCCACACATAAAGGACGTGAACAACATTGTTTCAAGGATTAGCTGCTTACTCAATTTTGTGACCTTTTCAACTGATGTCCCCAAAATGGGTTACATGGCCAAACAAATCATACACGAACCAAACATCTTCTTACAGAGTAGACCAGATTTTGATATATTTTTTTTTCTTATATAAAATATTTATATATAGCTAAATACATGTGTTATTTATAGAGATTTGATGAGAAATATTCTTAATTATAAAGAAAATATATCGACTTAATACGAAATAAACATTATATTATAATATGTTTTTTCTATTATAGGACAAGATTCATAAATACACGGTAGTCGTCAAAGATCAAAACATTGAATGAAGTCAAAGAAAACAAGAGATCGATGGCAACAATAAATTAGGACTGTCATGCGGGGAGCAACGTCAACAATCAGCATACCTACATCGTTGACTCCAACCATCTCTCAAATTGTTTGCATTTATTGCTCACACCAAAATTTCCGTCCAAACCTTTATATTCCTGAAATTAATGCTCCGATTTTACTAAACGCTTTCATCCCTCCATCTCTCGCGCCACCAATATCGGTTGTGTTGAGCTATATTCATTTCCTTCAAATCTTTAGATTGTGCATTTAGAAGGCACCGTCCAATAGAAAGACGTCACGTGTCAATATTCTACATAATCACAATCGAAACATTTAAATACCTATATATTAACATGTCAGAATAGTGGGGTGCCCGCACCATTACCCTCCCAAATATGCGTATTGTCGAATGGTTAACGCGAGAGAGGGTTTAAAAAACCGTGTTTACGTATGATCCTTATTGAATTTAAACTTTTGAAAAAAACTTTATTTTAGTTCCATGAATTATAACGCGCTTTAAGAAGATTCTTCAAATTTTAAAAACTCTCAATTTCATCGCCTGAAATTTCAATTTGATTCAATTGATCTCCTTCCGTTAGATTCAACCACTAACCCCTAACGAAAATGACAAAAAAAGACCAAATTACCCTTTAATTTTATTTTATTTTTTAATTTAAAAGGGTAAATTTGTAGTTTTATAAAAAAATCAGGAGCATAAATGTCATTTTAACACTTTTAACATTCAAAATTTGACGGAGGGAATACAATACATCAAATTGAAAGTTCAAATAATGAAATTAAGAGTTTCAAAAATTTGAAAGAAATTTCTCAAAATACATAGTAATTCAGGGTCTTTAAGTGGATGCAAGCCTAATTTTGTTCACGATTAAAGCAGGACAGAAAAGGAGAGCAAGGTAGGACGATGGAATGCCATAGAAATTTGCTAATTCCATGCATGTCTTTCCTATGCTTTAACTTTATACCTCTTTTGTGACTTCATTGCTGGCAAAAAAAAAAGATAAAATAAGACCAAGTACAGTGAAAGGATCTCATTCGAATATGAGTGGAAAAAAACGAAACTATTTTGAAAGAAAGACATACGACATGGTTCCAGCAAAAAGACACAATGTTTTAGACAAAAGAGTAGCCCCACACTGGAATCCCATGTTTGATAGATTTTTCTTAAAGTTGTTTGTCATATTTGGGACCTCCTTTTTCTTTTTATTTTTTTGTTGTCAATCTCCGAACTTTATTGGTTTTCACCTTATGATGTTTTCGTGGTATTCTGATCTGCATAATTTTGCCAAACATCTACATGAAACATGAATCAACTGGCCTTGTTCTTTGTCTTTTTTGTTTGGTGTTATATATGTATAAAGAGGTTCCTGGATGAATTATATAACCCAGCAGTTCTTCAATCATGAAGCAATGATCCATAAAGTTCATATATTGTGTGTATATATGTATATCTCAATGCTCTGTATTGTTGATTGATTCATTTCTCTTTCATTGAATAAAGAGACGAAGTTTTTTTCTGGTTGAGACTTTTTATTCTTGGTGAGTGGAGTAGGTAGGGTTAGGTTTAAATCATTAATTCTGTCTATTAACCTACTAAATATTACTAATGGCCTACTCATAAAGGGCAAAACCTAACCCCCATGAGAGATCTAAGAAGGAAGATGGATAATTTAAGAAGCTTCTCTGTCATCTTGTGCATCGATTTGAGCTCTATCTCTGACTAAACTTGGTTCACAGATGATATTATCTGTGGAAAAAAGAAAAAAAAAACTATTTATTGTTCATTGAAATGGCACAAACTGATCATGTGGGGGAGATATATAAAATTATCAATAAAAGTATTACCTATCCGAAATTATCGGAAGAAGTATTGTTTAATGTTATCCACATGTATTATTTATGAAATGAAGGTGGTTGACTGCAATCCATTTAAGAGAACTAGGAAAATTATCAGTATGGGAGCAAGAGATTGGCTTATGTGCAAGAGAAAGAGTGACTGATAGGGATGAAGATCTCCTATATATAGTTTTTAAAAATTATAGATTCTAAACTATGTGAATTAGAGGTTGTTCTTTGTGTCGGCTTGAAAAATGCTACATATAAAAAAAAAGAAAAAAAAGTGGCATGTCACTGAGAGTCTTAGACAGTAAAATAAAAAAAATCATTTCAAAATGCTTATTATTTACTTTTGAAGAGACGATTCTTCTTTTGAAGGCGTATGATGCACAAATATTAAAATGGTGGGTAAAGTATGCAATTATGGTTCAAATTCAAGAATTTTGATATGTTGAATCACCGTTGTTCCACACACTTAAACTATAGAAAGGAACATTTAATTAATATTTTAAAATTAAAAAATTTTGTATAAAATTTCTACAAAGTTAGATATTATTCCATGACATAGGACAGACTGTCCAACCAAAAAAAAAAAAAATTCTACATGACTTGGACCGCCAAAAGTACATTTAAAGCCTATATAAAAATAAAGTTTCTAGACTTTACGTTCAAAGGCAATGACTAGCAATAGTATCTTTTAATACATTATACTTGTCATTGGTATGGTGATGATAAAACAAAATAGGAGTAAGATTTTAAAGCCTATATATATATATATATTGAAGATAAAATTAAATTATTTAAGAAAAAACTTATTTTAAGTATAATTTAGGATAAAATTAGAGACGGGGATCTCTTGCAATTAGACATGGAGGAGTTGCGTGGGATATGTATCCTAAAATTAGAGGGCAGAAGATTCCCTCCTAAAACAGACACCAATTGGCATTGAATGTTGAAAGGTGAATCAATTTAGGGTTCCCTGATCCTCCCTCCGACCCCCACCACCCCCACAACTTTAGGGTTTCTATCTACGCAAAGATGGGACATGCCACGTGGTTGAAAGGATGTTCCATGGTAAATATGCCGTCTCGGCTTGTCTTATCAGAATCTAGCATTGACGTGGCATCTTAGACCCGTACTCAAATCATTACTATTATTATTTTTTTTAAAAAAAAAAAAATTGGTAGTACAACAAACAGCAGCAACCAGCCAACCAGGACGTGGGCTTTGTCAGGATCCTCTTGAAATATTCATAGACCAAAGTTTGCCTCCAAAATATGAAATTGTTTCTCACACGTCCTTTTCTGCAAGTTAATATTCACCCAACTATAATCGTAATGACGGAAACGCCCTTGGATAAATGCATGGTAACATTATATGGAAAGGCATTGGGGACATTATTGGACAAAAGAATCCCCACTCCAGGGACGACTCAACAACCGAGAGGACACTCATTTGGCTCTCTTAAATAAACTATCGCTTTGCATTTGCATGTGCATCACATGCATAGGCTTAGCTAAGGTCTCATTTGTGGGTCTAAAGCGCCACAACACCTCACAACATTTCCAACCAAAATCCAGCTTCGGGTAGATTTGCTATTTTTATGAGATTCGTGAATTTAATATAAATTTTACACGAAATTAATAAATTATGATAGAAAGATCAGATTTTTTTAACTTATTACGTCAATTTATGATTTACTTATATAGTCTTTTACTCGCGCTAGCCTTGACACCATTTGAACCTAGCAAGCGACTTTTAGAACTACCAATTTTTTATACAATCTATAAAACCCGATACAAAATTAAAAGAGTCTCACCCATTTAATTTAATGGGTCAAATTAAAATCGATAGCTTTTCTATAATTTTTCCTAAATTTAGAAATCTAAACTAGTTATTGCTTTATATATTCAAAAAAGCTCCACAATAATTACATGTGCCTTTACCTTCTTCAATACAAGTTACATACGCACCCCTACTTTTTTTCACAAACTCAAATCAGAGAAATATTTTCGTTTGGGATAAAATAAGGGATAAAAAAGCTAAAGCATGTTTAGGAAAGGCATAAAAGTATGTGCTTGCGACTTTTTAGAAAGTTCTTTTGAAAATTTACCCTCTATTTACGAAAAGAAAAAGGACTTCGAGAATGAGACTAGAATTTGAAGGTCAGGTCATAAAATGGGACTAGTTTTAGGTTTATATATAATAAAGAAAAATAGAAGCCACTCTGGCTCGTGCCACTGCCACACTTGCACAGTTGCGCTTACTTCAAAAAAAGAGCCCCCAAGTAGAGGCAGAAGCAGAGCTTTCCTTTTCAGATTCACTCTCAATCAGGGAAACCCCACAGTATCGGTAATTGGAAGGCACTGGGGTTTCCTGTGCCTATCCAGAGTAGGGTTCATCATTAACATTTGCGAGCCACAAACGCATTTTTCATATTTCAATTTCCCCCATCGCACGTCATTATAAACAACTCCCTCTTCTCCCTCTTGATGTATGCAGTGCAGTAACACTCAATGCAGGCTCAGAACAGTAATAGCTGTGCCATTAACAGAGATTTCAGAGGAAGAAGCAGGCAAAACCAGCTACTGCTACTACATGATAAAGACAAAGCTTATACGAAAAAGTACTCCCCCCCCCCAATCCTACTGTACACAAAAACTTTGAAACATGTAGTTGACACCTTAAAGTTAGAGCAAAACCCACCCTCCCCCGCCCTCCCAAAAAAAAAGACAAATAAAATAAGGCTGAAAATGAAGAAAAGCTAACACAATCCATGGAATTTTAGAACAAACACTCCCCCCCATCTCCCACAAACTAATGAAACACTTCAAATGCTTAGGAGATCAGGTGGTGGCGATTGAGGTGGTGGCTGTTGGCTTTCTTTAGAGTCCATGGTTGTCGTGGTTGAGGAGGAGTTAACGGCAGTGGCCGGCGACAGGGATGAATCCGTGATTGTATTGTACGTTGTGTCTCCCTGTTTTGAGGGGGATTTTGGAAGCTCCGTTAGAATTTGAACGACTTCTCGCATTGTTGGGCGCTCCACGGCCTGTTCTTCGACACACAGCATTGCAACGTAGAACACGTGCATCACTTCGTGAAGAGGAACAGAGGGGAGCCTTGGGTCCAGGATTTTGAGGACTCCTTCCTTGTTTGAGTCTGTAATTTTCCGAACCCATTGGACAATGTCCACTCCATCGCCGAATTCTCCGACAGGCTTCCTCCCGGTAATCAGTTCTAAGAGAACCACGCCGAAGCTGTACACATCACTCTTCTCATCGACCTTCAGAGTGTACGCATACTCTGCAAAAACAAACATCAATTTGCTTTTAATTTAATGCCACTGTTACTTGATGCA
Source organism: Carpinus fangiana (assembly GCA_006937295.1). Taxonomy (NCBI): domain Eukaryota; kingdom Viridiplantae; phylum Streptophyta; class Magnoliopsida; order Fagales; family Betulaceae; genus Carpinus; species Carpinus fangiana. Next base: position 38,951,917 of record CM017322.1, read on the forward strand.
GGCCCAGAACATTAATTTAACATAATCAATTTATTTCAAGTTACTTGTCATTGCCTTCGCACAAAAAGTCTCATCCATAAATGGGATGTAGGACTAATAGTTTCACTGGGTTATGGTCATGGATGGTCAAAACTCACATGAAAGAGACAAACCCCACAATCGCAATAATGCAAGCAATCAATCTTAAAGTCTAAAACCACAGTATGAGACAAAAATCAGTTTTGGGTTTCAAGAACATTGACATAATTAAGACTTTGAAACCAAAATTAGTACGACTCCATGGAAACACAATCCACAAAACAAAGACTTAAAAAATCAAAATCAAAAGAAAGATTCAAGCCTGGAATCATACCTGGTGCTATGTATCCATAGGAACCAGCAATTGCAGACATGCACTCGGAAGTGCCCGAATCCTGCAGAAACTTAGCAAGGCCGAAATCGGCAACATGGGCTTCAAAACCGGAGTCGAGCAGAATGTTGTTCGATTTCACGTCTCGGTGGACGATCAACGGTGAGCAATCGTGGTGGAGATAGCAAAGGCCCTTTGCAGCTTCCACAGCAATCTTGTACCTCGTATCCCAGTGCAAATGGCCACCTTTCTTGCCATGAAGAACCTCACCCAAGCTCCCGTTTGGCATGTACTCATAAACCAAAAGATTGGTCTCGTGGTTTGAGCAGAAACCCAATAATCTCACAATGTGACGGTGCCTAATCTTCCCCAATGTCTGTATCTCCGCATTGAACCCGTGGTCATGGGAAGACCCTCTGCTCATTGCCGGTAGCCTTTTCACGGCGACATTCTCACCGTTGGGCATCGACCCCTTGTACACAATTCCTGCACCACCTTTGCCTATGATGTTGTCCTCCTTCAAGCAATCTAAGACATCATCGGCGGTGAAGTCCAACCGCTGGAACGCGGTTAGCTTCCAAGCCCGAGCCTCGCTGGCCTTCTTCAACGAGCGGGCTTTGAGGATCGCCACGATGGCAAACGCAATCGAGAAAACAAGCAGTCCAGACACGAGCAATAGCTTCAGAGAAGGCGAGAGTCGGCCTTTCTGGTGCGCTGGGCGAGTGGCATTAGCAACCCCAGCCTTGCAAGGCCCCAAATAAGGTCCGCAGAGATCGGGGTTGCCCTGAAACGACGTCGAGTTGAAGTAGCTGAATTGGCCAGTGCCAGGAACCAAACCAGAGAGGTTGTTGAACGAAAAATCGACAGAGGTCAAACTTTGCATAGATGCTATCGAAGCAGGAATGCTTCCAACTAGATTGTTTCTCGAGAGGTTCAGGTAATTTAGGATTCTCATAGCAGTGATCTCGTTCGGAATCTCGCCGGCGAGCTCGTTTCGGCTAAGATCGACGAATGTCAAAAGCTTGCATTGGCTGATTTCGGGTGCAATGGGGCCCGAGAGTTTGTTGTGGCTGAAATCTACATGCGACAGCTGCTGTAACCTCCCGATTTGAGGGGGGATTGGACCCGAGAACCGGTTTCCGTCGAGATTAAGCTTCTGAACCCCCGAAAAGTTTCCGATACACGGCGGTAACGCCCCGGAAAGCTGATTGTTGGAGAGAGTGATCTGGCCGAGACTCACCGAGATCGTATCGGTCTCCGGAAATCCCCCTGTGAGATAGTTGTCCTGCAGCTCCACTTGGGTGAGTTCCGGCAACCCAAGAAGCCCTCTCGGTATCGACCCGTTGAGAAAGTTCTGACCCATTCGGATTCGATTTAGTGACTGGCACTGACCAAGTAACTCCGGGATCGGACCGAACAAGAAATTCCCCAGAGTAATCAGAGTTTGAAGCCGATTCCCCGAACACATATTGGGAGGCAGAGCTCCGGTCAGCTTGTTCGATGAAAGATCGAGATTCTGAAGCTTCCCATTCTTTCCAAGCTCCTGAGGAATGCTTCCGGTGAAGTTGTTCTCCCACAGCTGCAAGACCTCAAGGTTCGGCAAGTCTCCGATAAACTCAGGAATGGCGCCGTGAAGCTTGTTTCTGAACAAGTTCAGCAGCGTCAAGTTCTTCAGCTCTGCAAACGACGGCGGAATCTCACCGGTGAGCATGTTATTGGATAAGTCCATGGATTTCAAGCTCACCAAGCTCCCAAGCTCCACCGTCAAAGACCCCGTGAGCCCATTCACTTGCAGAAACAGAGTATCAAGGTTTTTAAGTTTCCCAATCTCCGGCGGAATCTCACCGGATAGCTCACAGTTGGCGGCATCTAACCGGACCAGCGACGACAGGTTTCCGATCTCCGGTGGGATGCCACCCACATAGTTGTTGTAGTATCCAATGTACAGCTCCCGGAGCTTCGTCAAGTTCCCGATCTCCGGCGGTATGGGCCCTTCGAGCTCGTTGCCGGAGACCGCCAAGTACTCGAGGAACCCCCATTGTCCATACTGTGGTGGGATCCGACCCGAGAAGAAATTCCCGCCTAGATGCAAATGGCGGAGGTTGGGCATTTCCGTCACCGTCAAGGGCAACTCGCCGCTCATATTATTGTTGTAGAGGTCGAGGACCTGGAGGTTCTTGAGGCGCGCGAGCGTGGAAGGGAAGGTACCGTTGAAGATATTGTTGGAAAGATTGAGGAATCGGAGGGCGGAGAGCGACGAGAGCTCGCCGGGAATGGGCCCGGAGAACTGGTTGGCCGCAACGGAGAGGTTAGTGAGGAAGCGCAGGTGGGAGAGGTCCGGAGAGAGCGCGCCGGTGAGATTGAACTCGGAGAGGTCCAGGGCTGTCACGTGGCGGCGGGAGGGGTCGCACGTGACGTGGGCCCACGTGCAGTGGCTGGTGGAGGCATTCCACGTGGCGAGCGCCGCCTGCGGGTCATCGGTTATGGCGGACTTGACAGAGAGCAGCGCTCTGTACTCCGAAACTCGGCCGGAGGAGATGGGGTGGATTTGGAGGTGGAGCAAGAGGAAGAGCAATAGGAGAAGCTGCATTTTTTTTTTTCTTTGGGGGGGGGTTTTGGTTGATTTGGGTTGGGTCGGATTTTGGAGAGAAAAAAGAAGAGGGAAGGAGAGGCCGGGTAGATGGAGAGTGGGAGTGACAACAGAGTGAGTGGTTTCAGTGTTCTGAGGGGTTGAGATGAGAGGGTGTGAGATTTATTCATAAAAAATTTAAAAATATATAATAAAAAAATGAAAATGAAAAAAGAAAAAAAGAAAAAGTTGATTGTAGATGGAGAGTGGGGGAGGGGGGGTTCATTTATTTAGCGTTTTTGGAAGTTTATTGTTGTTTAACCATGGAAGGAAAACACAGCTGAAGGGTAAAAGAAACTCCTGATTGCTTCAGATTTGCTAAAATATGCCTCCTACAACCCCAACACTTCTCTCCATACAAATTCCTTTCTTGCCTTTAATTTTATAACTCTTCCGTGCACCACCAAAGGGTGAAACATGGGTAACTCTTTTTTTCTTTTTTTTCATGCATAGTTTAATACTCGAAAGAATCCAGTACTCTTTCCACCCAATACACTTAAGGGAATAGGATTCTGTCCATTTCAAATGAAATGGATAATATTCATTTAGTGTAAAATAAAGGATAGTATTGTCTTAACATTAAAATTGAATGACTAAATTTATAATATTACCCCTCATTTTACACTAAATGGATATTATCTATTTCATTTGAAATGGACAAGATCCTATTCCACACTTAAGAGGACAACTTTACTCATATAATAAATATTGAAATGTGTATTAAATAGAAAAAAGCACAGTAAAGTGCGTATCAATATAATATGTGTACAGTACAGCCAATGTTAAGATGACTAAGAAAACTACATTACGAAGAAGATAAGTAACAAAAATCAAATCAAATCAAAATGCAAACAAATTAACAATATTCATGCAGAAAATTTATTCCACACCCTGGAATAGGATCCTTGCGAGAAATGCTGTTAGCAATGCTGGTTGTAATGAATCGTAATAAAAAAATTTACGAGTATTTTAAAGGACACTCGAAAGCTTCTTAAGCTTTAAATTAATTACAGAATGAGCTTTAAGAGATATATTTACAAACAATCAAATGCGTTCACTGACATGATTCCAATTTTTTGTTTTCATCTAAAATAATATTTAGATTTGTATTTGTTGAGAAAGTTTGAATGATACAATCATAAAATAATAAATAAATAAAAATAATAGGAAAAAACCAATAATTATTGGGTCAATTATTCAATCTTTCCGTTCCGATCAATCAACCAACATTGCTTCCCCTCTTGTGGGGAAATAAAAATAAAAAATAAAAAATAAAAAACCGACATTGAATGACCTTTTCTTAATGGCCATTCCTTTTCTTTTCTTTTATATTTTTTGGATGAATATGGCTACTGTTTTTTTTTTTTTTTAGATCTTGCTTAAATGGGACTCTTTGTGATTAAAAAAAAAAAAATTGTATGTGACGTTTCCAAAAATAAAAATTTGAAAAGAATTAGACCATCATTATGTTTAAAACTGTTTTAGTATTTATTATTTTTTTATTATTAAAATGTAATATAGAGTTTTATTAGTTATCAACAACTAATGTCCCAAAGAGGTAGTTTAATCGGTTGAGACCACGCTTAATAAAACGAAGGTTACTTGTTCGAATCCCCCCTCTTGTGCGGACATATCAAAAAAAGAAAAAAAAAAAAAGTTATCAACAACTAATGCTTTAGCACTTGTTAATAAATGAAACAATTTACAGTCGGTTTCTTCAATTGTTCTGAACGACTTAGAGGGAGCAGCTCACCTACAGGGAGTTAGTTGGCTTCCATTTTATCCCTTTTTTTTTTTGTTACCACATCAAGTAAATGAAATCCAAGCATCTAAAATAACATTAGAGCATTTTAATTCTTGCCCCCTTATCACTCACACTCTCTTCTCCTTTCTCTACGCCCAACCCCGGTCACCATAGTTGTTGCCACCATTAGCACTAATACGATCATCTATCGGTACCGTCACAACCACCTTCAGCTTCTCCTAATATATCTATGAAGTGACGTCATCTTGGCTTAAATGTGTCTTGAACCACCGAAATAGCCACTCTTCAATGACGTTCATCACATACCTAAACTTTATTATTCCCAATCCCAACAAATTTGATGTAGAGAAAGATGATTGGATCATGAACATTAATGCCAGATAAGTCAATCTCATATAAAGGGATTGATTGAGATAACACAAAATCAATAAGGTTGGATTTAAATACTTTACATTGTTTTGGACCATCATATTTCATTTAGTTGATGGTGCAAAATTTAGGCCACAAATTAAAGAAAATGGAAGTTAATTCAATGAGGTGAGCTGGTCCAGCTTTTACATTATTTTTCTAGAAGTTAGGCTTGGCCCTCTTTATTAAGTGCAATTAATGTTGTAGTATTTTGAGGCTTAATTTTTTAAAAATAAAATAAAAAATAAAAAATTGCTCTCTTCTCCACAATGCTCTCATGCAAAGATTTAAAGACCCCATAGTTTCACTTGTATGAGAAGATTCTAGTCGTTTTCCACCCTATCATTAGCAGAGTCAAGATTCTTGAGGGGATTAAACTTGAAGTTAAATAAATGTAAAGATGAAGAATTGAGATTGAAGTATTATATATGCCTCGAGTCTACATGTTTGACTCTCTCTTAATCAAGTTTGTTAGATTGTTCAAATAAAACTCACATGATTATAAGATCAAGAGAGACACTCAATACCATAAATATTGTTAATTACAAATGTTATAGAGAAGATTTCCACCATTTTGATGGAGACAAGCTAACTAAAATTGATATTTGTCCATGAGTGAGAATTATATGATCGTTTTAAAAGGGGGGTTTTTTTTTTCGATCCAATTTGAATAAAAACTTTATCTTTAATGGAGAAAGATTACTAAACAAAGATTAAGCCAAGCCTTGGATCCCCTTACATCCCCTTTTACCTCTTATATTTCCTTTTCATGGTCAAAGATACTGTTTCCTAGTCTATTTTGAGGAGATAAACAACTAAAGACAAATCCTTAATAATGGTTTATCTTCCTATTATCCCCCTAAACTCGTTTTAAACTTTTTTTTTTCTTGATTAATGATGATCAAGCGGTTACCATTAGAGAAGGACCCACTCCACTGTGACGCACACGAAATGGATAACTTTAAGGGGACCAATAGCACCCTACCATTCACTCATTCAGTCAGCGTGACCAAAAAACGGAAAAACAAAACATGACAAAAAAAAAGAAAAAAAAAAAGGCATCATCACCAAAACTTCCCTACCCACTCTCCACTGTTTTGACACTTTGAGGTAACCGAGCCTTTTTCGGTGCATCGTAGAATCTTACATAAGAAAAACAGGAAAAAGAAAAAAAAGAAAATGATAATTCCTAATTATTAAACAGTAATAATTTTGTTGGGTTGGATAAAGTTGGTCAAACAATGTTGACTGACATGGCGGGACACGAGACGTTGTTATGTGTTTTTCGGTAGAACCCCTCCCCAATCCAATCCAATCCAATCCAATCCAATCTATCTGTCCCTTTTACTCCTTTTTTTAACAGCTTGAATTATTACCGGAGACCCATAGCGAAATTACAGATCTAGCCTCCAAGGACGTTTAAATCACGTTCCTATGCCCCTTTCACCGGTACAAACAGGTCACAGACTCACACAGCGACGCAGGTGACCCACGAAGAGGCACGCCATGATGGTCCCGGAATAGTCAGTGAGAACAGTAGCAGAGAGGAGCTGCTTTGCTAGTTTGCTTTCTGTAACAGAAAATGACCATGCACTTCTTTTGCCATGACTTTCTGAGTTGAAACACCCACAATTTTTCACACAATTTCTGAAAATTTACAATAAAATTAGTTTCTTAAGGTAGAGAAATTTGACACGTCAAATTATTATATTTTGACACAATTCAAATTTAACATATGATATTTACAACTGAAAATTATTTACATGAGTTTCAAGATTGACACAATCCGTCACATAATTAGCCGGTTATGATAGAGGGATTTGCTCAATTTAATTAAATAAGTTAAATTATTGTCCGTTTGGATTTACAATTTTTTTTTTTAAAAAAAAAAAAAATCTGTATTTTTAAAATTGACAACCTCTTAAAATTTGACACGTCAATAAATTTTTTTTTTTAGAATTTTTTTTTTAAATATAAAAAAATAATAATATGTAGAACATATGTTGCTAGTGTACTAAGCAAACAAGACGATGGAGCCCTTAAACTTATGGCTATTTTTGTGACGTTTTCGAGGCGATAAAACAAGGCATGTGGTTGAAGGGATGTGATGGTAAATTGGAAGGAAGAATCCAGCTAGCAGGTCTTTATCTGGGTTACTTTTGGGCTACAGAACAAGGGTTGATGGAGAAACGAGAGCCAATGATCTAGGGACCCCTGTTCTCACTAACACTAAACACAGACCAGATGGTTTGATCCTCCTTATTAAGGATAGTGTGATGATAAAGAAAGAATCCAGCTGGCAAGTCTATATATATATAAAAATAAATATGTGCATCATTTTTGGCCTATTCACCAACCGTTTAATAAATCGTACTCATGAAAGGCAATTGAGTTTTGGGCAAGGCTTGTGGGTTGTGGCCTGTACTTGCTTAGAAACTGAACCTCGTCTCAACCAAGGAAGGATACTGAAGACTTCGAAGCAAAACCTTCTTGGATTTGTAAAATAAAAGTACAAAATTGTGGATACTTAAAGATTTTGCAACCAATTCTGTTTTATTTGCTTCTCACCCTTTTTAATTTTTTTTTTTTTTTTTTATATAAATCAGCCAAATTTTGTATGGAAATTTGTTTGGCTGTGAAATAAAATGTGATTTTTTAATTAAAAAACAAGTATTTTGTGTATTAATTGTTTGTTAATGTCTTGAACTAATTAATCACAATAAACTTGTTTCATTTGTTAAAATTTTGTTTTTTGAGTTTTGGTTTCTCTTCTCAAAAGAAAAAAATAAAAAATAAAAAATAAACAGCCCAAACATAAAATAATCTTAAAAACACAAAATTGATTTTTAGCTTTATTTCACATTATAACAATTTTTCAAAAAACAAAAAAACATCTCACAAAACACATTAAGGTTCGTTTATTTCAACGTAAAATACTTTTTTTGACAGTTGGGTCCTATTAAAAATGAGAGGCTGAGAAAAATGAACAGTGACATTTGGCAACGGTTAACAATAGTGTAGAGAACTTCAGCGATTTGATAATGAAAAGTTTAAACTTGACAAATAATTAAAAAAAAATACAAAAGTTAAATAAGATTTTCTTGGTCATCCCAAAACGTTTTCAATCACACCAAATACTGAAAATAGAAAAAAATAATAATAATAAATTTTTTTCAAAAAACCATTTTAGCCTCAAAACAAACAGAGCTAACAAACAAAGCTTTTACTGTCGGTAACAAATTAACATGATCAATTTTTTGGGTTTTTTTTTTTTAAAAAAAAAAAAAACCATAAATGGTAAAAGGTGTCAAAATCACAGCCTAGTTCCTCAGCAAATGAACAAAACCATCCCATACGTTGGATTTGACCAAATTTACAATCACGGGTCCACATTTGATGTGATTGTTAGGCAGATTAGCATTGCAAGTTGTATAGTATTATTAGCAGCCTAGCAGGATGCAGGAGATCGATCATTTTCGTGGGAACAAGGGAGAGGGACTAGAAGGTTTTGCATCGGGAGGATTCCTTTGTTTTTGTTTTGTTTTGTTTTGTTTTATTGGGAGTGGTGGCGAGTGGCGAGTGGAGACAGATTGGCTGGTTGCATCATCTACTGCTTTAGTTTGTTTTTTCAAACCATTTTCACTCGGAACTAGGAAAAAGCTTTGGGCTATGTTAAGATTTAAGAAAGCCCTGAGCCCAAAGCTCTTCCTAGTTCCTCCCCCAGAAAACACGTTGTATGAAATTACTATTTTAAGCCTTTGGTGCTGCTCCTTTTGTCTCCTCTTCTTTGGACTCTCTTTTTCTTTCACATTCATCACATTTCCAAGCCTTGCCTTTCTAGCTTGCTTCCCACTTCTTAATTACATTGAAAACCTCCATCGATGATCCTTAATTCAGTCATGAAAAAACAAAAAAAACAAAAAAACACCCACCAGAAGTGGAGAGACCACGACAACAATCTAATTGCCTATAAACTCTTTCGTGTACGTTAATAATTACTACATTTATATTTCAAAATTGGTCTGGTCATCTAAACTGAAGATGTTGCAGCAGTTAATTCCTACATCAAATCTTGAGCTACGTATGAACCCGGGGGCCGGGTGTAGTGGAGCGTGCTTGCCCCCATTTGGGGGGGGAGGGGGGCGTGCTGGCCACTCTTTCCAATGTGGCATGCCACCTCAACCAACAAGATTTTGTTATTTTTTCATTTTTCATGCAAAATATGCACATTACTTTCTACTAGGGTTATTAAACAAATAGAGGTTCAACTTGGATAGGCTCGACTCACTTTTGGTTTGGTTCGTTTAATAAATGAGTTGATTGTAAACAGAGCTCGTGTTAAATTGCTATTTTTTTTTTCTATAAGTTTAAGTTGATAAGAAAAGATAAATTTAATTATTTAATCATTACTTTAATACTCTTTCTTTCACGTGTGGGTTCAAACTTCATTTTAATAGATGAGACTCAACACGTGAAATATTTAATTTAAATAGATGATGGTTTGATGGAGTTAAGGTTAGATCCTATGACGTTTAACTTTGATACCATGTTAAATTATCAATTATTTCAAAATCTTAAATTGATAGGAATAAATAAATTTAATTATTTAATCATTACTTTAACAGTTTGTATGCACCAAAATTTGAATGTTCGAACCCAAGTTTGATACAATTGAGTTGTGTGAATCCAAACATGCAATATTCGGCTCGGTTTGACTCAACTACAACCCTAACTACTTCAAACCAAATAAAAAGTGCAAGTACTTTTCAAAAGGTGAATTAAAATAGTATATAACAAATTGCATGCACCATTAATACCACTCGTCAGTTTCTTAGTGCGTGTAAGCGAATTTAGTAGCTAGGTTAAAAGAAAACTCAATTACATTTGGAGTCATCTTCTTCCAGAAGTGATATTAGGGGGTTAATGGGGCCTGCATGAGGGTGTAGAGGAAGAATATGATGAAAGGATGATTACAAGCACTAAGGCATCAAAGCCTGCAAAGCCTTTTCTTTTGTCTGATCTTTACATTGGCTAATGAGGATCATATATATTAATTAATTAAATATGTCCAATTCCATTTGTTAATAACACAAGTCTCTTTCCCCATGCCCACAGACACGTTTTCATCAATGCCCACTTATTCATTGTCATGGCATGAAAAAAAAAAAAAAAAAAAAACAGTTATCATTTCCATAGATATACAAATGTTGCACAGTAATTGGAGTAAAGCATTTCTCCCAACATGATAATGTGATTTAAAAGTGATTGACAAATTGGCATTTCTTTTATGCTTTTTTGTTTGGTAAAAGCTAGGTTATTTGGTAGCTTTTTACCAGAGTTTTGTTTCAACAAGGGGGTCTTTGATGTGCCAGGAATTGGTGTCTGCCCATGATCATTTTTTTTAATATATATATATAGAATGAATATAATTACAAAGATAGACAACCTGGAACCCGAAGTCATTGACCCATTCACTCACTTTAAAGTTAATTACAAGAGGAAAAAGAGAAATTTTCTTTTAACACATGCATCTTTTTGCTAACAAGGAAAGTATTAATTAGAATCCACTAAATCTCTTAATTATATATTTGTCTCGTATCACATTAATGTTAATTTAATTAATAACTACATTTTCTATTAAGTAGCTGTAGTAGTATTGTATTGTCTAGAACATTTAATTCTTTCCTAATTATGTTCTTTATAAATAATATATAATGTAGTACAAATGTACAATATAAAATGTACCGCCTTAAATCTTATCTTTCACTTTTTCAAATTATTCTTAGACGTTTTATATTTATTATTAAAAAAATTACTGATCGTGGCCAACAAAATGGAGAAACCATGGAAGCTTAAAACATATATACGTAGGGCGAACATGGCTGCATGGTCAATTAAACGTTCATTTAGGGTTATATCCAAAGAAATTTGATTCAAAGAGCTAGCATGGAACTTGGAGCTTTGCCAGTATTCCATGGAAGCTCCTTTCACCCAACGGGGGGATCCAAGAGCCACACCCTAATCTTCTGTCAAATCTTATTTTCATTATCTCCTCTTTCTAGATCTCTCAAACCATTAGTGTTCTCCGAGCGATCTTGATCATATATAATGTTAGTATAAATATATACCATTTAACTTAAATATAATTAAGTTTATGGGTTTTTGGCAACAATATTCTATTCACCAATTGATATCACTTGACGTGGGATTCCATTACACGCACTTGAATCTCCAACAGTCTCTCCCACATGCAACCCTCTACTGTAACCACCATGCAATATAACATGATGGCATGTTTAATATAAATTATAACATGTTGGCATAAATTACAACAGATGCTATAGTACTACTTTATGATGTTCTTATGCGATAAGGAGTCTGTGAGAAAACCATCGATTTCATTTTGTTTTTCAGTAGAAGCTTCTGATCAAGAAGAAAATGATTGTTTAATTTGTTTGTGCTGGAACAATGTCATTGGGCTGTGTTTATGAGAAATGACCTAAAATCTGAAGCCATGCCAGACCCGAGTGACTCACATCTGATGTCATATATAGCTAGAACCACTATATATATGTACAATGGTTGCAGCAATCAAAGGCTGTGGTCCATGAACGTATGGGTTAAGGCTTGGGGGGTGGGGACCAAAAACTTAATTAGCCACATGGTTGACACGATGAGCGTGGGTTAATTTGTCTCTTTTTCTTATATTTAAGAAGCTGATAAGGAAAACTCTAGAGAATTGAATCCATGTCAAGGAGCAGAAGAGGCAGCATTAATATTATTGCCTGAATGTTGCAGAATTGCAGTCATATAATTTCGGGTTTATTGAGTGGGATTGTCTTTATTTCTGTCTTCATACGCGGGAGGGGGAGCTTCCATGGAGAAGCAAAGTGAATCCTTAATTTGCGCTTGCTGTTTCTATGCGTTGGGCAATGCTCAATTGTTGTGGTAATCGACAAAAGAACAAGATGGTGTTTATCATATCTGTTGTTATCTTTAGCTCAAGTCCTTATCAAATTTGTCTTGCTTCTTATCGTTTTCTCCAATGAGTTCACAGGTTGCACATTCCCAAGCTGTGATGCTGCAGATTACGATTTGCTTCTTAGAGAAAATGCAACTACTCTGATTGTGAGAGTTCGACTCTCTACAGTCTACCATTCACATTGGCTCGATCTCTCTAGTGAAAAACCATATGGTAATTGTTTATTGTTGATATTTTCTCAAATAAATTACCACCTAGCGTACGTATGTACATGTATAGATAGAGCAGTGTGTTTAAAAAGAAGTTTCTTTGAGGATAAAAATGACTTTAATGATAAGTTGCATGCCACTGCACACAATAGTACAAACAAATTTGCTTGCTTTTTACTAAGCCGCAAACTTATCGTTCCACTTGTAAATGTTGATTACAGAAACATGTCAGAACAGTATCAAACAACAGGACAATGACGATAATGGTGAGAGCATGTCAGACAACAGGACAATGACAATAAAGATCAAGAACTCAAGCTAATAGTAGCAAGGCCTAAGGTATAAGATAAAGACATTATATGATTTTAATGTAGAATTGCAAGTTAGCAATATGATTCGTGTAACAAGGAATATTATTGTAACCAGTTATGTTTGTTGCTCTACTTTTATGATTCATGTATTTATTGAAATTCAGTTGAAAACTTCACTACCACCCCTTGTCCTGAAACTGTCAAGAGTTTTACAATCATACCCTCGAATTATCAAAATATGCAATTGAACAAAATAGCTTATTGAGCCTTGAAGCTTTTTTATATTCATATTTTCCATTCATAAAAGCCCATTTTGTTTTTTGGGTCGTATATATAATCACGCTTCTTGACTTACTAGAAGTTGGGTCGAATTTGGAAGGAAGCCCTTAACTTCAAATGATCTTGAATTTGGAAGCAAGCCCATAACTTATCTCTGCCTCTCTTTTTTTTAATTGTTTTTAAATTTTGTAACAAAATTTCAATCTTACACCGACTAATATATTGCACGTGTTAGTTTAAATCGTCCGTAAAAAATTTGAAGAAAAATGTGAAAAAATTGCAACTGCATATTTCATGCTCAAATAAGCTGCTGATCAAAATAAGAAGAGATGGATGCGACTACAATATATGTCATTTAAAAAATAAAAAAGAATAAAATTAAATGTAATTTTGTTCTTTTTATTTTTTATTTTTTAAATGACATGTAAGAAAGAAGTTAGGTCTTTATTAAATTTATGTTGGATCTATGTTGTGACTTTAACATTAATTTCCGAAATGAATAAGATCATGCCCCTCTAATAGGTCAGAGAAGGTAGAGAAACGACAACGACGTATACTCTTCTCTTTGTTTGGAAACTGTAAAGCATATGAGTTTTGAGCGCATGGGCCGAGTCCAGCTTTCGGGTTCGCAATGTGAGCCTCGTTAAAGAGTTGCAAAACAAATTCGCCGGGACTTCATGAGCAATGTGTCCAATGTTTTAAATAAATTGGTGGGCCTTGAGAGCAAAAATGCTATATATACACATAGATGTGTACATTAGCCATTGGGTAGACCTTAGTAATAGTCTAACCTGCCCATGGGTCCATAGTTTTAAATCATAGTCATAGCTTCCAAACAATAAGTTCCGATTGCACTCCCTTTCCCTTGCTTGCTTAGAAAAAATAAAAAAATAAAAAAATAAAATAAAAAAGAAGGTTCCGATTGCACCAAACTGACCAAAGAGTTGGTTTAAAATTGCATTTTTTAATTGTGAAATTGCAGTGTCAAGAGCACTCTTAAGGTCCTCAATTGAATCAACGCACAAGTCTTTTGTTTATTTTTAAATAATGTAATTCTTTACATCCATTTTATACTGTCAAACATATGTATTTTAAGTGACTTTTTTTCTTTTTTTAAAGCTAATGATATGAAAAGTTACTTAAAATAGGTAACACCAATAAATGCAAAATGGGTGTGAAAAGGGAATTAATACCCTCAATTATTAAATAATGTAATTCTTTACATCCATTTTATACTGTCAGACATGTATTTTAAGTGATTTTTTTTTTTTTTAGCTAATGATATGAAAAATTACTTAAAATAAGTAACACTAATAAGTGCGAAGTTCATTTGAAAATAGAAAGATCCTGTTATTTTTTTTTTTTTTTTGACATGTCCGCACAAGAGGGGTGAGGGAGGATTCCAACTAGTGATCATTACTTCATTAAGCATGGTCTCAGCCGATTAAACTACCTATTAGGGATAGAGGATCCTGTTCTCAGTTTTATGTAAAGAGGAGTAGCATTAAACAGAAAAAAATAATAATCAAAAGAAAGGGAAAAAAGAAGAAGAGAGATTGAACGGAAAACGTTACAAAGCCCTGGACATGGACACGTTAGCACAAATGGTCACTAAACTTTGATTGGGGGAAAAAAAGAAAGAAAAGAATCCCCATTAAAGGGATGAGGGGAATATGTAGGATAACAATCTTGAATTGCGGGATAGATGGACCCCGATTTAATTTGTCCTCATCAACTTCATCAAGCTCTCAGCTCACCTACGCCTTACCAGCTTAATTGTTTCCACGCTTGGAAGTAAAAAACAAAAACACCTTTATATTCCTGCACTCTTGTTCGAATGTCCATGTCCATATCCATTATATCATACAACAACATGTCGCGCGTGTCTATTCTTCTTTAAAAACAACAAAAAGTTTGTTATGATTCTAATTAATCTTGTGTCACAATTTGGAGACATGCGCACCTTATCCCATTTGCGTGATATCTTAAAATAATTAAATTTATAATTGAGCTTAATTCCTTAATTTATACAGTTTAGATGAACCTGATATATACATATCTTCTCAATTAATATTCTAGTTATTAGATATGTTTGTTAGTTAATGTGTTTCAGGAGAGTGTTTTTTTTTAAAATTTTTTTTTTTTGAAAAAACAAAAATGAAATAATTCTTGTCATCAATATCTTCATGGAGATAATTAAAAGTCAAAATCAAACTTTAGTGATTTGGCGTAGAATCTCCCAGCCGGTTTCATCAACCTAATCTCACTGTGTGTTCACATGTGCTTACTCGTGAGAGCCGAGAGGAAATTAAGGAAACCCTAATGGGAACAGAAATCGCCTAGATTGTAGGTGTAGTGTGTTAAGGTGGAAAACGAAAGGAAGAAAGAAAACAGGTTTACATCATTACAATTATGAGATCACCGACCATTAATTGGACCATTTGGGTCAAAAGTCCAACCAAGCACCAAGAAACCATTGATCCAATTAACACGTGTTGCCCTGAATCCGACAATCTCTTTCATGGGTCTAATTGTCGTTGGAAGTTGTGGAAACTGAATGTCTGTACTTGGGTCGCTACCATCAATTGCCGCCCAATTTTGGTCGGCTTTGTTCCATCTACCATTAAAGACCCTTTGATTAAGGCTTCTAAAGTAGCCAAATTTTTGCCCATAAAAATTGTACACATCGATCGAGTTTACCAAACTCGGGTACGTTTCATCGTTGGAAGCCTCCCGCCGGTGCCACTCTGGTGACTCTCTTCTTATTTCGTAGGTAATTCTTAACCTAATTCGATCAAACGTTGTGGAGTTTGTGGGAAATATATGTGAAATTGATAGCTTTTACTATTTTCCCCATTTGACAAACTAAGATAGTGGTATTATATATAATTACAACAAGTTTGAAACAATTAGGGGTTACATATATATATATATATAGTTCAATTAGTGAGAGAGAGAGTCAAAGTTTTAGAGATTAGGTAAGATCACACAATCTCTTGTGGGTCTAAGATTGTCTCTAAGCTTACCTATAATCAAGTTAAAATAATCTCATGTGGACCCGTTGATGTGCATCCAACTGTATTAATCACTAACATTAACATCGTCCTTGTGCTAACACGCTCAATAATTGGCTACTGTGTCACATCCCAATTAACTAAGTAAACTAATTAAAAAAATAATAATGTTACACTCATATGAGAAAGAAATTAAAAATTAACTTATAAATCAACGATAATAAGACATGGATTAATCGACAATATCCAACAAAAAACAGTATTATTAAACTATCGAGTCACAAACACATGATACAGAGAGCTCAGAAAAACACTGACACATAATACAAGCAATTAATATTTCTACAAAAGGACAAGATCATTAAATTTGGAGGCCCAATGTCTGTCAAAGAAACTGTCTGCAGGTCCCTTAATGTACAAGGGTAAAGAAGGGAAGAAAGAGGTCATATACCTCTCAAAAAAACCCCTCCCAAAAAAACTGGAGTTTCATTTACAACACGTGGGTTATTGAACGTGGTCAAAGGGTCAACCACGCAAAAAGGCACAAGAAGGAAAACCCCTCCTCCAAAACGTCAATCTTGCAACAAAAAACACTGGAAAAAACACACACACATACACGCACAGAGATTATTATTATTCCTCGTCATCGATCCATCGATCCCACGGTTCTGATGTGTGAATTAAATAGCTAGTGAAGAGACAATCCTTCAAGTTTTGCAATCTGCAAATGTCACGTGTGTTTCAACAAAGCTTGTCGTAGGTTTCTCACCAGATCTTTCACTGTCGCTGAGAAATCGACGTCCATCTGCAAGAAATTAATGACAAGTTATGTCATATGTAGGAACTTTTGAAATAATATATATCTTGTAATTAATCTATCTATCGTCAATAATCATGATATTGCTTCTACCTGAGCAACAACAGTAATATCAAGTGTGGAATTTCCAAATGGCAAGACGCTGCTATTTAGGATAGTCAGGCCAAGTTCCTCCATTTCGCTTAGTATTTTTGCAGCACATCCTTTGCGATTCTCACAATGGATTCTAATGAGCACATTCTTCTCCGAAACTCTAGCCTCAATTTCTGGGAGTGGTTGGTCGGAGTTCTGATGATGATCAGATGTGGTGGTGTCATCATCTGCTGAGATCCGCGTCTTCTTCACCAAAACCACTGATTCTACTGTTCTCTTTGCAGCCTGCTCTTCGAGTGTCTTCACACGTTCTTGAAGCTGTTTCAAGTACTTAATAGCATCTCCAAGGACAGAAGCCTTGTCCATCTGCATTCAAATCACACTTTAGGATGTTACACAAATCTTTCTTGCTAGAAATCTTTCGTACTTTAGATAAATTTGAAGTGGCTAAACTAAATTATATATAGTTAACTCAGGAAAATAAATTAGGTTCCACCAATATATATAAGCATTCAGGTTTCCTTTCTAAGTGTCTATATGATCTCCACCCACAAGGGATATTCATGGTGTCTCAAATAAAGAATTACTCTAAGGATATCATTCCAAGTTTCCAACAAATTAGGTCCAGTACTTCACTTATTTATAATACCAGCTTTTGTTTATAAGACTTTGAACTTAATTTATACATGAAAAATATTATTTGATAGACCATTATAAGACTCATATAACTTAAAAATAAAAAGTAATGACCGATTTTCACAATATTGTTATGTTGTTATTCTAGTTGTATGACAGTCGTATATATAATAGTCCAATAAATTTCTAGTATTGTTAATGCAACATTGACATAAAGCAAGCAACATAATCATAATCTATTTCTCATCATACTAATTTGATGAAGCAATGATCTATCTGAAAGATTAACATGAACAAGAAGCACGCACGTACCTTCTTTAGGCCAGGAACAACTGCTGAAAGTGCTATGAACCGCTGGCTGAGCTTTTCCCGGCGCTTTCGCTCTGCTATTACGTGATCTTGGGCATTCAAAGGAGTTCTAGTCATTGCACCAGCCCTCTTGGGGGCCGCCTGACAATTTTGCATCTCAAAGGAGCTCTGAGAAATTATAGTTGGGAAATTCAAATTTCTGTCAAACCCGGCCGCCGCCTCGGTCTTTGTTTTGATGGTGCAGTCTAGACCACAGAATTTCTGAGAAGTTGGTGGGGGTGAGTTTGAATTCTCAAAAGAAATTAACTGCGACGAGGAGGAAGAAGCAGCCTTGGAAGTCATATGGTCGGTGGTGCAAGAGTTCCAACTGCTTGTCTTCAGCTGCTTTGCCGGTCTCCCCAGACCGCCGGTCTGAGGATTTTCAATTGCTGAACCGGTAAAGTTGTGTGTGCTTTTGGGACTGAGATCTGGGTAAGATGAGTAGCTCTCAGCAGAAAAAGATTGGAAATGAAGCTCATCAAGTGAGTACCCGAAAGAGTCCATTTCATATCCATTGACAAAGTTACCGGTGTGATCCTCCATTCCCTGTAAAATTAAACAATATATATATATACCAAGAAAAAAGTGTAAGGAATTATCCATATATATACATACATAAATGAACTTGAAAAAGAAAAATGGTATAAGAACTTGCTTAGCAATCTTACCAATTCAGATACCCATTTGGCCGATGAGATTTCCATCAAATTAACCCCTTGAATTTGTTTCCTTAAAGATGAACTGTAGGAACTGGGAAAATTGAAAAAGGCACCGGAATCTTAGATTTAAAGGCTCAAAGATATAGTGATTTGAACTTTTGCAGATTTTAAGATATTGATAATAGACTGTGATCCCAAGTATTATCTTTGCTTGTTATCAAAGAGACTAAATATTTTAGAGGGGATGGAAGGATTTTTTTTTTTTCTTAAAGAGAAATTAAAAAAAAAAAAAATGACTTTGTTTATCAAAGTTCAAGTGTAAGCATAAAAGAATAAAGGAAAGGAAAAACCCAGAAGCCCAAACTAAAGCAAAAAGCAAAAAATCTGGTAATTAAGATAAGAAAAAGAAGTTATGATCCAATAACATCCACCAAAACCCTATTTCATGGCCAAAAGCAACATTTGGAAATGGGAAAAGGAGAGAAGCAAGAAATGAAAAGGATTGCTTACAAAGGATATTTGGTTCATCAAAAGTTCTATCGGATTATTGGAATCGAAGGAAAAACCTTAGCATCTCCAAAAGAAGTTAGAAAAACCAGAGGTGAAAGCTTACCTTCCAACTTCCAAGAAGACCGAAGCTTTTCTTGTCCAATTCGCCGGAGTGAATAAATTTTTGCGTATTTTATAAGTGTACGCGCTTGATATAAATATTATATAACTTGTATTAGCACGTGTGGAAACATTATATATACTCTTTCTCGCTAATCACTGTTCATACGAGGGCTTTCTCTCTCTCTCTCTCTCTCTCGTTCATTTGGTCAAACTCTGGGTTCCTCTTCCATTTTTGCCAATATTCTAAAACACTCTACCTTCGCCGGCCAATATTCTAAAGGCCCCATGAAGCTAAACTTCAATCTCATCCTGGAACGAACGGCTATCACGGATAATATCCAGCGTTGATATTTAGGAATGGTAATCAAACGGGCGCGGGACGCGTTTCTTCATCCTTTAGTTTTGGTCATCGCACGTTTTCTTTTTTTTTTCGTTCTATACTTGGATTAATATATGGGACAAAATATTTAAATTTCATCTCCCTTTCATATAAATTAATTTCAGGTATATTGTTCTACATTAATTTTTGTTTTTTTGGGTAATTGTTCTACATTAATTACTTGGTACAAACCTAAATTTGATAATTAAATATATAAATTTTGATAATTTGGCAAATACGTGATTTTGCCTTATTTTTTGTTCAACTTTTAATGAAGGAAATATCAACAGTCCTTTTTTTACGCAAGTTTAATAAAAACTCGTCACACCACATATATGTAACTAATTTATTTTATAAAAAAATTATGTCCCAAAAAATAGAAAGAAAAAGAGACCCATAGACAAAGAGATGCTAGGTGCTCTACTTGTGTTTTCCTTGTGTCCTCCTCGTCCTAGGTAAAAATTATTATATAAAAACAAAAGGAAAGTTGCTCTTATATATTTCTCACTTGATTTTTATATAGTAATTTTCATTTATGACAAGTAGGACATAAGAAAAACACTAAAAAAATACTTAACATTTCTCTTTTTTTTTTTGTTTAATTTTTTTTTGGAATTAACCTTATGTGGAAAAGAGGATGGCGGACATTTCTTCTGTTAATAATTGTATGGACTAACATAGTTGTCTTAAAATTAAAACTATATATATATACACACACAAACATATATATATATTCTTTTCTTAAAACAAAAAAATAAAAGCATTTTCAAAACATTCAACAAACGATTCACTTTTCAAAAAACCAAAATACAAAACACACCATAAAATAAAACACAAAACTCATAGTACCAAAGGCATCATAAATCATTTTTCCTCTCTAGGTATTCCTCTAGCAAACTCCCACCTCTTTCAAATTTTTGCTATTGCTCTTTGTGATCTTCTTTGGTTTTCCAGGAACAAGGCTTTTATGAAGGTGTGATCCCTGACATCAATGCTCTTGTAAATTCCATCAGAAAAACAACTCTTCAACATATTGCAGCTTGGAATTCTCCTTCTTTTGTGGCTATAGAACACTAGTCTCCTCCTCCAGCTGGGTCTTTCAAAGTAAATTTTGACACTGCTATCCGTGAGCAGTTCTCTGTGCAGGCAGCAATTTGTAGGGACTCTTAAGAGCATATCCTCAAAGCTCTCTCTCAGATCAGCCCCCCGTGTGAAGCCAATTTTGGTGAAGCTCTAGTTGCTTAGCTAGCTGCTTCTTTGGCAGTATCTCTGGACCTCAAAACCTTCTCCTTAGAAGGTGATTCAACTGTTGTCATTGCTGCGTTGAAGACTCCAGCCCTTTCTCAAGATTGGCATATAAACTCAGTCATTGCAGCCACATTAGCATCACTTCTAGCTTCTTCTTCTTGGGAAGCAAGGAAAGTTCACGGAAGTGCAAATTTCTGCGCCCACCATATGGCATTTTGGGCTGCGGCAAGAGGCTTCTCGGGCTGCATTCCCATTTTCTTTCCCACTTATCCCCCTCCCCCTTCTTCTATCCCCATATGTAGTGGAAAAGATCCACCTTCTCCTTATGTTCTTTCTTGTGATACTTTTGGTTCCCTTTATTTGAGTTTGCTATGCTTGTTACCAGGAAAAAAAAAGCGCATGAATCATCAAAGCGAAGCCTTTACCCAGCTTGAAAATTTAGACAATCCCCAACGATAATTAAAACAAGTATAGGATCCTCAAAGAAAGCCAGAAAAGAGCCAATCCTTTGGCCTTGGTATGCGTGGGCAATTTTGAGGGACCTTTTCCACCCGATAAGTAATAATTATTCTCTCAACCATATTTCAATCATCTCTTTATAGTGAATGAGTGAATCTATCATTAAATTTTTGTAGGATCTACATGAGTTCATAAATCAATGGTAAATCCATTAAATTTGCTAAAAAAGATGGTTAAAAGATGATTGAAAAAATAATGTGTAACATATCTCGTTTACCCTACTTTAACTTTCGGTTTTGGGGAGTCTAAGAAAAAATTTGCGTACGTCGAGACTACTAGCCCTTGAAGTAGCTTGGGCAGCTGAAGGATCGATCCAAACGAATACCAATCACTTCCAAAACTTCATGCTACTCGACCACAATGAGATCGCCCCTTGTGCCCTTGAGCTCCTCCGGTGGATGTGTTGCCTCGGCATCGCTTGGGGGAGAATCATCCCCGAGACTTAGGGTGGACGACAACTCCACAATCCACCTACAGTAATTGTGCGAAATTATTAACCACGTTTATCATGTTATTGCACCCATATTTTTCCCAAGTAATTGGTAATCCAATAAACTAATGTACTTCTGGAAGCCTGATCATGACTTGTACATGTTGACATGTGCACGAAGAATTCAAACACCGGGCCTCTAATATAATAAGCGCCGCTTAATTTGTATGCTGCATCAGCTTTCTGATTTTGGATAAATCAAAATTTGCTACTTTTAATATTGCCTTTCTTTCCTTCCTTCTCGGCGCAATACCTTTAAAAATTTAACAAGCAATGAATATCATTGGGACATAGTTTCCTTCAAAATTGGATCCTAATTAATAAGTTTTTTCAACGCAATCTATAAAATATACAGCAATTTTATACAATGAGTTGGAAAAAAAAAATCAAATCCAATTTGAATAAAAACTATGTTCATATTGCGAACTTAAAATTGATTATTTTTTAAAACTTATGAGAGACACAACAGCGTCACCGTGATTAAGCAATTCAGGTCGAGACAATTAGTTCCTCATAAGTCATAACCCCACGTTAATCATTTGCTTATGAAAACTACAGCTTATATAAAAGACAACTACTGACAAAAGAAATAGATAAACAAAGTGAGAGAAGGGAGAGCCAAAAAGATTCAGAGGGTAATGCGTTCCACTTTTGCTCTAGAGAACTTCCACAGGCAGCCTGGTAATCCTGTCATCATAATAAAAAATTTAATGGGTTCTCCCATAATGATGAGCGGCGGAATCAGAATTTTAGAATTTTGTTGCGTCTCATAAGAATAAAATTTTCTTTCAAACTCAGTTAGAAGATCAGTTGCCTACAACATGATTTAAAATAATGACATATGTCCATTAACATATATTTTTTCAGGAAAATGCTAGGGGTACGGTTCTCCTAGCGTTCTCCCAGTCTTACGTAAAACATTATTTAAGAAAAAATAAAATTGTAGTCGCCTCCACTACCGGTTTTTTAGACATTAGCACCAAATTTAGGATGATCAAATCCATTTTGGGTGATACCATCCCTAAAGGATTAACCTTCCACCCTTAGGTTTTAGTTTTAAATCCAAAAACAAGTTTTAAAGCATTAGAACTTAACTATTAACTCATAAAAATTAATCGGTTGGCAAAAAAACGGTATTACAATTTTATTTTTTCTTAAATCATGTTCTACGTAAGACTAGGAGAATGCCAGGAGAACACTACGGAAGAACCCCTAGCAAACCCCAATTTTTTAATAGCATGAATCTGCACATATTTTTTTTACTAAAATATCTTCTAATTTTGTCTATACTATTTAAAAAGGAAAATGCTAGGGGTTCTCCTCGTAGGTTCTCCTGGCATTCTCCATTCTTACGTAAAACATGATTTAAAAAAAAAAAAAAAATAGTAGTGGCCTCAACCACCGATTTTTTTAGGCATTAGCATCAAATTTGAGGCATTAACACCAAATTTGTGAGGCATTAGCACCAAAATTGAGGCATTAACACCAAATTTAAGATGATCAAATCCATTTTGGATGATACCATCCCTAAAGGATTAATCTTCTACCCTTAGGTTTTAGTTTTGAATCAAAAAACAAGTTTTAAAGCATTAGAACATAATTATTAACTCATAAAAATTAATTGGTTGGCAAAAAAACGGTACTACAATTTTATTTTTTCTTAAATCATGTTCTACGTAAGACTAGGAGAACGCCAGAAGAACACTACGGGGAAAACCCCTAGCAAACCCCATTTAAAAAGCATGTAATTTATGTTTCTATTTACATGCTCAAAAGATACAGGTCATTATTATAGATTAGATTTATGTTTCTGTTTGTTTATTTTCTGTTTCTTTTGGATTAATTACTCGTCTTGGCATGCCACTGTGCCCAAAGGCATGCTTTGCGGGATAAGGATGCAAGGGCGGTTCCCTAAATAATGTCCCTTAAAATATCACAGCAGATTCTTCTTATAACTTAATCGCCACAGCAAAACATATAAGGTTTTTTTTTTGTTCATTGTTATAAAGAACAAAGATGCAGCTGGACCAATATCTAATTAGATTTTGGTCCAATTCAATACACAAATTAAATCTTTCGTTTTGATGTTCCATCTCTCCTAATAGATTTTATGTCCTTTTTTATACTTCAATTTCAAATTTAATTCTGTCTTTATCGGATTTTTCTGTGGAATCTGGGCATTACGTAGGATTAGGAAAGATGTGATTGATGATCATAACGAAGCGGAATCTGGGCAACCTTGAACCGTGTCTCCAACCATGTTTAACCTTCCTCGTACCTGCGGAAGGAGCCATCTTTTGACCATACAAGGAAAGCTGCATCTTCAATCAACTTTCCACATTCCCACGTGCCCAGCTTCATGTGGGGGCCATGCACTTGCTGCTTTAGTTGCAGACACGTTTGAAGATCGTTGGCTGTAGATTGTTGTCCAAAGAGAAAAATTAAAATTAATTAGTACAATATATACATTCTAATTTAGTCTTAGGGTTTTTAATTTCGATAATTAAATCTTTAGGTAGGCATTTCCCAAGTGTACTTGGTCACCAACAGGAGGAAGTAGTTCGACAACTAAGCATTTCAGGACTTTTGCTAGCTCTAAACTCGATCGGAGAATCATTACTCCTCGTTGAGACATGATTCACAGGCTAATGGGCAAGTTGTTGAAGATGATCAAGACCTAATTAATTGGAAGGATCTTATGGTATTTGGGCTGAGGAGTACCCCGTAATATTATGGGTGTACGTACACGTGATTATTTGAACTGTGAGTCTGTGATGGGGATACCCATTTTTTCTGGCCTTTGCTAGTGAAGCGGTCATCTCAATAGGAATCGGGTGGGCTTGTCACCCATCGTTCTCGTACAGACCACTACGACCCACACCGAAACTCCAAAGTGATGAGGATGAACCTTTGCCTTCTCGTAGAAATGAGAGAGCGAGCATACCAACACAGGGCAACTTCTTTGTTTGGAAGTAAACGCAACTCAAATTTGGACCCTAAATTTCAAAAACCGAGAAAAAAAAAATGTATTACTCTGAATTTTTTTTCAAATTTTCGTATGAACTTGTATTGAAAACAAACTTGGTTCCAAATGTGAAAATTGTCTTCTCCCTCAATCAGGTGGGACTTGAGATTCTTTTGCAATTTGCAGGAATTAATATTCTTGGAATGGTGATGCATGCTTATTTTTCAAACATGGTCGTTGAATGGAGATAGCATGTTGACATATAGTATGTCAAGTTGGCAAGTGTAAACATATATATATATATATTGTCTCCATACAATTAGAAGCCGGCAAGCTAGGCATCTAACAACCAGAATTTTTGGACTAATTAATCCCACTGCTTTGACCTTCGACCCTCACCAATTTCCAGAAAACGACAAATTAAAGCCATGGATTACCGTTTTGTTGGAACAAAATCTTCAGTAGATATCACCGCCATAAAACAATTGGAATTCGCAAAAGAAAATTACGAACAATCTGAAACGGGTCTGTTGTATTATTACGTCGTCACTCGTCATCTTAAAAATACAACGTACGTGCAATCACTTAAAAACAAAGCAAGTAGAAGTAGGCACAAAATAAATATAACAATCACTTTGTGCACCAGCAGACACCTTCGTAAACAGATAATTTCAGACAGATTTAATTTCCTACCCAACTTTTTCCCTTTTTTATTTATTTATATTTAATAATGTGTTTATATATATTATTATATTATATAAATAAGTAAATGTTCTTTTGTCTGCAGGGACGGACCTGTGGGGGCAGAAGGGCATTGACCCCACAAAAGGCCGCGCGCGCTTATCACAAATATATATTTAAAAAAAAAAAAACAAATAATTAGGTAATTTTTCTTATAATTAACAAGTTCTTAATTTGGTATTATAAAAAGATGAAGTGTTGGTCCTATATATATTAAAGTTTGGCCAACATTTTATTTTTTTATTTTTCATTTTTTTTGTGTGGCTTTCTAGACCTGCAGGTGATCATCTATTACCATATAAAAAGAAAAGAAAATTAGGTAATATCAAAGTGTAAACGAATTCACGGACAAAGAATTTAAAGTAATATTAGCTACAAAGGAAAGAAAAATAACTAATATATAGTTGATGCACATAACATATATAAAAAGTATTTGAAAATATTTATTTATTAATACCAAGCACAAGCGTAATATAAATCTTGGAATATTTACTGTTTGATTTTCACTGGTCAATGTTTTTCCACAAAAATATATGAGGATATATATACATCATTTACTAAAAATATTTCACATATTTTTAAGAATGGACTTATATAGAAATATATATATATTAAAATTATATAAGGGAAACATTATTTTAGAATTATATCCAATTAATCCTCCTCAAAAAACATCTTAATTGGCTCCGCCCCAGATTGTGTGTCTGATGGAAATTCTTTGAGCTAATAAATTATATAAAGATTGTCGTTACAGATATTCCATAATGCTAATCATATGTATCACGACCAAGCCGTCTTTTTCAGTTCATAAGAAAAAAAATAAAAACATCGTTGTTTTCAAGACCTCTTCAAAGACAAAATATTGCAAAAGCATATTATAGCTAGAGCTGTCGGTTCAGATTGTCTAATGTACGTATCATGACTTCAATTCAGATCTGCAGTACTTGTCTTCTGCTGATCAGCAGTTTATTGCAACTTATATATTTGCATCTCTTGGTATATATATTGACATGCATCAGCTAATTAAACAAATTTACGATATATTTTAGTAAAATATATATATATATAATTTTAACTATTTACTTTTCCAAAGCGTAACTCAACATTCTATCTACTTTTATTATTCATTTAATTGTTTTTAAAAAATATTTCTTTATTTTTTTGAATAAATATAACAAAATAGAAAGAAAAAAAAAATTGAGAGAAGAGAGAATTAATGCTTGGCATTTTTTAAATTTTGTTTTCACATTTGGTTAGTGAATAACAATACTGTTTAGTGTTCACACACTAAGAGCATCTCCAACTGTGTAGTTAAAATGAAGAAAATAGCTATATTTAACTGTTTTGACCATTTTTTTTGCTCCAACAGAATATCTTATGATTAGTTATTATACCTTAATTGCTACAATAAATAGCTACAAGTAGTTATTCATTGTTGTAGCACACTATAATGAATTTTAATATAATATAATATTATTTTTTCCCTTTAATTAAATATTGGCAATAATATAATAAAAAAAAATGAGAAATAATATTTTAAAGCAAGTGGCTAATAGAATAGAGAATCTGTTGGAGTTGGCATTAAAAAATTGGTAGCTAAAATAAAAAATTGTACTTTTTAACTAGTTATAATAGCTATTACTACTGGAAATGCTCTAACCAAATATTTAAACAATTTGATGAGAATTCTAGACCAATTTTAACATTTTGGCTAGCCTGTTGTGAGTCTTGCTTTGGCTCAAATGGGTAGAGTTGTGATATTGGATAAGAAGCACCTTTCAACAAATGATGCTAGAAACGACAGTTATTGGATCTGCTTTTTTTTTTTTTTTTTTTTTTTTTTTTTTTTTTTAAATAAAAAAACAAACTAAGGATTAATTGGCACTGCGATGTCAATAGGGTCTAGCATTAAGTTATCTAACCCCGGACCATCCCTGGCAAATACATGCACATGCTCCTACAATTTTTGATAAATAATGAATTTAGTAGGCCTAGGACTTCAAAAATAAAAAAATTATAATGGCAAATTAAAAGACTGCACAGTGATAAAGTATCAAACCACTAATAAAGAAATTATGAACAAACATATCAACACAATATTTTGTTGACGAAGAAGAAAACTTTAATACCACAAAAAAACCTCGTAGAGACAGCAATCCATGATTTGGCTATGAAAAATGATACAAAGACAAGTCACACTTCCAACCCTTTGTCCAATGTAATACATATTTGTTAGCCAAAAAGATGATTGGCTGCTGTAGTTAACATATTGACCATTCATGAAGACAATTTCATTACACAATACCCATAATATTCAACCTCCGGCCAGGCTCCAACACAAACACTGAATCAAGTCGTAACTCAGTACAAATATCAAATTACCAAAATAGTAAGTTCGCTAAAAGTTACTATTTTTCAAGAGGTAAATTTTGCTCCACAAAAGCAGTATGGATCCCAATTAGACCTATAGAATGGAGTCTACAAAAGGGGCTTTGTCCACCAGTACTTAACCATATAATTTTTGACAAAAATAATTTGAAAAAACATGACATCAAGATCGAACAATTTAATAAATCAACACCGTCACCATGCATGAAATAATCAATTACAAATTACATGCATTTATATGTTTTAAATTGTAATTAAATTTTGTTGATTTGTACATTTATTTTGTTAGTTATATTTTTAGTCAATTTTTATTTCATTCTATTTTTTTAGTCTTGCCCATATGAATTAAAATTCTTGTACTCCCCCACTCATCAAGAACCATGAACAATATTGTAGGTTCCCAGATTGATTTCATAATATTTCAGATAGAGGTTACTTTTTTAAAAAAATAAAAATAAAAAATTAAACGAGAAAAAATGTTATAGAAGATGATCTTTCTCGCTCTTTATCCAAATGGAAGAGATAAAATTAATGAAAAATACTATTAGAATGCTTCTAAAACAAAATGTGAATCATCTCACTTAATTAGGTCAAGAGATAAGACGAATGTTACATTGATTATAAAAGAAATCTAGCTAAAAAATACAGGATACAAAAGTACAGTTAAGAGAAGGATGATTAAAAGTGGGTTTTTGAACTCTTTCATTTATCGACAACGCTCTGTTCTCTCTCCTCCAAAAAAATCCCCCAAACTTATCCTCGACCAACATGGAGGACCTCCTCCCTCTCTTTTTTCTCTTCTTCCATATTCCCCCCTCCCCCACCCTTCCTCGCCTCCTCAGAGGCCACAATCGTCTCTTCGGAGACCCTATCTGCCTCCTCGGAGGTCTTATCTCTGTCCAAAAATCGCAACGGCTTATCCACCACTGCCTTACCTTCGACCTTCACCATTTTCAGTCGCTCTTAGCCTGGGTTTAGTGTTTTTCTTGGTATCTTTGGTTTTGGTTTCTTCAATATCAGATCTCTTGCTTTCAAGATGTCAGGGATGCACACAAGCCTCCATTCAGGGTTCCTGGCCATCTCCGCCTTCACCTGCCACTAGCGTTCCGGCCTTCTGATCATCACGCGCCGATGCGTGTTCAACATGTGCCGTCTTGTAAGGCCTCTTTCGCGCCGCTCCATCTCCTCCTGCCTCATTTGCCGGTCTTCTGGTTCCCTCTCAGGTTTGTGGGCCCAAACATCTCTATCTACTCTGCTGTTGCTAATGTATAGAATCGTGAAATCCTTTGATAGAGCAGTAGCTTCTGCAAGACCATCAATTTTGATTGAATATAGGTCATCTGGAGTTAAGTCAAGAAGGTCTGAGATTTCCATTCAGCAAGGAAAACTAAGTGCTCAAGATAAGTTTTATCGTGACCTCTGGAGCTCTTCTTCGAAGATTCTGCTGTTGCTGGTTTTTGGACATTTTAGTTTGCTTTTATTATCTGTAACATTGTTGTGTTATTTTCTTGTAACAAGTTTGTGTTGGCTTTTGTTAACCTCGATCCAGTTAGGTTTTGGACTCCTCATCAGTGTTGTTTATTTTTGGTTTCTTTTTGGAAACCTTTTTTCCACAGTTCCTTTGCATCTAAATCTCCATGACTTCTGTGTAAGTCTGTTTAGATGCTTCAATGGAGTGTTCGTACTCCCGATGGCTTCGTCCATCAAATTGCGTCGCGGCAAGGGTTTTTTCGGGTTGCATTTGCAGATGATTTTCATTTTCACTTTCTTTGAGGAGTTTGTAACCTTTTTGGATTAGGTTAATCTGTCTAAGCTATTTAGCTTTACTTGTCTGTCATGTATCTCTCTTATGCTTATGTTTTAATGATAATAGGTTTGTTTACCAAAAAAAAAAAAAGATGATAAAGGCCCAAAAGACAAATTATCTCCCTACTGCCTTGATCCAACTTCTATGAGGAATGCCTGATTCTCTCTACTGCGGTACAAAAATACATACCACCATTTTACCTTCTGAAAAAGCACTACTACGTGCAAACAAAAAGAGAAGAAAGAGATTTCATTATGATTATAATAAGCCTATAGAAATCTCAAACCTCTCAAGATTCCTGGTTATGATAAACTATCGCCGTGAGGTCTATATATATAATATCATGTTTTACAGCGAGTGGG